>JAJJWW010012152.1:0-186671 GCA_023531295.1 Papaver armeniacum
CTCATATTATATTATTGGGTTTTAATAAACCGGCCCAAATTTATATAGCTTATAGCTTCATATGGTAATTTATTTCACTTTTAAGGAAACCGCCCTCACAACCCTAGGCAGACACCGATATATATATATATATATATCTTGCTTTTTCCTGCGGGTAGGATTGTTGAAGAGAAGTCTGAAGGGGAAGATCAGAGAGAGTGAACCGCCTCAAGTAAATCGTTTTGTGAACCAATTCTATTCGACAGGATGAGCAAGAGGAAACGTAAGAGGAATCTCATATGTTTAAACCCTGAAACAGATAGTTTTGATAATTTTTGATGTCTTTCTATGCTTGGATCTCAATATTCTTTCTGAAACTAGATCTCTATATTTTTTACCTTGAAGATTCTAATTTATTTTTATTTTTCTTGTTTAGCTGAAGAGCAACTGAAGAAATACCTCCAACCAAAACCAAAAAAACCAATATTAGACGGGCCACCCATTAAGGATAAATTAACAGCTGATGAATGGAATCTGGTGTTTCAAAGACGGCTTCTGTACCGTGAGAGGGAAACCCTAGAAAATGCAGCATTAAAGGAGTACACCGAAAAAAACCTAATGATTTGAAATCGTTTAAAAAGCATGTCCAATGTCTCCAAGGAGGGTGAAAGCCTTTATGTTTTTAGTTTCTGTTATGCAAACATTTGGAGCGACGCGTATAAAGATTTTTGCTTTCTCTCGAGGACAGTTTCAGCAGGTATTAATAGTAATGCAATAAAATATTTAACTTGTTCTTTTGCAATTTAAATTAGTTAGTGTTTGGTTTGTTGCAGGCTTTATATTGGATTTGATAGTGATCTGGCGGGGACTTTGATATCGAAAAGTAGTAAAGAACTTAGACCTGGTCTCCGTCGAGTTGCAGAGGTACATAATATAAACGGAGCTCTTGATCTTGCATGTTTTATGTAGCGTACCTTCATCCGGCTTTGTCAGCTCATAAGTTTTGTTGTTGTATTCTTATTGCTTTTTTGCTTTCCAGGTGCTTGGTAATAGTGATGATCTTGGTGTTCTTATAACTAACAAATCCGAAGATGAAATACTCGAGTAAGTTTAATTCTGCTTGTTAGAATGTCTATTGAAACTGCTTTCTTTAATTCTCATCATATTTAATTTTGCAGGAAGTTTGATAGTTATGAAGAATTTGACTTTGCAGAGCCAGGCAACTCACCAATTGCAACGGTCAGCAAGAATTATTCTTGAAGGTGCTTGTAATAGTTTGACAATTGTGGTATACTTCGGTCTTTCACCATTTTTTCCTTGGAATCATCATTGTTTCAGCTGAAGTTTATTAAAGGTCATGTTCTGTACAACCATCCATTTGACAACCTTGCAGCGACGAGATTGTTTTCCCAGTTACAGCGACTAATGATGCCTGTTGAACTGATTGGTCGGAAAATTCAGCTGACTGAAGAATATGTTGTTTGTGAAGAGCGCGAGTGTGTGACAGACAAAGCCTCCAAAATTCTGGTTTGCTTCTAAAATTCTGGGTTCTTCAAGCCCTGGCCACATTTGGGATGTCTAGCCTAGTCTGCATGGATCCTTTCGTCTGATGTGTTTTTAAAATACTCTGTTGCAGAAACTTCTCAATATTAAGATGCTCAAGTATGTCGTTCAACCGCGTTGCTGCTGGACTGTCTCTTCTGGAAAAACTTGCAAGTTCAAAAATTCACATGAGTAATAAGCTTCCTCTTGTTGTTGTACTTCTGCAGCTGTTATTCTCGTAATTTCCCCATTAACTTTTTTCTTCTATGGTTTTTATATATTTTTATGCAGTCGTTATCCCTGGACTTCTAGGCCTTTGAAAGTGTAAACTGGGGATCTGCATCTTAAGTAGGAAGATGATTCAAGTGAAGTTCGTGTTGAGGATCAGTGGCTTTGCCCGATTGTAGTATGTTTATAGTAAGCTATATTAAGAACAATTCGGAGTATGCTGGCTTTCCCAGCAGTCCTCTGGTAATGAACAACCTGTATGTGTTTGGTTCGTTTAATTTAAATTTTGCTGTACTAAATTCTCCCTGCAATCTTCTGGTAATTATTCGAACATAATGTTCTTTATCTAACCAAAGTTTACAGATACAACCAATGCTGCAAGTGTACAACAGCAGCAGCTGATACCTACTCTCCCAAAATGTACAGGAAATCTTTGAACGTCCCATTTCAGTAATTCCTAGTGAGAGACTGCAAAATGTACTCATACCCAATCTACAAAAGAGATTTCCCTAACCTGACCAAAGGACGAGTACGTTTTTATCATTATCCAGAAACATTTTACAAGTTGTAAACCTTGATTGATTACGGAAATCTTGAAAGTTCCGAGCATGGTCAAGTCCTGGACCTAAGGTAAATGAATTCACAGTAGTTAAACACTAGGTCATGCTCTACATAATGTTGTCCAATTCACAGTAGTTAAACACTAGGTCATGCTCTACATAATGTTGTCCTCTATCTTCATAATAATCAGACGTCTTAAAAAAGTCAGGGTCTGTCACATTTGGGAAAACTCTGATAGTAACCAAATCTTGCCTAATAGGCGCCTCATCCCATATCCACGTATTGGAGCGGGCTTATAAGATATTTGATTTCTCTTCTTGTTACCCAGATTTTCCCCCTTTTCATCATTGATCAGAGTTTTTTTGGTGGTGGGATTCTTCAATTCCCAATTTAATCGACTATCAGAAGCCACATATAACCACTTTCCGAACACAATGTAAACAATTATTAAAGTACCAATCTTTCTAAACCTAGATTTCATTGCACTGATAAAAGAGTTAACTTGAAAACCCTCGTAACTAGCTTGTTCTTGATCGATTTGACTAACTTTCTCATCTTTCTTATCATCATCGCCATGACTAATGCACATTGAACTAGTTTCTTGAACAGATTCCGATTGAGGTTTAACAACACTCGAGACCTTTTCTTTATGGGTTTCTGAAGTGATGCGTGAGGAATCCATCACAATGGTGTATTAGAGCATCTCCAATGATACATCCTTGTCCTACATATATATGGATGGATAAAGTAAACATCCTTTTCTTTGATTTGTCTTTGAAAATTTCCTTAAATACAAGAAGTTCAAAGAAAATCATCTCCAACCGATAGAGTCTAGTTGTATTTGGGAATCTAGTTGGAGCTATTTTATTGGCTACCATTATATTTTTTTATTTTCAAAAATATATTTTTTGGAAAAAGTAACTAATTTTACTTTTTAAAAATCGGAAAAGATATCTTCACATCCTTTAGGTGGTCCTCTGAAACCAGAGGTTTTGTTAGAGGATGTTAATCTAACTACATGCCAAATCATCTTCACAATATCACTACACATTCCCATTGGAGATGATTTTTAGGAAAAAGTAGCACAAGCCTTAAAAAAAGGAGCCTAACATCCTCCCATTGGAGATGCTCTTAGGTTTATGAAGAATGTATTATGGTCTCAGGTTGTACTCATTCCCGACGAATTGACAACCACGTGCTACTCACGCGTTAACGGAATACGTTTTAAAAACTGACGACGTTAACTAATAATATGGTCTGATAGCCAATACTATGGTCTTTCCATCCAAACTAGAATTTCCAACTTTCCACGTGCAATATACGGTCCGCGAGTTATAACCCCAAAGGGGTCACTATCCATCCACAAAAAACCCATCAAAACAAAAGTAACACAAAAACCCCAACAAAACAAAAGTAATTCGCGGTTGATGAAACCAAAATTTGGTTTCATCATAAAATTTGATGAAACCCCAAAGAATTTGATGAAACTAAATTTTGGTTTCATCATAAAATTTGATGAAACCAATTTTGAAATTTGGGGTTTTTGTATCAATTTTTTAAAATTTGGGGTTTTTTTATTAAATTTGTTTAAGATGGAGTTTTAATGGATCCCAACATTTGAGTGGGGTTTTTGTACCACAAGTTTGGTCACCTTGGGTTTTTATGACTAGTTTTGTGCAATATAATCATAAAATTGGGACCCAAAGTCTAAAAATTGCGTGGTTGAATACCGGAAGTGATACACCCACCCATCTTTCTCCGGCAATTGCTCCCGTTTGGTAATCCAACGACCCAGAAAAGCGTTCTTAACATCGAGATTATAAAGGGTGAATGTGGGGTCAAGGTTTATTAGACGCGGGATTTTGTACGGGAGAAAAATGCGGCCAATCTATCATTTTCGGTTGAATATTAGCAGAAGCAAAAGCATTTCGGAAACAAAAGCATTTTTGTTTTTGGAAGTCATTATAAAATAATGTGCCAAACCAACGAGGGATTAGTACAGATCGGTTAGGAGTTGAACTATGAAGATGGATGACATTAAAATAAAATAATGTCATAATTATTTTTCTTTTTGCTAAGAAAATGAATGCATTAAATAAAATAATGTCATTTGTTTTTTCTTTTTGCTAAGAAAATGAATGACATTAAACCAGGGAGATTATAGATGTTTGTGACAGGAAAATTGGGATGATATTCCGTCATTCTCCCTGCACTCTGAAGTTATTATAGTGTTTAATTATAATGTCGGCTATGGTATATATATATATATATATATATATATATATTTTTTTTTTTTTTTTTTTTTTTTTTAAAACAATGGTATTTCTGTTCAAATTACAGAGCCTTTGGTTGGAAGCCGAGCAACAAGCTGAGCACCAACCCCTTTCTGAATAACAACACCCAGTCTATGGTATATATTGAAATTCCTTTTAAGAAACTCAATTGTAGAAAATAAAAAAGAAGTCATTGTGAAGTCATTCTGAAATAACGTGCTACAAGGTTTGGATATACATCCAAAAATTAATTCTCTTCTTCTGAAAGTCGGAAAGTTAAAAGTTAGTTTGACTATAAAATTCTAAAATGACTTCTAAAAGCAAAAAAAGTTAACTTTTATGATGCAAAATAGTTTTGCTTCTCGCTTGCAGTGTCTAATCCGGGCTATACATACTACCTAATATTAATTTCGAATTTTAGCTTTCAAAAATCGAAACATATCCAATAAGGCTACTGCATTGAGATCCCTGAAAAATTAAAAACGAGCTTGGTTTTGAAATTAAGAAGGCGACTAATTGCCTATTATTTGTTGAGCAAAAAGTTGTAGAAAACCACGTAAACTGGCTAGGAAAATTATGTACAACCATTTCAAACAAAAATACACCTATCCTAAAACAGTTTCAAAAAACATTTCAAGGCTTATGGTGATATCCATTTTGTTACCTCATGGTATCCATCCATCTCTATCCTTGTTGCGACCTTCGTTTCTTTGAAACTTGGTTCACCATTCAGGATCTCCAACCTCATATGCCGAATGAAATAGTAGTAGCTCAAATAACTTAAAAAGTAGGAATGCTTCTTTGCAAATGATCTGCGAACTGTATCCCGCTTGAAGATGGTACAATTAGAATAAATTAGGAAGGCCGGATGAAACAAGTAATCGTGTGAGGAAATACCCAAACCGTGACTAAAATGTGCATTTCTTCCAAAAGTGTGACTGATTTGAAAATTCTTCCAAAAGTGTGGACTGACTTTACCTAATACCCAAAGTATTTTTATAGCTCGATGTCTACACATCGATAGCTTGATGTCCACATATTCATAGCCGATGTCCACACATTATAGGCGATGTCCACATATTTATAGCCCGATGTCCACATATTTTATTAATAGTGTCCGATGTCTACACATCATGAAACATGGATTTCTACATTTATCCAACATATGATTATGCCTAGATTCCTGATGTCTACATATAATATCTACACATCGGACACTATTCATAGTGGGGTATCGGTCTTGATGTGTACACATCCTAACCCAATATGTACACATCCTTACTCAATGTGTACACATCTTTTCCGTAAAAGAATAGGGCATACATGCCCGTTGACCGGTCATGGTCACACTTTTAAAAGAAATTTCAAATTGGTCATAGTCTTGGAATAAACCCACTTTTCGGCCACACTTTTAGGTAAAATCCCCACGATCGGTTGGTGGCTCTTCTAGAACTGTGGTTAACTTTGGGTTTTATAGGCTGCCTTATAACTTTTGCATCATGATCATGAACCTAATGAAATAGTAACTCCGGTCGTACAAAATGTATCATCAAAAGAGGCATTTCAAGTAGTGGTCATCATAAAAAAATTATTTGATGTAGCACGAGCACAATGATCCAGGAGTTGTGCAATGTGGTGCATTTTAGTTTAGGTGGAAGAGAAAAAAAAATATAAACTTCCTAGATGCATTACTTGTCGAGAAATACCAACTTCTTATACAAACATGATTTATTGGATGAAGTTCGTTTGTATTCTCATGGATTCACATTTTTGTGCCAAGTAATAGCAATATTTTTAATTTAGTATAACCCTTTTGCCTAAATTGGTACCGAATATCTTTATTTGTTTGGCGAGGTTAGACTGCATTAATTTTTATTTTTAGACTAAGTCTTATGGGCTAGATTGGAGGTGCTAGATTAGCACTTAAGTGTTGCTATTCAAAAAAAAAGTGTGGCAAAAAAGTTAACACTAGTTCTCTCTCCTACCAGTTGCTAGTATGTGAACTAGCATGCTAGTATGTGAACTAGCATGCTAGATAGTTACGCTGAATGATTCAGCGCTTGAAAAACTACCTTTTCGCGGAATGGTTCAAATACGAGAGATTTATTTTTTGATCCGATTTTTGAGATTTAGTTATTTGAATTCATTCAATACCAGGCGCGAATGGTTATAATTGGCTGATGTGGACTGCTAATCTAGCTGCTAGATTAGCACTCCCATAAGACTTAGGAAATAGTACTGACTGCTAATCTAGGTGCTAGACTAGCACCCCATAAGACTTAGTCTTAGTGTAAATACTAATGCAAGTTTGTTGTTTATGTTCAACATAGGTTACGGAGAATAAAGTACAGGAGAAGTCTAACAATTTAAGACAAATCCAGTTCATGCTTGTGTGAGATGAAAGCATCGTAAAAGGTTTCATTCAACGGTTAGATAAGTGTGTTGAGTGGCGGAGCTAGACATTGGCTATAGGGTGGGCCTGGGCTTTTTTAGGCCTGACTAAAGCGTAAAATTCACACGTCTACTATAGCCCAACTCAAAACGGCTTTAGGAAAAATGATTTTTTCTCTTATTGGGATGGCTTAAGCTAGCCCTAGTCACAAGGTAATTGGCCCCCGAGTGTGTTACACACAGTCTATGTGAAGATGAAAATTGAATTTGACTTATTAGTTTAGACTCTCATACAATCTTTGGGATCTGGTTAACAAGTGATCCAAACTATGATGTGATCTTAAAACTTTTGCAAACTGTAACAATTTAACTATGTGTGAAACAAAGTTGTTTAATGTAATCTAAACAAATTAATAGTTGCATGTCTGTAAAATTTTTGTCGTGAACCTCTATCATTTCTACCTTCAGTGCAACCAGAATGTTTATCGCATTAGAACTTCACTAGTACAAAGTGTTCATAAGCTATTCCCACTAAGAAAAATAGGATTGTTGACGAAAAATCTCGTCTAAAA
This sequence comes from Papaver armeniacum, assembly GCA_023531295.1. Taxonomy (NCBI): domain Eukaryota; kingdom Viridiplantae; phylum Streptophyta; class Magnoliopsida; order Ranunculales; family Papaveraceae; genus Papaver; species Papaver armeniacum. The sequence goes on from JAJJWW010012152.1 coordinate 7,547, forward strand.
CTCGAATAATCTCCCAGGTTTCATAGTGGGCCAAAAATGAATTTTAAGGCCCATTTGTGTACACTTTGACCCTTTTGACCGTATCTTGAATTCTTGACCTCGAGTTTTTAACAATCTTTATTTCAAAGCATTCTGGTGTACAAATCAGTCGGTCAAGTAGCATTTGCCGACATCCAAGGGACATCGGCAACACAAGTCAATTTAACTGCAGCGAAACTTCCCCATGTAAAGTTCAAGATATTAAACTTACTCATCAACATTAACAGAATCAATTGCTTGGAATTTCTCTTGGTGCAGTTTTTCCACCAAGTTGTTTATAGATGATACAGGTTGGCATATGCTTTCAAGTGTTTTCAAGTAGAATCAAAAGGTGATTTGAATGACAGAAAATCCAATGCTGGACAACTTCTCACCCCCTCTCTGCATTGTTTCTCTTCTAAGTTCAGATCAAGGTATTAGCTAGCTAGTTGCTTTGTTTGATTCTGTTTCTTGGCTTGTTTCCTGCTAGCAACAAAATAAAATAAAATGATATCTGGTTAACATGACCCTACCAGTTAAGGTTCCTAATTGATACAGAAGATAAGTAAACCCCTTCTAATTGCTGGATAATGATCGACTGCAAGAGTCTCAGACTTTTTTAGCATCAACTTGACTTCAAAATGTGTACAACTTGTAATCCCAACATATTTGGAAGCACTGAAATTTTCACGGAAATAGCTCATCATCCACTTGAACTAAGCATTCTGCCAAATGTTCCCCCATTTTTATACTTGGGCTGATTAAGGAAAATGCAGGGGAGGGAATTTGGCATAATATCTATGCAAGAATGAATGATACCTTTAAGAAAGGGTTACCAAAATCATAATTTTTGACTCCGGTTTCTTATGTTAATTGTTAAGATCCATTGTTTCGTCTTTCATGCAAACCCCGAAGTTAAAATCTAATATTACTCTCTAACTCCTTGGATCCACATCCAACAATCGTCTTCCTGAGTCTTCAACAAAACACTGCTTTTCATATATTGCATTGCTTGAAAATCCTGGGAAGTGCACAGCCTGATCATACCACAACAGAACTTTGTTTGCTTCTGTAGTGCAAACAGATCATAGTCAGAAGCCTTCTTAATGCGTGAAAAATCGTTCGAAAGAGAAGCTAATAAAATTCGGCAGCAAAAAAAAAGCAATGCAATTATCTTGTAATTCCAGCATATAAGAGGATAATTTCAGCTAACTTGTTCAAGTGTCCAGGTGAACATATATTGGCAATTTAGCAGAATAAAAGTAACAGAAAGCAAGACAATACATTGAGAAAAACACGAGAAGCCTCTGTTTCATTGATATTCACTAATCCAATTATATGTACGCAGCCTAGATAGAAGGAATGAATACAACATCCCTCTGCTCTATGTTCCATATTAATAAGAACTCGACTTGCAACTGCAGGGTACATAAGACTATCCTAAGAATGTCTATCTACTATCTTCAAATTTTAACAAAGAAGACAGTATTTCAACCTTACAAAAGGAATGGCCATAATTCTACTCGATAAACTATTCCCGTTCAAACTCTGACATACTTAAATAACGTATCTGATGTTATAGTAAACAAGTTAACAAGACTTGCGACTGCAGAGGATGACAACCTAGTATCTTGTAACTATCGCTAATACTGGACAGCAATGGTGTGACTTCAGCAACCTAGTATCTTCAAATTCCAACAAACAAGACAATAGTTCAACCTTGCAAAAAAAAATGACAATCAGAAATGCTACCTGTCCAGTAAGTTCGTCGTGTATAGTAAGCCCCACTCCTCCAATTATTTGCATACTTGCACTTAAGTCTTTCAGTTCATCATCTTGTTGCCTAGAAAAGTCAGTTGGACAACAAGCAATTGGTAAGAATCTATGTACGTTATTAAAAACCACTTATTTAGATCTACATACATATAATTATATGTACGAGGTGGACGTTAAAGTAGAAGCTAGTTACATTAGTACATAATCAGACATATTAAGCAAGTCGAACTATACTCCAACCAATCTCTCAAGAATCAAGTACAATTCAGACGAAATCAATGAAAACGAGAAAAACATGACTTACTGATGAGAGGAGATGTCATTGCGGAACCTCTAACTTTTTGTTACTATATGTAAATTTAGCCAAACTTGAAACGAACTCTGTAGATGAGCAGAAATCACATATACTTCAACCCGCCTCTATTGGCTTAGAGGTTTAATAAGAGAATTCATCTTTAGGTCATCAGCTTCACAAGCACTGTCTTTAAGCCTTTCCAACTGAAGTTTGATCTCAATATGCCACTTGTTTTCTCTCAGCCCCACAATTTTAGGAGGAATCATCTGTACGGTATTTCGAAGCTATTGTGTTCCATGATTGCATGCATCTTTGCACATAATAAAGTCATGATACCAAATTTTGAAGAAGATAAATAATTGGGTACCCAGAGCAAGCAAATTTACTTGGAAATTCAGTTGCATCCAGAATAGTTTGGCAGGGCCATCCTAAATAGAGTACATTTTGGTTGCAACAATTCGGGCAGTTCTCTAACTGAAGTCTTAATCATCCATTACTAGAACACCACATCGCAAATGTTCTCATATACACGAAAGTATCAACTTTTTAATAACCCTTAATGTAACATTCAGGACCCTAGTCAGGCACATTCCTTGACAATTGAAAATATTAGTTTTGGAGAGTCATTGATAAAAACTCCGCTAATCTCCCACTGAGCACACCTAAAGACATGTTTTCATGTTTATTCTCTATACCTAGATGTCCTAGTTCAATTCTCTTGATGATGATGTCAGTAACATTTGGCTTCACAAAAGATATTACTATTAAGTCGATATTATTTCCCTGGTCGACGCTTCCAAGAGCTTGTGCAAGTGTTGAAGAAACTGCCCCAAACATAACAATTCAATGCAAATCAGTGAATCACAGTGATACCCAGTACAGTTGTGTAGATTTACTAGGTGAGTCAGATAGGACTTCTCCATACGACAATGCGTGCACCATGGATGCCAAATCCATCCAGTTGTATTTACTTGCATTCCGTACAACAATGTTAAATCCATAACATAGAACCAATCCTGTCTACACTTTTAGTCTCCCCTATCCACAACAACAATTCTTTTATCTATAATTCCATTCCAGAAATTAAATCACATAAACCTGGAATCATTATTCATGTTTAGTCTCTAAACCTCGATGTCAAATAATAAATATTGAAACCCAAAGCTCAAACAGCTTACTCATTTAGTGGTTGCAGGACATTCACATACTAGTGCGTGCGTAAGACCAACAAGACTAATTTTCGGCAAAGAGAGAGTGAATCTATTAATACTTACAAATGATTTTGTTGACAGGAATGCTGCTCTCTTATACTTCTGCACTTAAGTTTTCATTTTCTCTTGAGCTATCCCTTGTAGCATTACCATACTGCTCCTTCTCTTGAGCTGAAGAAGCTTCATGATCAACCTCAATCGAACCTACACTCCCTTGCGGCGCATTTGAAGTTGGAGTCCTAGGATTAGGAGGTACCTGTTGGTAAGTTAGCAGACACATTGATTAATCAACTAACAGTTAAATTGTGTAGTTACGATTAATTGATCCGACACCTACTTCTGGGGCTATTTCATCAATTACATCCGGCATTTGCACCTTAAAAATAAAAAAAAAAAAAAAAAAAAAAAAAAAAACAGAAATTAGAAGTTTAGAACATACACAAGTACAACTAATAATAGGAATTGAATATACAGATCTCAAATAACCTAATCATTGGTGGTTCCATTACACAAATTAGAAGTTTATACTTACAGGATCGAGTTGGTTTCAGTTTTCATTATCTTCTGCATCCATTCTCCAAGTTGCCGTCTTATGTTTGATGACAGGATTGTTATCTGCTAATGTGCATGAGTGACTCCGCACATTCATCTCTGCATTAGGAGCAACAGGAATTAACAAAAAATTATTCATAAAAAATTAAAATTGAGACTAATTTTAGTAGTTTTTAGATACTCACTCCTCCTTTATCTGAAGATATTATTGGCCAAAGAGCAACAGCTACTGCCGCCTTATGCTATGATGATCTCCAAATGAAATCCCAATTTCCGACTTCGCTCATACCAAATCACCAATTGATATCCAAAGGGACCAAATCGACCATTTCCCCTTCCTTTCCAAGGTATATGAGACACAAAACCCATATTCCATTTAAAACCCATTCTTCGGCGGTGGTACAGAAGATAATAGCGGTAGCCTCCGTGGTGGTGTTAGAATTAAAGATGATAGCGGCGGCGCTATGTAGTGAAGGCCGGGAAGGAAGAATGAGAGACCGAGAAAGAAGAGGCGGAAGATCTGAAGTGAGTTTGCTAAGTATATAGGGTTTTGATTAAACATGCCGAAACTACCCTTGGATACTGCCCGTGAATTTCCCACACTATCCTTGGAATGGAATGTTTCAAATGCAGCATAAAATCTACAGCAAATTAGTAGCCAGCTCCCGTATAGTGTTCGATGAAGGAGTATTGTATTTGATCAACTTACAATAATTAACGTTCACAATCCGATATATTTAATCAAAATTGACAGATCCGATATATCTTTGGCTAAAAGTTTCAGTAGACAAATTAACTAAAAAAAGCTAGAGTGTTAAGTGCTAAAAGTTTCTCCACGGAATCTCTTACTAGTGAAATAAAAATACAGTTTTTTGAAAAACTGAGAAGGAATTTATCCCCAATTCTCTCACTAACGTAACATTTTCTTCTTTTAATGAAATCTGCAGTTACCAAAAAAAGAAAAAAAATCTGATATATTAATCGGACGTTCATAATCCGATATTTATCGATCAAAACTGGATGTCTTGACCAGGTAAAAGTATCGGAACATACTAACAGGGGGTTAGTTAATTGGGATTAGTAGAGACATTCAGAGACTTTTTATGCAAGAGATTTTGGGTGACTCTCTGTGAGTTTAGAGATTTTGAGAGACTCTCTGAATGATTTTTAGGGAATTATGGCGATTCATTTAGACAATAAAACATATATGAAGTTCAGCTTACACACAGGAGACAAAAGATATATTTATTTATTTTACAAAATGAATATATGAATATTTCAATGAAAATGTATTAGTCCATGCATGGCTAACATAAATTGTAACCATTTTGCCAATAAAATCGATACGAGACGAACATGAGGGATTTGAATCTATTGTAAACTTATTAGGTTCTGGAATTTAATTGTAGGTTATTTGGTTATTGTTTTCAATATTTTGATATTTTAATCCTTAAAGAAAGGAAAAAGAACAAAGTCTCTCAAAATATCACCTACTTAGGAGAGACTTCTTTTTAGCCATTTATGGTATGTTTTGTAATAAAAGTCTCTACAAGTCTCACAAAACTATAAGTCATTTATTTCAAATTCCAAATACAATAACAGAGAGTTTTGAAGACTTTTAGAGAGTCACAATCCAATAACAGAGATTGTTTGAGATTTTGAAGAACTCTCGATTGACTAACAAGAGATTTTAGAAGTCTCTAAAATTCTTTCGAAATCTCCACAAATATCGATTGACTAACCCCCTGTAACATATTCATTATCGCATTATGAACATTCGCAGACATCCAAGAGACACCGGCAACACGAGTCCGTCAATGAAATTTAACTGCAGTGCAACTTCTCCGTGTAAACACAATAAAGTGGGGAGCATTACATTTCAATTCCCATTAAGAAAAATATTGATGAAAAAACTCGTTATAAACTCACCAAAAAATAAATTTTAGGCCCATCTTGGACACTTTGACCCTGTTGACCGTATCTTGAATTCTTGACCGTATATTTAGAAAGTTGTTTTCCTTTTAGCTCTCTACAGAAAACAACTGAACTTTCTGAATCGATCATAAACAACGAAATTACAAGAAGTAAGAGTAGAGTACCAAGAAGACAATTTAACAGATGACGAGAGTATCCATTCAAAAAACGCTTACAAGTACATAACTATTCCCGATCACACTCAGCTAGTCATTCAAAACAACATTGCATTCTGAAGTTTTTTAACTGTCTTGATTATCTTTATTAAAATGCATTCTAGCATACAAATCAGTCAGTCCAGTAGCATTTACCGACATCCAAAACACTGCTTTTTCATATACACAAATGCTTGAAAATCCTGGAAGCGCACAACAAGATCAAAAGCTTTTTATGGTCGTAGTTTAAGGGGTCATAATGACGAAAAAATTTGTTTACTTCTGTTGTGTAAAAGGGGAGTACATTTGCAGAAGGGGCAGACTGTGAGCTTCAATGAAAGACCAAGCAATTTGTTAAGCCTGGAAATTCCAGGCCAACCATATTACAGATTTGTCTAGGATTTTGCTTCTTTCCAAACAAAAAAAAAAAAAAGGCAAACAGATTGTAGTCAGAAGCCTTCTTAATGTGTGTAAAATCATTACAAACAGAAGCGAATAAAATCCAGCAGCAGCAAAATGCAATGTAATTATCTTGTAATTCAAGCATGAGAGAATAATTTCAGCAGCAAACATGTACAAGCGGGATTGTCTAGGTGAACATATATTGGCAATTTAGCAGGATAAAAGTAACAGAAAGCAAGACCAATGAGAAAAACACGAGAAACCTCTGTTTCATCGATATTCACTATTCCAATTATATGTACGTGGCCTAGCAGTAACGGATACAACATCCCTCTGCTCTATGTTCCATATTATTAGAACTCGACTTGCAACTGCATGGAAAGACTATCATAAGAGACAATTTCCGTAAACAATGTCAATCTATCTCCAATGCTGGACAGCGGGACCAAGGGTATGACTTCAGTAACCTACTATCTTCAAATTTTAACAAAGAAGACAGCATTTCAACCTTACAGAAGGAATGGCCATAATTCTACTCCATAAACTATTCCCGTTCAAACACTGACATACTTAAATAATGCATGATATTATAGTAAACAAGTTAACAAGACCTGCGACTGCAGAGGAAGACAACCTAGTATCTTGTAACTATGGCTAATACTGGACAGCAATGGTGTGACTTTCAGCAACCTAGTATCTTCAAATTCCAACAAACAAGACAATAGTTCAACCTTACAAAAGAAATGACAATTAGAAATTCTACCTGTCCAGTAAGTTCGTCGTGTATAGTAAGCCCCACACCTCCAATTCTTTGCATACTTGCACTTAACTCTTTCAGTTCATCATCTTGTTGCCTAGAAAAATCAGTTGGCCAAAAAGCAAATTGGTAAGAATCTATGTACATATGTACGAGGTGGACGTTAAATTCGAAGCTAGTTACATTACTACATACTCAGACATAATTAAGCAAGTCGAACTATACTTGAACCAATATCTCAAGAATCAAGTAAAATGCATACAAAATCAATGAAAATGAGAAAAACATGACTTACTAATGAGATGAGATGAGCAGAAATTGCATATACTTCAACAATAAAGTCATGAATCATCTGTAAGGTATTTTGAAGCTATTGTGTTCCATGATTATACGCATCTCTGCACATAATAAAGTCATGATATAAATTTTGTTCGCAGAACAATTTGAAGAAGATAAATAATTTTCAAGAAGAGAAATTATTGGGTACCCAGAGCACATTTTGGTTGCAACAATGTGGGCAGTTCTCTAACTGAAAACTTAAACTCTTAACCATCCATTACTAGAGTCTACAACACCACATCGCGAACGTTCTCATATACACAAAAGTATCAACTTTTGAACAACCCTTAATGTAACAACAATTCAGGATTTTAGTCAGGCACATTCCTTGACAATTGAAAATATTAGTTTTGGAAAGTCATTGATAAAACTCTGCTAATCTCAAACTTAGGCCTGCTAAAAGACATGTTTTCATGTTTATTCTCTATGCCTAGATGTCCTAGTTCTCTTGATGATGGTGTCAGTAACATTTAGCTTCACAAAAGAAGTTACTATTAAGTCGATATTATTTCCCTGGTTAACGCTTCCAAGAGCTTGTGCAAGTGTTGAAGACACTGCCCCAAACATAATCCGTCATTCAATTGTGTAGATTGGAGTCATTTAAGTAGGTGAGTCAGATAGGACTTCTCCATACGACAATGGGTGCACCATGGATGCTGAATCCATCCAGTTGTATTTACTTGCATTCCGTAAGACAATGTTAAATGCCATAAAAAGCTAAATTGCTTATAACTTGATTCTCTTACTCAAACTTTGTTCTAACATTGAACCAATTCTATCCTACTCTACTATCCACAACAACAGTTCTTTTATCTATGATTCCATACCAGAAATTAAATCACAAAAATCGGGAATCATTTTTCATTTTTGGCCGACTTTAGGAGGCCTTCTATAGGGTGACTAAACGGATTTTGTCCGTCACACTTTCATGGTCCTCCTTTTTTCATCAATCTTTTTTTTTTTGATTTCATCAAAATTCGATCAATTTTGGAGTTTTCTTTCTCGGTTTTCAACTTAATTCAAACAATACTGTCGTAATAGTTATCAATTTCAATTCAATGACTTTGAACGATCTGCAAAAACCTAGAATTCGACTGAATTAAAAAATGCGGAATTGTGATGATTTTCAATTTTGAAATTAATCCATCAAATCTAGCTATTACAATGAATTTGTACCGAATTGATTGATACAAACGAGCTTAATTACAACCCAATTGACCAATTTTATCAATTCTATTGTCTGATTACATCTTATTTGATCTCTGTAAGAAACCAGAGTTGATCAATCACGACACAGAGACAGAGTTATTTTCCCGGAATTTCGGGTTAAGAAGATGGAGTTGTGGGCCGGTTTAATCCGAATATGACCCATAACCGTATGACCCATAACCGGTAAAGATAAAGAAAAGACCGAATACTATTTTCAAAAAACAATGAACAGAGAACAAATTTTTTATCAAATTTTTTGAATTAAAATCAACTTCTTGCAAATACCAATCATTCACGCTCACCCATTTTGCAAAATTCCCATAATATATCTTCCATTAAATCATTTCGATTTTAAGAAACTAAAAAAAAAAAAGAGAAATAGATGAACAATGGATGAAAGTTACCATCAATATTTTTCGAGAAACATCAATTTACACCCAAAATCATTTTCTTCCCAACACCAGTGATTCACATTCACCCTTTTCGCCAAATTCCTATCAGATCCAATGAATTTGCAATCACTTGGAGCAAAATCATCAATTCTCTAATCACTTTTTCTTTCACAAAGTATCGGCCAACCATTGACTTACACTCTTACAGAGCCTCCATCAAGTGGTGCTTGGTTGTGGAATGAATCTGCAATCACTTGCAGCCCCATCAAAACATCATCCATGAACCATTGATATTAATAAACTCAATGCAAACTTCCCATTAATCAATTCTACCTTTTATGAAAGAGGAGCTGATCTATAAAAACAACCATCGTTGAATACTTGCCATTTATCTTCATTTTCATCCAACCAGACAAGAATACTAATACCCATTACTCTCTTTGCATGTGCAACCATCTTTTCTAAATCACACAGAAAAATTAAACTGATAAAGGATTTGACTACCCTTGCTAATCAAGAACAAGCGGACAAAAGGAGAAGATACGTATAGAAAAACATGAAATGAAAAATTGGATTACTGCCAATCTATTTTTCTCTTCAAATTTCTTTCGATTTTGATAGATGAAGTTCAGGAAAAAATAAAATTTGTGGAGCTAGGTTGTCGATTATGTTTGTAATTCAATAGAATAATCGAATGAGGAATGGTGCAAGAGTTAAAGCTGTGACTACGGTCCAGGTGTAGTACATGCGGTGCCCTTTAGCTATACGTGGAGTGAGGAGATGGGATCTTCTTTGTTATCCTTTGCACACAAAAATAGATGCGATGTTTATTTTTGTAACCACACAAGCTAGGCAGCACAAGAAAATCCAAGGAGAAAAGACCGAGGCAGAGAAGAAAGTATAAATTCAACGGAAAATGGGTCATTTGTCCAAAAAAATTTAAAACAGGGTTTAAATGGACGAGTAAAAATTATTATAGGTGAAATGGACACAAAAAAAAATAGCAATGAAGCTTAAACTTAAAAAATAGCGAGGATGAAACTGGATGCATCCTGATATAAATTAAAAATAAGAAAACGAATTTGAAAACTGGGTAGGATGAAACTGGTTACATCCTGCCTATTTTTATATTTTTGTCCATTTAAACAGTATCAAAATCTAAACGTCTTTTTTCACCCAACAATTATGGATTTTGGTCTTTTTGACCAATTTTGTGTAAATTCAAGTTGGTTTGGTACCCGAATCACCATATCATTCATATCTTTATACAGCTAATTTACACCTGTTTGATTTATGTGATTTTGTAAATAAATGGAAGTATAAAAAAAAATGTAACTCGTATATACGCATAGCATAAAAGAACGTGGCACATTATAGGCTGTCAATAATGTATTTCAGTCAAAAAAAAAAGATGTATTTCGGTTGGCCTTACACTGCTGTAGCAGTCATCTAGTTATTCACTAAACCTGGATGTCAAATAACAAATATTGAAACCCAAAGCTCAAATAACTTACTAATTTGGTGGTGCAGGACATTCACATACTAATTTTCCGCAAAGAGAGTGAATCTATTAATACTTACAAATGGTTTTCTTCTTTTACTTCCGCACTTCAGTTTTCATTTTCTTCATCAACATGTACACGAAATAAATCATGATGAGGCTGTTCCGATGAAGTTTAAGTGTATCGATGATTTGAAGACCCAGATGCAGGTAAGGTTACTGGAAGTGCCAAGGCCTTTAAAGAGATAGGAAAATTAAAGAGGCCGAATCTCTGCATTGAAAGAGAGAGGAATCAATTAAAATTAGGTCATTAAAATTCGATTTGAAACTGATTTGTGTGCTTATTTATACTTACTCTTCTTGTATTATATCGCCTCTACTCCCTCGAACGCCATCGTGAACATAGTTAATGAAAACCCCATTTCCGACTCCGTCCAAACCAATTAATATCCAGATCAACCATTTTACCTTATCCTTCCATGGTATAGGAGACACAAAACCCCCCATTCATGAAGTGGTGCTAATAAGGAAGAAGATGATCAATGGAGGCAGCAGGCAAGATCAATGCGCCGCCGCAACAAGGAAAGAACTGTTTGTTGTTGTTTTTATGAGGTGGATTTGGTGAACCCTAACGCCTTATATTGGAATTGGGATACTAAATGGCCCATGAGACGAGGCACGGGAGCAGCTCCACTAGGGCTCGCGGCAGAGTGTCAGCACGAGCAAAATCAATTTTACCACAGTGATTTAGAAATCTTAGATTGCACTATGACCCAAAAATGCAACTCGAAATTAATTTTGTGTTAGAAATTTGTAATGCGAAATCTGTGGAGTGACCCGAAAATGCTCAAACGTATGAGATTTTCAGCTTATCATATCGGGAACATTATCTATATACCCCTACTATGAGGTCCCTTGAAAAATACCCTTATGAACTTTACAAATACCCCTAAGCTTAATACATACTAAAATACCTTTTTTTTTTTTTTGTAAATATACAAACCACTACCACTAACCACTATTCAAAACAACAAACAAAAAAAGAACCTCTACTGTCCATGACCACCACCGCCAACAACCACCACCACTGTCCACCACCGACGACCGTCGCCGCCCACCACCACCGAAGACCACCACCGTCCACCACCACCACCAATGTCCACCACCGCCACCAATCATCAACGCCACCACCAACCACCACCGTTGACCACCACCACTGTCCACCACCGCCAACCACCACCATACTCCTCCACCACCGCCACTAATCATCAACGACATCGCCAACCACCACCGTCAACCACCACCACCATCGCCAACCACCACCGCCTACCACCACCACCGAAAACCAGCGCCACTACCCCCATCGCCACCAACCACCACCACTTTCATCCATCGCCGACGACAATCACCACCAGCAACCACCAATTCCACCACCACCATGTGGAGTCAACTTGTTGAGGTTGTCTCCAAATCTGAAGGCAACTTGTTGAAGTTGTTTCCAAAAGTGGAGGCAACTTGTTCAAGTTGTCATAAATATGGAGGCAACTAGCTCCGAGTTGTTTCCATATTTGAAAGCAACTTGTTCATGTTGTCTACAAATATGGAGGCAACTAGATCAAGTTGTCTCCACATATGGAACCAACTAGGATAAGGTGTCACCAATCTGAACTCAGCTATCAAAGAAAATTGGATGCTCAACAACCCTGTACATTCACCTAATATCCACCAGTTCACTCAATTCTTTGAAACTTATTTTACCAGTTCAATCACCAATATGAACTCATCTCAAGCAACAACTAGACAACACCAACTACCTGCAATTTTAGTTCAAAGAACAAGCCCATTCATTCAGTGTCACCATTTCAGCCTCAATAGCAACTCCAGACAACCTTTAAAATATAATCTTCAGTTTTGCAACACAATCCACACTGTTACAGCTTCATTCTCTCCATCCCAACATAGTTGTTCCAGCATCATTACAGCTCCCCTGCAATCTTTAGCTTCATTTATTCAACAAATTCTCTGCACTAGTCGGCTTCAACTTGCTCTCTTCCACCAGTGCAGACCTTAAACACATCTCCCTGGCCTAGCCATTTCAGTTGTAAAAGCAGCAGTATCACACTGCATTTTGTAGCTCAACTATCCATCACCTAAAATTCCTAAACATACATCTACTTCAGCTTCACTTCTTGTAATACAGCCATATTAACTCTACATTATGTCTTTACTTCTTCATCAACCAACACCATCATTCCCCTAACCACATATAACTACTTCCTCTAGATTTTTGAATAACTACTTCCTTACAACAACCTCTTTGTCTCAAAACACACCAATATCTAAAACTCTTCACATATAGTTTATTACTGATCTAAATATTCCATTTATCCACAACTGTATATGATCCTGCAGTTTGCACAAGCATCACTTGAACCTTGTTAAATGTGTTCGACTTTATTGATCTGAGCCAAACCCATTCACTGCATCTCAGTTTCAAGAACCAGCTAAAACTTCCTTCCATTGCAACCACCAACAACTTCTCTTATTATTAACAATTCATCACAACCAGTAAACTCAATCTCCTAAACCTTTTTGTCAAATTCGCACTCAAGCTCAAACCAACATACACCTGTAATCTCAGAAGACATCCAATACCATCCATCCCACAAAAACATCATTGTTGCATTCTAACTCCACCAGTTTTGTTTCCTGCAACAGTTGCTTGCAATAACCAACAACGAAACCAGCCTCAACCACTCTGCAGCTTTAACTGTAACATCCACAAGAACTGTATAGAAACAACAGTTGCAACTTCACTTCCCCTTTCTCAGTTTCTTCTCCAATACCACCATCTTCAATTGCTAAACATATGAACACATCCAACAAAAACAACTCCAGTTTAGTCATCTATCTGCCAAACACAAATTCGGCTCAAACCCATTTTCTAAGAACCTTGAGATTCATCTCAGAAACACCACCAAAACATCAATCTCTTATATCATTTCATTTTCTTCATAAATCATTGAAAATCAACCATGACAATAATAGTTTTCGGTCAAATCCCATGTAAACCCCATCAAATCTAGAACAAATCATCAAATTTAACCGCAACCTTCTTATCAACTCTTCTTAAAGCTCGTCAATCCATCAACAACATCAACAAAAGAACTTCCTCTCTGAATTGGATCCAAACCATAACTTCAAATTCGTCAACAATGGTTTTTTCATTCCTCCTTGTTCATCACCAGGGACAACACTAGCAGCTCAATTTCGTCCATGTTTTGACAAAACATAAGATACCATCTACAATAATTCAAGCCATTATTCACCATCGTCTCCATCGTCAAAATTAAAAACTATACTTACCAGAAACCGAAATCGAAAACCTAAATTCTATCTCGATCACTTTAATCTTCATTTGATGTAAAAATTACAGTTAAAATGATCTGTTGATGATGTTTATGAAGTTTGATTTAGAGATTTGTTGAAGTCGAATCTCAATTTTTAGATTCATTAAAAATCAAAAGTACAAGATGTAAAAGATCTGTTGATAATAGTAGCGGCGATTTAGATAGTGATGGTGGCGACGATTGAGATGGTGATGATGGTGGGAGAGATGCAGATGGTGGTGGTAGGAGAGATGGAGCATTTTTCTCAGATTCGAGTCAGGGGCGTATCCATGTGAAGGCACACTTAGGCACGTGCCCAACCAAAATTTAGCTAAAAAATCTTTACCTATTAATATTTTGCCGGATATTTCCTAGATTTTTTTTCTTTTTTAGATTTTGTTCAAGGAAAATAGGTAACAAAACGGAATACATAATATTTTCTAGCTAACAAGATACTCGTAATCAACACATATATGGTATTTTTAGCCATAAAATAGGTAAAAACTAAGACATTCCTAGGTTACGGTTTGCAAGTTTATGTATTTTAGGCTTGTACAGAATATTTTCTAGCTAACAAGATATTCGTAATCAACGCATATATGGTATTTTTAGTTATAAAATAGGTAAAAACTAAGACATTCCTAGGTTACGGTTTGCAAGTTTATGTATTTTAGGCTTTTACTCTATTCCACGCTACCGTTTTGAAAAGTATTGGTGCTCTTGTTAAAAGAATGGTTGAGAAAAAAAAAGATCAAAAAGATCAAGTGTACCCATTGGTTTATTTGCTTTTGACGTTAGCATTGCTCTTACCAGTTGCTACTGCTACCGTAGAAAGAGTATTTTCCGGTTGTTTGTGGGTAAAAATCGTTTCCGCCGATTTTGGTAAATTCGGTAGGTGAGTGAGAAACTAGTTTAAACCCTAGACAAATGTGCTGCACGTGAGCACTTTCTAGATTCGAGAGATCAATATGTACAAGTCCGGCCTAAACCAAGAAATGTCCGTTCAGGACTTGCCGGTCACAAAGTGGAGGAGAAGGGTTGATTTGGGGAGGGAAGCAAAGAAAGGTGTTGAGACCGGAATAATTCGGGAGAGTAGTGTCTCGACTTGTATCGAAAGTGAAAGCTTAGGAAGCTTGCAAGAGATGAAAGCTTTTTGGAGAACTTGCAAAGTTGCCTTTTCGAGAGTGTTGTATTTTTCTCTGACCGAGACTTGTTGTCCGGTGGAAATAGGTAAGACCTATTTATACAAGTCGAGATTGAAACGTACCTGGCCTCATGAAGGAAGAGAGTAAAGGGTGAAATAATGGGAGGAGGTGGTAACCGCATGGTGTTTATGGGTGAAAACGTTTTCACCATTATTTCCTCATTTATTTGACCGCTTTATTCTTATTCACGTTTTCTTAATGTGAGCGTAGTGTACGTTGCATCTTTGTGACCGCCAAACCAATACCCTGGAAAGCATCCCCGATTTTGTTGATGTCTCGAGTGTTGGTTGCACCTTGAGTGCAAGTGGCGCCGCTAGTGGCGCGTGTGGCATGTGCCACCGGCATGTGCGAGAATGTCTTTGTTGCGGGTTGCACCTTGAGTGCAAGTGGTAATGCGGAGAGCTGCTAGTGGCATGTGTGGCATGTGCGGAATGCCTTGGTGGTAGGTTGTGCGTTGAGTGTAAGTGGCAATGCTGGAGCTGCTAGTGGCGTGTGTGGCAAGTGCCAATGGCGTGTGCGAATGCCTTGGTGGTAGTTTGCACGGTTTGCAAGTTAGGCTACTAGCGTGCGTGTTTGGCATGTGTCAATGGCACGCATGGCCATTAGGGCTATGTCCTGGTAAGAAAAGCTACCAGCGATGCATGTTGGCATGTGCCAATGGCATGCGTGGGCCAATTTGGGTCACTACTGGTAGGAAAAGCTACCAATGAGCGTTTTGGCATGTGCCAATGGAATGCGTGGCCAATTTGGGTCACGTCCTGGTAGGAAAAGCTACCCCGAGCGTGTTGGCATGTGCCAATGGCATGCGTGTCCAATTTGGCCTAGGTTGCACGGTTTGCAAGCCTAGGCGCGGGCGCTACTTTGGCATGGCGCGGCTAGGGCCAAGGTAAGGGTGTTTGGCTTGGCGTGGCGTGACCAGCGTGGCGTGACCAGCTTAGCTAGGGCCAAGGCAGAGTATGTTTGGCATGGCGCGTCTAGCTTGGGCTAGGTGTGGCTGGCATGATTTTCCATTGGCACGGAGGTGCGGCTAGCATGGTTGGCATGCTTTGGCGCGTTTGGTGTGACTAGCATAGCTAGGGCCAAGGCAGAGTGCGTTTGGCATGGCGCGGCTAGCTTGGGCTAGGTGTGGTCGGGCATGATTTGCCATTGGCATGAGTTGCGGCTAGCATGGTTGGCATGCTTTGGCGCGTTTGGTGTGACTAGCATAGCTAGGGCCAAGGCAGAGTGCGTTTGGCATGGCGAGGCTAGCTTGGGCTAGGTGTGGTCGGGCATGATTTGCCATTGGCACGGAGGTGCGGCTAGCATGGTTGGCATGCTTTGGCGCGTTTGTGTGGCTGGCATGATTTGCCATTGGCACAGGAGAGGTGCGTCTAGCTTGGGCTAGGTGTGGTCGGGCATGATTTGCCATTGGCACGGAGGTGCGGCTAGCATGGTTGGCATGCTTTGGCGCGTTTGGTGTGGCTGGCATGATTTTCCATTGGCACAGGTGCGGCTAGCTTGGGCTAGGTGTGGCGGCATGATTTGCCATTGGCACGGAGGTGCGGCTAGCATGGTTGGCATGCTTTGGCGCACTTGGTGTGACTAGCATAGCTAGGGCCAAGGCGGAGTGTGTTTGGCATGGGCGCTAGCTTGGGCTCTGGTGTGGTCTGGCATGATTTGCCATTGGCACGGAGGGGAATTAGGGTTTTGTTCGTTGTAACCCTAATTTGAAAAAATAACCCCTATTAATTACTGACTACATGCATTAAATTTTCTAATAAATATGTCAACGGTGACATTAGGTTATTTGGGTATTTACGATTTTACCCTTTGTTTAAAAACCACCATCAACACCGGTATGAAAATTGTGAAGACTCGGCTACGCAATCAAATGGAAGATGAGTGGATGAATGATAATTTGCTTTGTTATATTGAAGAAGACATTTTTGATGCTATTGATAACAAGGTTATCATACGACCAGTTCCATAAAATGAAAAATCGTCATGGACAAGTTACCAAATGTGTTAATTTAATAAAGAGATTATTAATAAAGGAAAAATAAAATAGTGTTTTTTTTATAAAATGCCTCTACCAGCATAAAGTTCTGGATCCGCCACTGATTGAGAAAGAATGAACTATGGTGGAAGGTTAAAAAAGGAATTATATGATTTATGGTTTTACTAAAAATTTCAATTATGCCATTAAGGGCATTTGTAAACTTCCCAAAGGGTATTTTTCCCAAGCTAGTGAAAATGAAGGGTAATTATAACATTCCCACTATCATTAATTACTTGCACCTAAACAAGATCATCACAGACAAACCTTACTTATAATACGAGATTTGAGTCTTCGCCAAGAGTCATTATTGTTATCATCTTTTATTTACCGATCAAAAAAAAAATAAAAAAATAAATATTGTTCTCAACTTTTGTGCATACCAAGTGAACGCAGCATTGAAAGTTACTTCTTTATGAATTCCTTCTTCTATCCTTTGTGGGTGGTGTTCAGTGGTTAACAAAATCGATTGATCCAATGAAATAGAGGCTAGTGTGTTTGTATAATCATATTTACTAGATTTTGTGCCTGTGCTACGCCCGGGCGGCTCCGCATACATGATCATATAGATGCATCATTACATAATCATTTACCGGGGGTCGTAGGGGTGGCTTCGCCGCCTCTTGATCCGTATCATTTTTGATCTGTTGTTGCAAGGCTTTGCCTCGCCCTGTCGCAATACATTTTTGATTAGATGTGGCTCGGTTTTGGCTTCGCCTCGCCTCGCCCCGTCCCGATGCATTTTTGATTCGGTGTTACACGCCTATTACCGATCATTACCAATAGGATATCCGGTAAATAAGCAAATTTTAGGTTACCTATATTGGTTGTTTCGGAGAATTAGAAAAAGAAAGAAGCTTGATTACCTGACGGTGTCTGGATCCATGGAACTTGCAGTCTCCATTTGCTTTTCTTTGTGTTTAATTTGTTTGGATCGGCTTCGCCTCGCGCCCGTCGCAATCTTTGTTCAACAAAGACAGATTCGGTATTTCACGCCTATTGCCGATCATTACCAATAGGATATCCAGTAAATAAACAAATTTTAGGTTAACTACATTGGTTGTTTCAGAGAATTAGAAAAAGAAAGAAATTTGATTACCTGATGGTGTATGGATCCATGGAACTGGCAGTTTCCATTTTATTTTATTTTAAATTTTTTTTGGCTCGTCTTCGCCTCGCCCCCGTCGCTTAAGATTTTTGATTTGGTGTAATTTCTTTAATCTTTATTCAATAGCAAATTTGAAATGTAAAAAGTCCAAGCCATACACAATTCAAAAAAAAATAATACAAAATTGGATTAATCAACATCTTATCTAATTGTACATTATACTTCGGTATGTCAATGCCATTGTTGTTTTAAGGCACCAGTTTTATCACTTGCCCCCTTTTTCGTGGATGAGTTGAGCCGCCCAGGAGCCAACATTTCCATACCCTGGTAGTAACACTAACGAAAATCATTCTTGTAAATGCATTTTTCTTGAAAAAATTATTTGCTTTTAATTAGGGTTAATTTGAAGCAAATATCCGCCAAGGTTCAAATACAGAGGGAATATATTTACTTGAATGACAACCCGTTGTCCTAAAATACTTTCCCGTATGCCCGAACTAATGCTTCCGTTGCAAAGAGTACACCTTTACCGATAGATTCGCCAAAATCCCGATGCAAAAAATTATAAACATTTTCAGATTATATTCTAAAATTTTCACCAATATAAGTGACTAATGTCAGCAAGTAGGACATAAGTACGTAACCTAGTTTAGGTGGTCATCCCGTAGCTCCAATCGATCCCCCCATTATTCCTTCGACAAGGCCTCCGATCGCACCACCCAATGTGACAGGAAACCAAGTCAATGGCAACTCTATCCATGAAAGTACTGACCCAGTGTTACTTGCTATATTGGCTAGCCAAAGAAGGCAAGAAGACCTTATGAGAGAGCTGCAAATGAGAAACCTAGCTCTAGAACATGAAAACTACGGCTCCGTAATGCACCGGCGGGGTCGAGAGGATCATCGAGCCGAGGCGCTTCTAGCAACCACACCCCATCAAGAAACACCCCACCCCCATCTCCAAGCCGAGAACGCATACCCGACCCTGATCGACCAAGAGAAGGGTATGGGCCAGCCGACGATTCTTCGACCGAGGAAGAGGCAACCAATGGGGTACGAATGCGACAACCAATCAAAAGATCGAACAAATTGAGCACGAGAAAAACTAATGAGAAATAACGAGGACGACAAGCTAGCGTAGTAATCGGTGAAGCCAGAAGACACCATTTACCAAGGGGTGGATCGGGCTCCATTCCCCCCAAGTGTACATTGCCGATTTTCCCATCTAGGTTTGATGGCACGGGTGACGCGGGAGAACACATTAAAATGTACAGCATGTCCTTGTTACAGTGGAAAAATTATGATGTGGTCATGTGCAAATTCTTCCCAGCAAGCTTGGAGGGTGAGGCAAATAGCTGGTTCTACACCTTGCCCGATGAATCCGTTGGAAGCTATGGAGTCCTGGTGGAAGCCTTCCTTGAGACTTACATGCATAACAGTATTGCTCGGCCCAGTGTCAATAAGCTCTTCACACTTGCACGAAGATTCAGGGAACCATTGCGTTCTTTAACGGACAGGTGGAGAAATTTATGCACTGACATCGGAAAGGTACCGGTCGATCAACAGATATTCGGTTTCGAGAATTCATTGGGGAGAATAGATCCCATTTGGGTAGCAATGTACACTGAGAAACCGAAAACATTAAGACAAATCCGAAAGATGCAGGAGCACTACATCGCCTTAGAGGAGATTCAGGAAGCGACACAAAGCAGAGGAATACAAGAATCAAGCGTCACCGTAGAGGCAACCCCACGAGAAGCCCCAAAACGACTTGAGAAAAGACCGAGCACACAGCATCATGGGGAAAACAAACGAGTTTGGGTCGAGAAAGGAAAGAAGCCTCTCACACGAACCTAAATCTTACACTCCACTAAACGCACCATTAGAAGAGATATTCAAGGAAGTCGAGAAGAGGAATGACATCCGATATCCTAAGACTCGGGAATTCGGTTCGGCGAAACAAGGAACCACCCCGAGTTTTGCCATTACCACCAGCTGAGGCCATTCAACTAATGATTGTCGGGAGGTGAAAGACATCGTCCAACACCTAATCCGAGATGGATATTTACAAGCATTTCGTCAAGACATCGCCAACACCCGCTCAACCCGACGTTCAGTACACCAAATAAGAATCAATCGTGGCACCCGGTTCGCCCGCAACACCATATCGCACTTTCAGCAACCCAAGGGTTCGATTTGGGAACCCGGCATCTCCTCGAGGATTCATAAAAGGGATCGATCGGGCAAGGAAATATTCAGTGTGGCCAAAAACCTTGCCCATGGAACCATGGATGATGCGATCGATCACCTTCTCGCGAAAGACGTCCCATTAAATGGTCACATGGGGATCCCTTTAGTAGTAACTCTGGCGATCGAGGAATGGGGCGTACGCAAGATATTAATGGACGGCGGCGGCTCAAATAAGTCCTGTTCTATGACACTTTCAAGAGAATGGAATTGTCCGATGACATCCCGATCCGTCGAACTATCGAATCTCGGCTTCAACGGTGCGGTGACGGTACCAAAGGGAGAAGTCACCCTCGAGTCTCGGACGGGGAGGGATTCCTCGACACACTCACTACCTTTTGCGTGGTCGACGTGGTGTCACCATACGAGGCGATTCTGGGTCGGCCTTGGCTTGTGGGAATCAAGGGAGTCGCCTCGGCCTATCATCAAAGGTTGCGGTTCCCATCGTATCGAGGAATAGTGGAGGTGCTAGGCGACCCCCAGGCAGCAAGGCAGTGCGTGCAGATAGACGTCCAGCAGAATGAGGAGAGGCGATCGAGGAAACGCGAAGAGAAGAACAAGTCTAAGGAAATAAAGGCGGGAGAAGAGTTGGAAAAGGTGATGTCACAAGCCATCGCTACTTATGAAGCTGACGAGAAAGAAATCTTATATCAATCTGGTGCGTGTCGTACCACAACAAATTAATTCAAGATTTTCCACCTAATTAACAAGTAATATAGTGTAGTCAAGTTCGTTCCCACGAGGAGCAAGAGATTCTAGTTGTAAAATTGTCACGAAAAGGGGGGATGTAAATCAAAAGAAAGTAAATAAAGCAATTAAAAGGTAAAGTTGAAATCAATAAGAGAGACAAGATCAAGGAATCCTTCTTTGTTGCAAAACAATGATTAAAGTTATGTTCTTTTCTACTTGTTATTAGTCACAAATTATCACCAACCGTAGGTAAAGCGGCTAGATCGGTCTGCTAAACCCCTAAATCCTCAGTATCCTGGGACACGGAAGTTCTCGACCACCGGATTCTATTTACCAAACCACCTAGTAGTAGATCACTCAAGATGTAATTTAAAATAAAACGCATTAAGATTTATGAACTTATTAGGTTGATATTAGTAGTTAGACTCTTAGATCAAGGTCTACTTGCTAACGTTGTTTTCACACACAATTGCTCCACGGAATCCCTCGCAAGGTCTCGTGTTTGCTACTTATGTAAAGAGTCAAGAAACGATTACTTATCCCCCTAACTTTCACTAGCTTTAGATTAAATCGACAAATCAATTTAGTTGGCCACCCAAACAATCTATCAATCAATCATGAATGTCTTTAAGATCATTCCTATTAGTAAAAACAAACGATAATCATGTAAAAACTTCAAGATAGAATTGAAACAAAACTCAAACCATATATTAAGAACTAGGAATTCATCCTCAATCAATAAAATTAGCTACTCATGTTAAAAAGTTCACACAAAGAATAAGAAAAGAAAAGTGTTGTGTGTGTAGAGAGGTGCGTGTAAAAGATGTAGAAAACTTCTCTATTTATAGGCTTCAATATTCTCCAACTCTTCCAAGGATTAGAATCCTTTTCCTTTAGCAATTCAACTTCCAAATTCAAGTCTTTCTCAACTCTTCATCTTCTCTTTCCAAATTTGAGCCAAATTCTTCATCCAATTCCTAGTCCAAGTCTTCACACCCATGAGAGAAGTCCATAGAAAATTCTGAATTTTTCTCTGGAAAACTGGTATTGTGGCGTGGAATAGTCGCCACGGTCACCCGAAAAATTTCTCGTCAAGGGAATATTTGACGGAATATTCATCGATCCACCGTTAGGGACTAACGGTCAAATGGGTCAACTTGTTAGTCAACAGGTCAAAGAGAAGGAGTTGACTAGCCCAAGTCGGGGTCTTACTCAAGCTAACTAACTGAATTAGGACGGATCGGTCATCGGGCTCGATGCAGAATCGGTCATCACGGCACTGAAGTTAACTCGCGAGAATAAAGAATCGCGAGTTCTTCATTTATAGGACTTCCGCCATAATTTCGGGCCATTTTCGACTCCATTCCCTCGTCTCATTCACAATCCCTAACATACATCTATTACCGCACTTCATTCCATCCTTCCCCGTAATAACAAAGATCACAATTCTCCATTCAATCACCACCAGATTTCTCAACTCAATAATTCGAATCGAACCCTAGCTCAGTTAACAATTTCGATCCCCTGAGACCCAACAATTCCTTCATATCTGTGCATCACCAAAGGCTCAGCTCCATTGCAGTTCCTATAATTTGACAGACACATCCACAATCTTCAAAACCCATCTGAGCTTGACATTATCTTCAATGTGACTCACGAACCACCAACAAAGGATGGAAATCAACAACAAACTACCGAGACCCATTATCTTAATTTCTTCGTCTCTCGCATCTCATCGATTAATTATCGAAACCCATCTTTATTTCAAATAGCGACGACCACTAAAAACCCTTTTCTCTAACTTTCTGTAACTCCACCATCTTCGATTCAACAGAATTCTCCATTTCCCTGAGCTTCTCATAATACCAACATCAAACCCTTTCTCGTCTGTTCTTCTCAGGCTCAATTCCTTCATCTCTATTTCCCAAATCTGTTTCTCTATCGACTGCCACAACTCTCTGTATCTTGATTTCAGACAAACCCTCTCGATTGCAACTCTTGCTGATTTCACCTCTTCGATTCAACAGCAGACTCATCACTAACAGCTCTCGGATTCCCTTTTCTCTACTCGATTTCAACAAGACCAACACCCTTTATCTCTATCCCTAACCACTCAAACTTCAATTGTCACGAAACCCCGGTTCACCGAGGGCCTTTCCAACCATGATTTGCTTGATTACTCATCTTTTCTCGCCACAATTTCCCAATCTCTCATCTCGGTTTCAGCTTCAGGTGAAAGAGAGAAAAGAGGAGAAGATGATATTCTCGACGGATTTAGGGTATAAGTATTTGGGTGGATATTTGCACCCCAGTGATAAGGACCACCCATTGATAATTACAGCCTCTTCTAAATGATAAGGGGTACTCCAAATGATAACCCCTTAACCATAGCTGGTTTGCGTTTAGTATACCTCCAAGAAGAGTTGCCCCTTAACCTTGACTTGGCTCCAGATAGTGCTCGCCCTATGAAATGACAATTATGCCCTTTTTGCTCAATTTTGGTGATTTCTTCTTATTTTCCTCCGTGCGACTCAGAGTACCTAATAACTCAAAAACACACGTAAAATACATAATTTACAAGAAAAATAGCAAAGAAAGCATAAACTACTAGATAGTAAATTAGGTGTATTCTACACCTATCACAATCACAGGAGCCGGCGACAGTCGGCGAACCAAAGCAAAATTTCTCGGCCTTAGAACCTACTCGACAAATCAATCTGGGTACCGAGGAAGAGCCAAAAATAGTAAGAATAGGAACTCTTTTGACAAACGAGCAATCCCGTAGTTGACAACTCTTTTGAAGGAACACATGGATGTATTCTCCTGGCAAATGCACGATATGGAAGGAATTGACCCGGAAGTCTGCTCACATCACCTAAGGATAAGCCCAAAGTTCAAGCCTATCCGACAAAAGATGAGAAGAATCGCACCCGAGCTGCAAATAGCGGTGGAGGTTGAGCTGAAAAAGATGCATGAAGCAGGAATTATTAGGAAAGCCCAATACCCGCAATGGATATCTAACATGGTAATAGTCCCCAAAAGAAATAGAGGTGTTCGAGTCTAGATCGACTTTAGTGACTTAAACAAAGCATGCCCAAAGGATAACTTCCCACTCCCCAGCATCGATCAACTTTTAGAATCCATAGTTGGGTATAAGGCGATAACACTCATGGACGGATATTCAGGGTACAATCAAATACCCCTGGCCCCCAAAGATCAAGAGCATACATCCTTCTTCACGCCAAGGGGGTTGTATTGCTACACCAAAATGCCGTTCGGATTGAAAACGCAGCGCCACCTATCAAAGGTTGGTGGAAGACATGTTTGAAGATAAAATACACGACACCATTGAGGTATATGTAGATGACATGTTGGTCAAGAGCGGGGTGGCCACCAACCACATCGGCGATCTCCAAACTTATTTCAAACCATGAGAAGGTACAAGATGAGGGTAAATCCAGCCAAATGCACTTTCTCGGGTCACATCGAGCAAGTTTTTAGGGTACATAATCACCGATAAAGGCATTGAAGCCGACCCGGATAAAATCGAGCCGCGTGGAAATGCCGTACTTTGTACTTGATCAAGGACGTGCGGCGATTAAATGGAAATTTGGCGGCCTTAGGACGATTCATCTCTCGATAATCGACAAGTGCAAGGATTTCTTCGGGACATTAAGGAAAGGAGAGAAGTTTAAATGGACCCGAGGAGTGTGAAGAAGCATTTGAGAAAATTAAGCAACATCTCGCGAGTCTTAGGTATTACAAAGACCAGAGCAGGGACATACTAACATTATATCTTGGGGCAACCAGATTATTCCATTAGTGCCGTACTAGTCAAGAACATTGAAGGGGAGGAAATGCCGGTGTATTTTGTAAGCAAAACCATGAATCCAACAGAGAGGAACTACACCAGGATCAAGCAACTAATATTAGCGTTGGTATTTGCAACATGAAGCTCAGGACGTATTTCCAAGCCCACAAGATCCCGGTTACTCACGAAGTCATCCATAGAATCGGTACTCGACAATGCAGCCAGGTCGGGACGAGTCTCTAAGTGGAGTGCCCAAATAAAACAATTCGACATTTTACGAAATGAGCTTGACAGAATAAAAGCACGAAAAGTGGCCGATTTTTGGCGAGACTTCCTCTCAGCGATGAAGATGAAGTAGAAGACATCCCCGGAATGGAGGAAGATCGAGAGGACCCGTCCGACCTACTCGAGACATGCAACCCGACACGATGGGAGGTTTTTGTGGATGGGTCGTCCAATAAAAACGGATCCGGTTTAGAATTGGTCTTCACGGCGCCAAAGGGAAAAAAGATGGTACACTCCTTTAGGCTTGAATTTAAAGCGACTAACAATGTCACGGAATACGACGATAATACATGCCTTGCGTTTGATAGTGGAGATGGGGATCCAGGAGGTACGGCTCACGAGCGACTCTCAACTAGTCGTCCGACAAATCAGCGGACAATACGCCATCCACGACCCTTTACTACAAAGATATTGGGAACTCGCCCAATTCTATATCGCCGATACCGAGCATCAAGTTAGAGCATATCTGCCGGGAAGGACAATCGCCACTGACGCCCTAGCATACATTGCTTCCATGTTGACAGATTCAAGCGTCGAAGGCATCGTAGTTATGAGAGTCTTAATGCCCTCATTACTCCGATACCATGGACACCGGCGCACATGTCGCAGCAACCACTCCGATCAAGATCGTGCCGATGATTGGAGGAAACCAATTCATGAGTATCTCGAATCGGAAAGTTGCCCAAGGGGCGACCCGAGATCAATAAGATCAAGAGCAAAGTAGCGTACGAGCTTCGAGACGGCATTCTATACGTAAAATCGTACCTAGTACCATTACTAAGGTGCTCGAGTAAAGAAGGAAGACACACTATCCTCAACGAATTGCACTACGGAGCGGCGAGGGAAACCACATTTCAGTCGTAGCCTAGCAAAGCATTGAGCTAAAACCATGGGATATTTCGGCCATATATGAATGAGGACGCGATACACATGGCCTCATCTGCGATGAGTGCCAAAAATTTGGAAAGAAGATACATGCACCGGCAGTGGCCCTTCGCTAAATGGGGAATCGATATCGTGGGACCATTGCATGTCGGATCGGGGCAGAGGAAGTACCTGATTGTATCCACTGACTATTTCACCAAGTGGGTAGAGGCCGCCCCATTGAAACACATATGGGATAAAGATGTTTTTCGATTCATTTGGGAACACATCATATGTCGCTTTGGAGTACCAGCAGCAATTGTCTCTGACAATGGGAAACAACTACAGGGCAAGAACATTAACTTGCTATTCAACACCTACAATATTCGAAAGAGCAAGTCTACAATTACGTACTGCCCCCAAAGTAACGGACAAGCCGAGATCACAAACAAGACCATCGCCGATAATATGAAGAAGAAGCTCGACGGGGAATATGGAGAATGGTGCGAAGAACTTTATAATGTTTTGTGGGCATACAGGACAACTCGCAGAGAGGAAACAGGGTTGTCGCCTTTCATGTTAACATACGGGACCGAAGCCATCCTTCCCACAGAAGAAATGATACCTACAACAAGAACTGAAGCATGGAGACGAAACATCTCAGCTGACCTTATTCTGGATAAATTAGACGACCTAGAAGAAACAAGAGAGATGGCTCTACAGAAAATGGAAAATTACCAACGAAGAATCCAGCGAGAGTTCAACAAACGGGTTCGACCCAGAAAATTTTAACCAGGACAGTTGGTACTAAAGCATCTACCCGATTATGAACGTGATAAAAAAGGCGGAAAATTAAAAAGACGATGGGGAGGACCCTACACCATTGTTGAAAAGGTCGGTGAAGGGGCATACAAGATACTAAACCAGACGAAACACCCGAGCCACGACCATGGAATGCTACGCGACTAAAACTATATCACCCATGAAAACAGGTACGATAGATTGTCATTCATTTCCGTGAAATGCCACGTGGGGTTGGAAATGTGGCAAGTGCATCTAAATGGTCGTTTCGAACCCGGGGCGATGGCATTGTGCAAGTGCCGGGGCGACTTACACTAAGACGGACTATTCGAACTCGGGGCGATGGCAGTGTGCAAGTGCCGAGGTAGTCCTAGGGCTCTCGGCGGTTGGAAACAGTGGCCGATTGTCGGGGCATGAGTACTCGACAATCGAGCAGTCAACATTGCTCCCCTTGCAAGTGGCCGAAATCACTTGCCCAAGAAAGTTAATCGATAACTTCTTGGGATATCGATCCCCTAGATATTAGGAAGGACTAACTAACCTACCACTAGATCTTGAAAGACGGTGATGAGATACCTCAATCGGGACATGGCATTGGGCCGATGACCCTCCATGTCGAGTGTGTTCGACACAAACGACATTTATGATTAACCAACCTACACATGTTTATGCGGCATATACAACTTAGTCGCACAAATAAACCATAAGTTGTCGGCGTAACATAAGTAAGAACAATAACATGCATAACAAGTGTTCGATAACTAGAAAAACAAAAACGGCGACGCGCCCCATTAAACGGTGTACGAGAAATTAATGGCGTTCGAACGGATTACAACCCATGACAAAGGGTAAGACAAATGACGTAGCGCTACAAAAAAGACTAGCTCACTCTTTTTGAACGGCCCCGGAATCGCTCTCTTAGCGGCAAGATCGACTCGTTTCTTATCAAGCACCGCCTTTACACCGCTTTGACCTTCGCGACGAGCTCATCGTTAAACTTCGCCTTCTGGCGGTAAGATCCTGTGTCACCGCATCGACGACGCTTGGCGGTGGCTACTCGCTCGAGTAGTTGAGCCTCCATCCTCTTCAACCGAGTATTCTCCTCTTCCAACGAGGCCACCTTCCTCTGCTCGGCTGCCAACACAACAAGAGCAGTCAGTTACATAATGACAACATCAAGACAACAACAAGGAAAACACATTATAAGGCACACCACCTTCCAGTAAAGGGGTAACTACTCTAATGGTTTCTTCAGACTCAGACAAGCTACACTCTAGAGAAGACATCTCGGGAAGAAAGTTCTAGATATCTTTATTCGTTAAACTCATTAGAGGCAAAGATCTTATGATCACTCCATTCGGCCCTCTGTCGAGAATGGGCTATCTGTAAACCTGATAATTGAGCTCGAACCCAGTCCAAGTCCTCAGCAACCTTCTTGGACTCCCCGAGCTTCTCAAGGGACTCTTGGCTGCACCTCTCGACAGCGTTCTTCTCCCCCAAGATACGAAAGCGATATGCGTGCAAGTCTCGAACCTGAAGCCTCAACCGACCACATTGACTCTCTAAGTTCTCGACCAACAAAGTGTTTTATCGGCAGCAATACCTTGGGCCGAGCTAAGCTCGCCCAAGATTATCAATTTCCTCGGGACATACTCAAAAGTCACATAACGATGCAGTGGATCTGCAGACCCCGAGCTCGGTCTCCAGGACGATCGATTTTATCATCTTTTTGACAATCCTTTGTTGTAAATTCGACACGTGATCCCCGTTCTATATTAAGTTTCTCTTCAACAAACGATACCTCATAGTAGCATCGGCCTCCCCGCACTAGAAGTTTCGGCTAGGGAAGGCAAGTACTAAACTCGGGATATTGGCACACTGAGAATCAATCACGAACACGGGAGAGCTAAATAATTACCTTGGGTCTCGGCTAGTCGCTTCTCCGAAGACCCGGGATCGCTCACGCTCTGTTTGTAATAAGAAACGGAGATTCTCTCTCTCGGCAACTTCCCTGCGCTGAAGGGCAGCATTTAGCAACGCGCGGTTGACATCTTACAAACACCAACAGCGTTAGCAATGACCATACAACTCGAATGCATGACCTGATCAACACAACTCACCGGCGAGTCAAAAGTACCCTTCCAGTCGGCATCATACGCCGAGACCGCCTGGATCTTTCTCTTCATCCGACAACGAGGCAAAATCAGGAAAAATAAGAGCTCCAAGAGAATTGCACATAGGACCTGAGATGGTAAAGGAGGTGTTGCTCCCTGAATTAGGAACCACAGGAGAAATGGGCTCCAGAAACTCGCCCCTAGAAGCAGTGTTCTCTACTTCCTGAGTACCCAAATCATCCCCACCAGACTTCTCCAATTGCTTCGGCTCCTCTTCATCATCATCGGCTTCATATTCCCCATCAAAAAGATCATCATCATCATCCCCATCAGACTCGAAATACACCACACCATCGGCAAGAACGACTCCTTTACCAGTTGACTGCTGGGGCACATTTTTTCTGGGATGAGTAAGTCGCCCTTGGTCTCTTTGCTCTTAACACTAGGCTTCCCACCTATAAGGGTAGACGAAACATCATAAGTTTTCTGATGCGACTTCCTCATGAAATGCGATAAAGGAAGCCGATCCTCAAGATCCTCACCATCTCTCGCCGAAGCACCACCGGCTTCATCGATCCTCAGCTTCTGCGCATGAGCCAATGTCAGAACCATTCAAGGAAACAAATAAGGGCAAGTACATGTACTAAAAAGAAGGAGTAGTATATTTTTTACCTTCCCTGATTCCTCCTTGGCCCATGTACCAGAACCCCTATCCCTCTTGCGAGGAATGAGGGAATCAGAAGGAACGCTCGGGAGCTTGGACTGAAAACACACGAAGGTGAAACATCTCCTATCGATTACCCGAGCCGATCAAATAAATCTGAAGCCAAGAAACATACTCACCCGATCGATATTGACCAAGGTTTTAAAAACGTCCGTTTTTAAAAACGACGCGTTAAAAACGGTCACACCCATACCGTGGCCGTGAGGGTCCTCGAACCCCGTGCCTTTATCGTCGATAAATAGGAAAAAACGGAGTTTTATAGTATCGTTTTCAGGTTTTCATACACGTTGTAACCGTTTTTCTAAAATTAGTTTGAATGTTTTTTTCTTCTAAATAACATTTTAACGTGCGTTTTTTAGAACTATTTTCCCGTTATCACGCACGTTATAACCGTGTAAATAACTTTCTTACCATTTCTTTTGATTTTTTTTCTTCTCTGGATTGAAAGGTGAAAACTTCGAATTGAATATTTTTAAATGATACAAGGAAACTAACTACATGATTAAAACTACAAATTTAAAAAACATAGGATTGTTAAACTAGTATTCATCATTTAAAAAGCTACGCTTTTCAAGTATTCTTTATTTTCTCGACGGTTCCTTTCCACATCATAGTCATCGTTGTCGGGGTACTGGCTATCTTCGTTTGCATAAGTATCATCATCATAATAACCATCATTATCGTTATCATAACCTCCTTCAGTATCATCATTATTGTTACCTACTTCATTATTATTATCATTATTAGAATTATATCCTTCGTTCATATGTTGCACACCATGGTCGTAGCGATCGGAAGTGTAACTAGAATCATATGTTGGATTCACATTCTCATAACATTTGTATTGTCCCCAAATGAAAGATTACCAAAGTCATAAACAAAGTCACTCACCGGTAACCTTCGTTTGAGATTTGAACTTAGGATCATGCCGTTGTATGGTAGAGGTACATGCTCTGGATTATTAACGGCCTCCTCTTCCAAAGATATTTAACCACCTGTTCTTCTTGAGGTAAAAACCGGTGTTTCATCTTCCCCCGCTATCCAGTCAAGCATATTGTCATCCCTCAGTAGACTATGGACGTCGTGAACATCAATGATATGTCTCCTTGCTTTACCTTTAATTATTTGTTGCTCCAACTTCAAATTGTATTGGACATACACCAGATCATTTAATCTCGATGAAAGTAAACGATTGCGTAGTTTGGTGTGGATTCTTTCAAACACACTCCAATTCCTCTCTGATCCAGACAATGTATTTGTTTGACTTAATATCATTCTGCAATCTTTTGGAGGGATGGATACTCAAAGCACCATAAGATAACCACCAACTTATTTGATCACCATGTTGAGCGCAATACGTGTCGATGGTGATCCAAATTGACCTTTCATCATTCACATTCTTCCCGCCTACAAAGAAAAGTACAATTTTACTAGAAATTCAAATTACTTAATTATACATATTTGGAGATAATATTAGTAATTTTGTACCTCTAGCATGCATTCCGCTTGTTCTTATGGCCACTAACCATTTTTGATATAACTTGAGAAGACAAATTTGCGGCTCAGAAAATATCATTATTGATCATATTAGTTCTTTGGGTTAAAGATGTAATAAGGATTGAGAAAATACGATGCAACATGAAGAGGAGAACTCAACCGCTTTAGTTCTTCACTTCTTTCAAAGACAAAAATGGGTACATGATTTGACGTGGTGGTGGGTACATGTTAAAATGGGTACATGATTTGGACGTGGTCACGGGGTACATGTTAAAACTTAAAATGAAATAAAAGAAAGAACTATATATGCATCATCATGCGGTGGTGGTGGGTACATGATTTGGACCTAATAATTATATTTCATCTTATAAGAAGTGCAATTTTAGATTGAATCGATAATGGGTTGATTGACTCTACCCTAACTCATAATGCAATTCCTACTTTACCGAGTTTTTTAAGCATTCAATGATTAACTTTTAGAAAATAGTAGTCTAGTACCATATAGACTTGTTAAAACCCTGCCTACTTCTTGGCATTTGATGGAAAGTGCGATTTAATAAAGGGACAAGTATACCTAGCTAATTGTTGCCGATTTAAATTTTAGTGGCTATAATTTCTGATACCTAATTTTATCAAACTTTCGTAAATTGTATAGTGAAAAGCATTTTAAAACACCTATGTAAAGAATATAAACATGACTATCGAATTATACACATTTCTTATACTAACAATAATCAAATAAAATGGTAGTATTAGAATTTCTTAATGATATAGGTCATCTATTAGTTGGACAAAATTTAAAAATTAATAGGTCATCTATTTATGGACGTGGGAGTATTAAAAAATTAAAATACCTTGTAACAACGTTTTTTAGACTCGTTAAAACGTTTTCACGCACGTTATAACCGTTACATAGGACATTGGATCAATAATTTTTTTATTTCCTATTTAACGGTTATAACGCCCGTTATTTTCAAAAAACGTCCAAAAAACGTGTTTTTGGACTATATAACGCGTTTTTAGCCCAAAACGTGCTCACACCTGAGAAAACGCACTATAACGGTCACACCTAGTGTCGGTGACCTGAGTCGTGACCCGTTATTCGAACCTTGATATTAACCACCCAGAAGGGATAAGGCTCGGACGGAGAAGGAAAATTGCCGCTCAGAAGGGGACCAGAGATAACCAGAGGAACTCGGTCCCAAGCCGCATCATTAGTATGACGGGCATGTTTGTTGGAACTCTTCCCCTCGGGATCCTCTTCCACTAAAAGCTTCTTGACACCCTCAGGGAGAGTTTTATGACGATGTGGGCTAGCAGCAAAACCAGCAAGATCACCATTGGTGGCGGTCCCACTTCGATAGTTATCGGCAAAACCGACAGGGTATAGTCGCTGCACTTTGGGAAGGATCGAGGTGGACGGTGGTGGGAGCACACTCGCCTCGACCGCGCCTCTCCCACTTCGGATAAAATACGAAAGGTATTGCCGTTCCAGAGCCAAGGCACGGGAAGGGCGAATCTTAGAAAGAGCCTCGTACCAAAACGGATTTGGCCGGGATCGTGACAAAGGAAAGCGAGCCCGAGCTCTAGTTGACCCCCGTGACAATGGTCGCCTCGGCCGAGTGTGGAAACTTTAACATCATCTTCTTCAAACGCCTCTTTGGCCCGACAAGAACGACGTCATAGCCATGGAGATCGAACTCATTCTTCATTTGTTGGATAAATTGCTCATCCGACAAGTCTTTAGCTTGATTCTTTGTCACCCTACATGAAAACGAAGAAGGATTATCGAAAAGATGGAATCCAAAGCGCGATAATCATGCCTAGAAGGGCTCTCCATAACAAACAAAGAATCGAGCGCACGCCGTCGTCTTCATCGAGAAAAAACACATAGCTCACGCACCTTTTCTCCACCATGGAAGGGTTGAAGACGCCATGAAAAGCTGGTAGACGGGAGGAGTAAAAGTATGCTTAATCGGAAATTGCAGCGACAACGGAGACAAGGAAGATTCGGAAAAAGAAGAAAAGGGGAAGTAAATGCTGAAGAAGATAACTAATGCAAGGAAAGAAGCGAGAGGAGAACGGATAGAGAGAGGAGAGAAAATGGCTGAGGGAAAGTAAGGAGAGAATGAGGTTTAAAGACCAGACTTATAAACCTCACCTGTGGTAACCGACGTGGAAGGTAAACCGGTCGCAGCGAGTGAAGAAAGTTGGGAACAGCATGGCGCAAAACCGGCATGATCGAGGACGTGGGAAGACGAGGCGGTTTCTTCCCCACGTGTCGATCACGAGTGGAAGAAGGCATAAATGTAGGTGCAAATAATCCACAGAGTTAGGTGGAACCATCACAGCTAAGGGCGCACCAAGAAAAACAAACACTAGAAGCATTGAATCACCCCACTAGGTCTGGGTGCGAGGAAAGAGGAAGGGAGACGGCTCGAAAAGCCGACATAAGGGAGAAAAGCTCACGATGTGACACCCATCGAGTTCGAAGATAATTAATGCCCCGACAGGTTGGTGAAGAGATAAGAGAAGCAAATCGAAGCAAGACTCGGCCAAGAATCTAAAGGGCGACATCGATCACCTCTACCAAACGAACGACATCGGGTGATGATACCACTCGGCTAGATGATTCGGCTCGAGAAAAAGGAGAGATCGACCGAGGCACCAGCAAGTCGGCCGAGAAGAACATTCAGGAAGCTGTACCAGGCTCAACACTGTAATATCGATGTATCACCACCTGCAACTATAAATAGAGATCGGGTAGGAAGGTAGAGGAGAGAGATTTTTTGGGATAGGAAAGAAAAGAAGGGAGAGAACAGTGTTGAGTGTTTTGTGAGCATTGTTGTGCATATTTGATCCTTGTAACCTTGCGTGAAGTAATAAGATCATCCCTTAACCCCCGTGGACGTAGGTAATCATGCCGAACCACGTACATCTTGTGTTCTTTTATGTCTTTTGCTTATTTACTTCTTGGCATAGATCTTTGGATGTAGTAGTAGGATTTTCTACAAGATATATAACCAGTCTAGGCTCTCTTAAATCTCTAATATGTGACTTGAGACCCAAAATGAACTTGCGCAGTATATTTGATCTTCAAAATGAAACCAACCGCCGTCTGCTATATACTCTGACGAAATATTTGCAGTCCCCCAAGTCACTATTATGTCAAGCTCAAACCATCTTTCTAGCTAGGACACTTTTCAAGTGCAGCATTCGAACAATTTATTTTCAGACTCCGCCTTCAGTGAATCAGTATTAGGACTCATTTGAGCTTAGAAGTCACCTGACAAGGAACGCGGCAGCATAGTGCCAATTTCTTAACTCTTAAAGTTTCATCAAATGTGAAACATTGTTTTGGATACCAAAGATCAGTGGCGCCTTCATAACATCACCTGACAGAGTATTTATCTGCTTTCACCTGAAATTCAGGATGTTATAAGTAATCCAAACTATGCAGTGATTTTAAAACTTTTGCAATCTGCAAAAATTAACTAATCTATGTCAAACAAAGACGGTCCAAGTCTCAACAATTAAGCATAGTTCATATGGAACTCATGGTTGCATTTAGCTAGAATCTTCACCTTTTCTCCATCCATGTATTCTCCTAAGCAAATTGGGCATTCTGTTGCCCGGATATCAACTCCACAACCATATATTGGAATCTGACCCGTTTCTTGAGGCCAGTCCTGACGTACCATTAGAGTTTCCTTTTACAGTTCCCATAAAACAATTGTTGCTCTCAACTATAAATAAATATACAATGTCTCAATAACTGAGAACGCCTAAAACTTACTTCTTCTTTTTTTCTTATAACGGAAGAAGAATCATGTTCCCTGAGTTTGACCCTAAATACAGTAAATACTCGGATGCTCATAGGTACGTACAGCACAAATTAAATTAGTTAATAATCATGTTAATTTCTCTTACTGTTTTATTATAATTCCATGATCATCAATCAATTAAACCAATGGTGTGTATTGTTTTCAGGGTTGTGATGGAAGAAGTTTTGGATAACTGGAAACTTTGGGACGAGGAAGAAAAATTCAAGGTGCTACATGATTACCTAAGCGACGTACACATCGATTTTTATTTTTATGAATCCACTCAAGATTTGCTTAACGAACTGAGGATCCTAAAAGTAAGTACTGTAAAATATTTAGTTATCGATCGATTTTAGAGAAACATACTTAATATCTGTATCACAATATATAGTTCAAATTTACAGTGATTATCATCGATCGTGTTACCGATTATCTTAACCAGGTTATTAATTAATTTATTTATCAAAGTTCTACTTAAACAAGATTATCAAATTCCTACTTAAACAGTTGATCTTATAAGAGTCGAGATTACACCACCGCGTGACTGACTAATCCTTTAATATTTGCAGAGAATTGATGGCACCCTCGGTGCTGATCACGGAGAATTACAAGTAGCTCACCGCAGTGGCGACATTGAATTTTATAGAGCCCAAAAACAATTACTCAAGGTTATGTATATGCATGTTCTCGTTTTATTTTATTTCTTTTTATCAACAATTTTTCGCATTTTAATTTATAATTCATTGAAAGCTAATTTGCTGAAATCCAATATATACGCAGGTGAGAGCTACGATGTTGGACTTTTTAAAGTCACGGATGAAAAATGATACAATATCGGAATTTCTAAAGTCTCTTGACGATCTTCCGGAGGAGTTTTCAGCTTCACCAATGAAAGATGCCACAACGTTGGATTTTTTGAAGTCCCTTGTCGATCTTGATCTTCCAGAGGAACGTAAAAACTTGCTGCTACATAAATTAGTGGGAAATGACATCACCAATGCAACTGAGGAAAACGAAAAATCGGAAATCTATTGCATTGCGAAATTACAACACCTAGGAATAGAGCACCAAGAAGACACTTTCACAGATGATCCATGTACTGATATGGATTCACTCAAAATACGCTTCAAGGTATGTAACCATTCTCGATCACACATGCAGCTATTCATTCCTTATTTCTTATATCTAGCCTCAATAAATGCACAAGGGCTGGCAAAAAAATATCATCCAGTTAGCTAGGTTATTTGTTTATTGATAATAAATAAATTTTTATTTAACTAAGGCCACATTTATCCATTTACAAAGTCAAAATACATTCGTGGAATAAGAATAAGAATATACTCCCTCCGTCTCTAATTAGATGAGCTACTTGGTTTTTAGTTTTGTCCACAAATAGATGAGCTATTTCACTAACCAAGGGGATAATTCTAAAATTACCATTTTAATTGACTATTTTTCTATAAGAATTATGTATAATTTGATAGTCATGTTTATATCGTTGCGTAAGTGTTTTAAGATATTGTTCAACGGTATAAAGTTTATAAAAAAATGTGGTATAGTTTAAGAGATAAATTGTTCTAAATTTTACTAATTATTGCCCATAAGGGTATAATTGTAAAAAATACTTAAATATACTCCACTTTCCTCTTTACCTTAAAATTTGTGCAAACTACAAGTTGTCAACTCATCTAATTAGGGACGGAGGAAGTATTCAAAAGACAATAAGATGTATATGGTAGTAGTCCAAAATGATGCAGTTACGGAGACGCCACATATAATATTGAGTGAAAAAAATAAATGATGAAAATGATCATGAACTTCCTGATAAAATAGTAACTCCATAAAAATTTATTATCAAACGAATCCTTTCAACCAGTGGTCATAGTGAAAATTACTTGATATAGCACGAGAATAATTTAGAACTTGTGCATGCATTACAAGGATGTGACACATTTTAGTTTAGGTGGTTCGAAAGAAAAAACTTTAGATGCATTTTTTTAGAATAATCGACTTGTTATACATACGAACATGCTTAGTTTATTAGATGAAGTTCGTTTGTATTCTCAAGGACTTAAACTTCTGTGTTACACTAATACATTAGCGAGGCTCTTTCCCTAAATTTAACACTTTTTCCAAGTCAGTTCCCGAAGAAATTATTTATTTGGCGAGGTTAGATGGCATTTTGTTTTCGTGTAAATACTAATGCAGGTTTGTTGTTTGTATCCAACACGGGTTATGGAGAATGTAGTCCAGGAGAAGTCTAACAATTTACGACAGATGTATGATTGCCCAGTCCGCGCTTGTGAGATATGAACGCATCGTAAAGGTTTCATTCGGCGGTTAGACAAGTGTGTTCGGTGGCGGAGCTAAACATTGGCTATAGGGCCGGGCTTAAGCCTTTTCTTAGGCCAGGCTTAAGCGTAAAATTCACACGACTACTACAGCCCAACTCAAGAAAAGCTATGGAAAAAATAACTTTTTCTCTTATTGGGGATGGCTTAAACTAGCCCTAGTGACAACTGACAAGGATTTACGAGTCTAGATTGTGCCATTATCTTTTTGCTATGTGATCTTATAACTTTTGCAAACTGCAACCACTAAACTATGTGAAACAAAGTTGTAAATATAATCCAAACAAAGAGTTGTGTATTTGGATATTTTTTTGTCGTGAACCTCTATATCATTTCTACCTTCACTACAAATTCCGGTTACGTTTGCTACCGGAATGTTTAATGAATTAGCATCGGTGTCATCTACTAGAACTTCACTAGTTGTTCATAGGCATTACATTTCACCGTATATTGAATTCTTGACCTTGAATATACGGTCGTGGTATATTCCATAGAAAGTTGTTCCCCTTTTAACTCTCTACAGCCTGTAGTCTACAGAAAACAACTGAGCAGTCCGAACCGGTCGTAAACAACGAAATGACAAGAAGACAATTTAGCAGATACGAGTATCCATGGACAAATATGGATTCGTTCAAAAAAGATAACTTTGTCACTACTAGCCGATTGGCATATGCTTTCAAGTGTTTGCTAGTGGAATCAAAAGGCGATTCGAAGCTACCCTTGAATACTTTCTAAGCATGGGCCTTGTCACCGGGCTTCACTTTATGGTATCCATAACTGATGAAGCTTCTGGTTTTCTACTTGCTACTCAAACTTGCAACTTGCAAGCAAAATGGGAGAACACCTCTGTGATCCCTTGGAGAACTCTTCCCTTCATTGACAAGATAAAAGAGGAATGCAAAAAGTTCGTTCAAGTCGAATTCAACCGCGTTTCGAAGAGAGCTAATGATCTATTTCTTGATCTCGTAGGCTATGCTGTCGAGCAGTCTGTACACCAACGCTGCAAACAGATCACAGTCAGAAGCCTTCTTAATGTGTGTAAAACAGTAAGAAAGTGAAGCTAATAAAATTCGTCAGCAAAAAAATGCATTATCTTGCAAGCATGAGAGAATATTTCAGCAGCAAAGATGTGAAAGCGGGATAGTCTAGGTAAACATATATTGGCAATTTAATTAGCAGGATAAAGTAACAGAAAGCAAGACCAATGAGAAAAAACGACGAAGCCTCTGTTTCATCGATATTCACTAATCCAATTATATTATGTATGTAAGCAGCCTAGCAGAAATGAATACAACCTCCCTCTGCTCTATGTTTCATATTATTAAGAACTCCACTTGCAACTGCATGGTACGTAAGACTATCATAAGAGACAATTTCAGTAAACAATGTGTATCTATCTCGGATGCTGGAAAGCGGGACCAAGGTGTGACTTTCCAGTAACCTACTATCTTCCAATTTTAACAAGAAGACAGTATTTCAACCTTACAAAAGGAATGACCATAATTCTACTCTAAAAACTATTCCCGTTCAAACACTGTCATACTTAACGAATGATATTATAGTAAAAAAAGTTAACAAGATGCGACTGCAGAGGAAGACAACCTAGTATCTTGCAACTATCGCTAGTGCTGGACAGCATTGGCGTGACTTCAGCAACCTAGTATCTTCCCATCCCAACAAACAAGACAATAGTTCAACCTTACAAAGGAAATGACTATCGAAATTCTACCTGTCCAGTAAGTTCTTCGTGTATAGTAAGCCCGACACCTCCAATTCTTTGCATACTTGCACTTAACTCTTTCAGTTCATCATCTTTTTGCCTAGAAAAGTCAGTTGGCCAAAAAGCAATTGGTGAGAATCTATGTACATATACATATTAAGCAAGTCGAACTAAACTCAAACCAATCCCTCAAGAATCAAAGAAAAATTCAGACAAAATCAATGAAAACAGGAAAAACATGACTTACTAATGAGAGGAGATGTCATTGTGGAACCACTAATTTTCTGTTACTATATGCAAATTTAGCTAAACTTGAAACAAACTCCGGAGGTGAGCAGAAATCACATATACTTTATTAACCCACCTCTATTGGCTTAGAGGTTTAATAAGAGTATTCATCCTAAGGTCATCAGCTTCACAAGCACTGTCTTTAAGCCTTTCCAACTGAACTTTGATCTCAATATGTCACTTGTTTTTTCTCAGCCTCGCAATTTTAGGAGGAATCATCTGTAAGGTATTCCGAAGCTATTTTGTTCCGCATTTCTGCACATAATAAAGTCATGATATAAATTTTGTTTGGTAGAACAATTTGAAGAAGATAAATAATTTTCAAGAAGATAAATAATTGGGTAACCAGAGCAGAAAAGCAAATTTAGTTGGAAATCCAGTTGCATCCGGAATAGTTTGGCAGGGCCATCCTAAATAGAGTACATTTGGTTGCAACAATTTGGGCAGTTCTTTAACTGAAGTCTTAATCATCCATTACTAGAGCACCCCATCACAAACGTTCTCATATACACAAAATTATCAATTTTTTTTTTTTTTTGAAAAAGGCAAAATTAAAATAAATAAGAAAGGGTGCTAAGGTATTACCCTCAAAAGATACAAGAAGAATTATCAACTTTTCAACAACCCTTAATGTAACAACGATTCAGGACTTTAGTCAGGCACATTCCTTCACAATTGGAAATACTATTGTAGTTTTGGAAAGTCATTGATAAAACTCCGGTAATCTCAAACTGAGGACACCTAAAAGACATGTTTTCATGTTTATTCTCTATACCTAGATGTCCTAGTTCTCTTGATGATGATGTCAGCTTCACAAAAGAAATAACTATTAAGTCGATATTATTTCCCTGGTTAACGCTTCCAAGAGCTTGTGCAAGTGTTGAAGACACTGCCCCAAACATAATCCGTCAATCAATTTAATGCAAAACAGTGATGCCAAGTACAGTTGTGTAGATTCGAGTGATCATTTAACTAGGTGAGTCAGATAGGACTTCTCCATACGACAATGCGTGCACCATGGATGCCAAATCCATCCAGTTGTATTTACTTGCATTCCGTACGACAATGTTAAATCCGTAACATAGAACCAATTGTGCCTAACCTTTTACTCTCCCTTATCCACAACAACAATTCTTTTATCTATGATTCCATACCAGAAATTAAATCACCAAAATCGGGAATCATGTTTTATGTTTATTCTCTAAACCTCAGATGTCAAATAACAAATATTGAAACCCAAAGCTCAAATGGCTTACTCATTTGGTGGTTGCAGGACATTCACATACTAGTGCGTGCGTAAGACCAACAAGACTAATTTTCGGCAAAGAGAGAGTGAATCTATTAATACTTACAAATGATTTTGTTGACAGGAATGCTGCTCTCTTATACTTCTGCACTTAAGTTTTTCATTTTCTCTTGAGCTATCCCTTTTAGCATTACCATGCATAATGCTCCTTCTCTTGAGCTGAATAAGCTTCATGATCAACCACAGTCAAACCTACACTCCCTTGCGGCGCATTTGAATTATGTAGTTACGATTAATTGATTCGACACATTCTTCAGTAGTTGAAGCTGGGGCTATTTCATCAATTACATCCGGCATTTGCACCTTATAAATTAAAAAATATATATAAAAAAAATAACCTTATAAATTTAAAAAAAAATAAAAATAAAATAAAAATAAAAAAAAATAGAAGTTTAGAACATACAAAAGTACAACTAATAATAGGAATTGAATAGATAGATCACAAATAACCTAATCATTGGTGGTTCCATTACACAAATTAGAAGTTTATACTTACAGGAGTTGGTTTCAGTTTTCATTATCCTCTGCATCCATTTTCCAAGTTTCCGTCTTATGTTTGATGACAGGATTGTTAGCTAATGTGCATGAGTGTCTCCGCACTGCATTAGGAGCAAGAGGAATTAACTAAAATTATTCACAAAAAAAATTAAAATTGAGACTAATTTCAGTAGTTTTTAGATACTCACTCTTCCTTTATCCGAATAAATTTTTGGCGAAAGAGGAACAGCTACTACCACCTTAAGCTACGATTACTTCCAAATGAAATTCTAAATTCCGACTCCGCTTATACCGAATTGATATCCAAAAGGACCAAATCAATCATTTTCACTTTTATCCCTCCCTTCCAAGGTATATGAGACACAAAACCCATATTCCATTTATAACCCATTACTCATTAAGCGGCGGTGGTATCGAAGATAATAGCGATCGCCGTGGTGTTAGAATTGAAGATGATAACGGCGGCGCTATGTAGGGAAGGAAGAAGGAGTTACAGAGGAAGAAGAGGCGGAGGATCTGAAATGAGGTTGCTAAGTAAAAGTGGGGACTTGGTGTATGTATATAGGGTTTTGATTTAATATGCCGAAACTACCCTTGTACACTACCTGTGTTTCCTACACTATCCTGGGAACTGAAATGCAGCATAAATAGGGGTGGGACTTGGGTTGGGTCAACCCATCCAACCCATGCCCAACCCGAACGTTGGGCGGACATGGGCAATGTATTTTAAAAGTTTGGGCAAGCTCGGGGTACAATTTTAATAAATCCGAGTTAAACTTGGGCAAGCATGGGCACAAATATTTCTAACCCGAGCAACCCACCCAACCCGAGGAACTATAATATAATTATATAAACTATTTTTATAATTGGTAGTATTATCTATTAAAAGCAATTTTAGCCATTATCTTCAAACCTAATAATGAAAATATAAATCACATCTATCTCATTATTAATTCAATATGAAAAAAAAATTATATTATTGTCAATAATCATAAGTTATTTGAAAAATTTAAGCTAAATACAATAATTAAATCTTATAATTACTAAAATTTGTTATTATCGCATTAATAAATAAATTTAAGACTTAAATTAAGGTCATTAGGGTTTCTATGTGTGTATATATATATACGAGTCTACTAACTAACCCCATTCTATGTCCACAATTTTTACGTTGTAAAGTATTAGCATGGGTCAACCCGAGGAATATAACTTGGGCGGAACTTGGGCAGCACCTCCACGGGTTCCATGGGCAACTGGCAAAAATTCTCCAGTGCACAGGCCAAGCCTTCCAACCAGGCCAACCAACCCAAGTCCCACCCCTAAGCATAAAACCGCAAATTAGTAGCTCCGGTATAGTATGTTCGTTGATTGAGATGGACATGTTATAATAATTAGCGTTCACAATTATCCAACGTTCAAAACTATTGTCCCCATTGTAGAAGGATGTCCTGACCAGAAAAAGTATTAGAACATACTAGCCTATTGATCGTTGTCGTAGGCGTCAAAAATAAATTACACTTTCTTACTAATCGAAATATATAATGAAGCAAGGGCAAGAAAGGATCGTTCCCACAAAGAGGACTAGGTTGTCAATATGTTTAGGTTTCCTATGTAAAACAAGGGGGAATTTTCTGATTTTTATAAACGAAAATAAAATAAAAGCAAAACAATAAAAAGTAAACACGCAAATCAAGAATGAGAAATATTGGGTAAAGGTTTCATCTTCAATTGTAAACAAGTTTTTGAATATATGTCTCGCTATCATGAAAAGCCCTAGAATACCTTATTGCAAGAATACCCCGTAAATTTCCTAAGTCATCAACACACACATTAGAGATGCGTATGTGAATTCTACCAAAAGAATAACCTAACGCCTTGAGCTAATTAAGTTCAATTCCTAGGAGCATTAAGCTTCGTAAATTGGCTAATCAATGCAATTGTCATACATTGCGCATAACAATTCGGACAAATGGTCAAAACTCTTACATATGATCACAAGAGTGTATCACTACAAACCGTAATCATATCATGCTACTCGTATTCAAGGTTATCGCTCGATGATGAACCCTAAAATAGCTATAGATATGGATGTGAGTTCAATCAATTCTAGACTTAACTAAACAAATATTTAATCATATTGCAATACATCAATCATGCAATTATTATAAACCGTAGAAAGTGAACAATGATTTTGAGAGAAAACTAATTCATAAAAATCATAACTTGTTTTCAAAATCCAACTACATCTTTAACCAATAAAAATAAATCAATTACTTGGGTTTTTGGAAATCATCACAAAGAGTTTGAAGAATCTATCATGTGAAACCCTCGAAAACAAGTAGAAGCCTCCCTAATGGAGATATATCGGAGGTTTAGAGAAAAGAGTTTTTCTATTTATATGCTTCTCCATTCCAAGGATACTCTTTCCAAATTTAATTAGGTCTTCTCAAAACCTATCTCCAAGTGGTCCACCAAGCCCATGAGTGAAAATAAGTCTCTCGAAATTTCGGGCCCAAAATTGGGTCACGGGTTGCGACGTCATCACCGAATCCGGCCTGCAGATTCGGAATCCGGTCGTCGAAAAACTCTCGGACGCTTTTTGTCATCGAAGCTGTCACCGGCAAGTGCATACTCCCAACAGCTCAACTTTACTTCTCCTCGGTTCAAAACATTCAAAAGAAGAACCATTTCAACCCATTCCTTATTCTTGCGAAAACGTGCCAAAAACGCGACTCGTAGCTCATATATCCGACCGTCGACTCTTGCATCCGACTCGAACCCCCTTCATGGTTCAAGTAAAACTTTGAAATTCATGCTATAATCTCGTAAACCGCATCCCGACTCTATGCTCATCGGC
Source organism: Papaver armeniacum (assembly GCA_023531295.1). NCBI lineage: Eukaryota > Viridiplantae > Streptophyta > Magnoliopsida > Ranunculales > Papaveraceae > Papaver > Papaver armeniacum. The sequence continues at coordinate 51,742 of JAJJWW010012152.1, forward strand.
TCGCCATTCTTGTTGCGTTTACGCACAATTTAAGCATCTCGGCCATTTGGCAAACCAGTGAAACCAAAACACACTCTTCGGATTGCAAACTCATTTCGGCTTCTTGACCTTTACATAGTCATCTGGACAAACTCCAACTCATTGTGCTCTTAGCTTCTAAAATCATCCCCAACCTGTAACACAATCCACCAGCACCAGTACATTACAACCATCACTTGCATCTCAGCTGCCATCATCAGCATCATACAGGCCTAAGCATTCCTTCATTCTACCAAGCACAAACCACACTCCCTGCAATCTCAGACCTACAATTTCACCTCTCAAAGCAATGACTTCGAGGCCAATCAATTGCTTCTTACCCTGCACAATTTTAGCTCATAACATACATCTATTCATTCACATATTACTGCATTCATTCAAATTAAGATAGGTTTAATTCGGAACATTATACAAATTTTGGTAATGGAAAATCGATTTCGTTGAATCCGGGTTTGATTTCAATAAATTTGTTAGGTTCCATGGAAATGAAAATTAGGAGAAGAACAAAGAAAGAACATGGGTATTTTTCTCTAACACGCCTGGGGATGGAAAAAGTCCAAAATACCCTTTGACTCGTGTAAAATTAACCAGATTCTTGTTTTTGAAAAAGCGGGACGGAAAAATTCTATTTCGGACAGTTTATAAAAAGATTCAAAAAAACGGCCACTTTCTTAATTGTGTGTCCAAAAGGTGGCCACTTTATTAAAAAGCCCATATTTTTTCAGATGCCATTTTCCCCCTTTTCGTCATTTATCAGAGTTTTCTAAAAGAGAGAGGAACCAGAGTTGGGTTCCTCAGAAATTTCCAGTTTTTTAGACCCCTCTTTTAAATTAATTATCAGGACAAAGTGGAAGTAGGAGAATGCTTTAGGACCGGCAAACGGGACAAAATGGACGGTTACCGTGACACAAGCGAAGGGGAAGAATGCTTTACAACCTCGGGTCTTAAAAAGGGAGTGGAAATATGTGCACCAACTCGGACATTAGCTTGGTTTGTATTAGCCAACCTGGATCCGTAAACAAGAAACATACCCGTGCGTAGCACGAGTGACAAACTAGTATTTTCTAGAAGTAATGGGTCGGTAGTTTTCACTTTTTTCTTTTTTTTTAAATTTTACATAATTAACGAATAATTGAAGCCTAACAAGCTAAGCTAACATAAGTTGAATGCTAGCCTGAGCCTCATGAGGAACAAAGTCGGGAGCCGAATGAAAGTGTGACTACGTCTTCGTAAGGGGGCAAACTAACTCTACCGTCCATGTTAAACTCTGTGATATTGCGCCATCTGGGACTCGAACCTGGGACCTCCGGAGGGCATGAATTTTTTTTTTTTAATTTTTTTGGGCGTAGCGCTCATATTATATTATTGGGTTTTAATAAACCGGCCCAAATTTATAGCTTATAGCTTCATATGGTAATTTATTTCACTTTTAAGAAAACCGTTCCCCTCACAACCCTAGGCAGACACCGATATATATATATATATATATATCTTGCTTTTTCCCGCGGATAGGATTGTTGAAGAGAAAGAAGTCTGAAGGGGAAGATCAGAGAGAGTGAACCGCCTCAAGTAAATCGTTTGGTGAACCAATTCTATTCGACAGGATGAGCAAGAGGAAACGTAAGAGGAATCTCATATGTTTAAACCCTATGAAACAGATAGTTTTGATAATTTTTGATGTCTTTCTTTGCTTGGATCTCCAATATTCTTTCTGAAACTAGATCTCTATATTTTTTACCTTGAAGATTCTAATTTATTTTTATTTTTCTTGTTTAGCTGAAGAGCAACTGAAGAAATACCTCCAACCAAAACCAAAAAAACCAATATTAGACGGGCCACCCATTAAGGATAAATTAACAGCTGATGAATGGAATCTGGTATTTCAAAGGCGGCTTCTGTACCGTGAGAGGGAAACCCTAGAAAATGCAGCATTAAAGGAGTACACCGAAAAAAACCCTATTGATTTGAAATCGTTTGAAAAGCATGTCCAATGTCTCAAGGAGGGTGAAAGCCTTTATGTTTTTAGTTTCTGTTATGCAAACATTTGGAGCGACGCGTATAAAGATTTTTTGCTTTCTCTCGAGGACAGTTTCAGCAGGTATTAATAGTAATGCAATAAAATATTTAACTTGTTCTTTTGCAATTTAAATTAGTTAGTGTTTGGTTTGTTGCAGGCTTTATATTGGATTTGATAGTGATCTGGCGGGGACTTTGATATCGAAAAGTAGTAAAGAACTCAGACCTGGTCTCCGTCTAGTTGCAGAGGTACATAATATAAACGGAGCTCTTGATCTTGCATGTTTTATGTAGCGTACCTTCATCCAAGTTTTGTCAGCTCATAAGTTTTGTTGTTCTTATTCTTTTTTTGCTTTCCAGGTGCTTGGTAATAGTGATGATCTTGGTGTTCTTATAACTAACAAATCCGAAGATGAAATACTCGAGTAAGTTTAATTCTGCTTGTTAGAATGTCTATTGAAACTGCTTTCTTTAATTCTCATCATATTTAATTTTGCAGGAAGTTTGATAGTTATGAAGAATTTGACTTTGCAGAGCCAGGCAACTCACCAATTGAAACGGTCAGCAAGAATTATTCTTGAAGGTGCTTGTATAGTTTGACAATTGTGGTCTTCTCACCATTTTTTCCTTGATTGTTTCAGCTGAAGTTTATTAAAGGCCATGTTCTGTACAACCATCCATTTGACAACCTTGCAGCGACGAGATTGTTTTCCCAGTTACAGCGACTAATGATGCCTGTTGAACTGATTGGTCGGAAAATTCAGCTGACTGAAGAATATGTTGTTTGTGAAGAGCGCCAGTGTGTGACAGACAAAGCCTCCAAAATTCTGGTTTGCTTCTAAAATTCTGGGTTCTTCAAGCCCTGGCAACATTTGGGATGTCTAGCCTAGTCTGCATGGATCCTTTCGTCTGATGTGTTTTTAAAATACTCTGTTGCAGAAACTTCTCAATATTAAGATGCTCAAGTATGTCGTTCAACCGCGTTGCTGCTGGACTGTCTCTTCTGGAAAAACTTGCAAGTTCAAAAATTATTACGAGTAATAAGCTTCCTCTTGTTGTTGTACTTCTGCAGCTGTTATTCTCGTAATTTCCCCATTAACTTTTTTCTTCTATGGTTTTTATATATTTTTATGCAGTCGTTATCCCTGGACTTCTAGGCCTTTGAAAGTGTAAACTGGGGATCTGCATCTTAAGTAGGAAGATGATTCAAGTGAAGTTCGTGTTGAGGATCAGTGGCTTTGCCCGATTGTAGTATGTTTATAGTAAGCTATATTAAGAACAATTCGGAGTATGCTGGCTTTCCCAGCAGTCCTCTGGTAATGAACAACCTGTATGTGTTTGGTTCGTTTAATTTAAATTTTGCTGTACTAAATTCTCCCTGCAATCTTCTGGTAATTATTCGAACATAATGTTCTTTATCTAACCAAAGTTTACAGATACAACCAATGCTGCAAGTGTACAACAGCAGCAGCTGATACCTACTCTCCCAAAATGTACAGGAAATCTTTGAACGTCCCATTTCAGTAATTCCTAGTGAGAGACTGCAAAATGTACTCATACCCAATCTACAAAAGAGATTTCCCAACCTGACCAAAGGGCTAGTACGTTTTTATCATTATCCAGAAACATTTTACAAGTTGTAAACCTTGATTGATTACGGAAATCTTGAAAGTTCCGAGCATGGTCAAGTCCTCGACCTAAGGTAAATGAATTCACAGTAGTTAAACACTAGGTCATGCTCTACATAATGTTGTCCAATTCACAGTAGTTAAACACTAGGTCATGCTCTACATAATGTTGTCCTCTATCTTCATAATAATCAGACGTCTTAAAAAGTCAGGTCTGTCACATTTGGGAAAACTCTGATAGTAACCAAATCTTGCCTAATAGGCGCCTCATCCCATATCCACGTATTGGAGCGGGCTTATAAGATATTTGTTATAAGATATTTGATTTCTCTTCTTGTTACCCAGATTTTCCCCCTTTTCATCATTGATCAGAGTTTTTTTTGGTGGTGGGATTCTTCAATTCCCAATTTAATCGACTATCAGAAGCCACATATAACCACTTTCCGAACACAATGTAAACAATTATTAAAGTACCAATCTTTCTAAACCTAGATTTCATTGCACTGATAAAAGAGTTAACTTGAAAACCCTCGTAACTAGCTTGTTCTTGATCGATTTGACTAACTTTCTCATCTTTCTTATCATCATCGCCATGACTAATGCACATTGAACTAGTTTCTTGAACAGATTCCGATTGAGGTTTAACAACACTCGAGACCTTTTCTTTATGGGTTTCTGAAGTGATGCGTGAGGAATCCATCACAATGGTGTATTAGAGCATCTCCAATGATACATCCTTGTCCTACATATATGGATGGATAAAGTAAACATCCTTTGCTGATTTGTACTGAAAATTTCCTTAAATACAAGAAGTTCAAGAAAATCATCTCCAACCGATAGAGTCTAGTTGTATTTGGGAATCTAGTTGGAACTATTTTATTGGCTATAAATTATATTTTTTATTTTCAAAAAAATATATTTTTGGAAAAAGTAACTAATTTTACTTTTAAAAATCGAAAAGATATCTTCACATCCTTTAGGTGGTCCTCTCAAACCGAGAGGTTTTGTTAGAGGATGTTAATCCTAACTACATGCCAAATCATCTTCACAATATCACTACACATTCCCATTGGAGATGATTTTTAGGAAAAAGTAGCACAAGCCTTAAAAAAAGGAGCCTAACATCCTCCCATTGGAGATGCTCTTAGGTTTATGAAGAATGTATTATGGTCTCAGGTTGTACTCATTCCCGATTTAATTGACAACCACGTGCTACTCACGCGTTAACGGAATACGTTTTAAAAACTGACGACGTTAACTAATAATTTTTTTTTTTGAAAGGCATTAATATGGTACTATGGTCTTTCCATCCAAACTAGAATTTCCAACTTTCTACATGCAATATACGGTCTCACAGTTATAACCCCAAAGGGGTCACTATCCATCCACAAAAACCCATCAAAACAAAAAGTAACACAAAAACCCCAACAAAACAAAAGTAATTCGCGGTTGATGAAACCAAAATTTGGTTTCATCATAAAATTTGATGAAACCCCAAAGAATTTGATGAAACTAAATTTTGGTTTCATCATAAAATTTGATGAAACCAATTTTGAAATTTGGGGTTTTTGTATCAATTTTTTAAAATTTGGGGTTTTTTTATTAAATTTGTTTAAGATGGAGTTTTAATGGATCCCAACATTTGAGTGGGGTTTTTGTACCACAAGTTTGGTCACCTTGGGTTTTTATGACTAGTTTTGTGCAATATAATCATAAAATTGGGACCCAAAGTCTAAAAATTGCGTGGTTGAATACCGGAAGTGATACACCCACCCATCTTTCTCCGGCAATTGCTCCCGTTTGGTAATCCAACGACCCAGAAAAGCGTTCTTAACATCGAGATTATAAAGGGTGAATGTGGGGTCAAGGTTTATTAGACGCGGGATTTTGTACGGGAGAAAAATGCGGCCAATCTATCATTTTCGGTTGAATATTAGCAGAAGCAAAAGCATTTCGGAAACAAAAGCATTTTTGTTTTTGGAAGTCATTATAAAATAATGTGCCAAACCAACGGGGATTAGTACAGTCGGTTAGGAGTTGAACTATGAAGATGGATGACATTAAAATAAAATAATGTCATAATTATTTTTCTTTTTGCTAAGAAAATGAATGCATTAAATAAAATAATGTCATTTGTTTTTTCTTTTTGCTAAGAAAATGAATGACATTAAACCAGGGAGATTATAGATGTTTGTGACAGGAAAATTGGGATGATATTCCGTCATTCTCCCTGCACTCTGAAGTTATTATAGTGTTTAATTATAATGTCGGCTATGGTATATATATATATATATTTTTATTTTTATTTTTATTTTTTTTTTATTTTTAAAACAATGGTATTTCTGTTCAAATTACAGAGCCTTTGGTTGGAAGCCGAGCAACAAGCTGAGCACCAACCCCTTTCGAATAACAACACCCGAGTCTATGGTATATATTGAAATTCCTTTTTAAGAAACTCAATTGTAGAAAATAAAAAAGAAGTCATTGTGAAGTCATTCTGAAATAACGTGTTACAAGGTTTGGATATACATCCAAAAATTAATTCTCTTCTGAAAGTCGGAAAGTTAAAAGTTAGTTTGACTATAAAATTCTAAAATGACTTCTAAAAGCAAAAAAGTTAACTTTTTATGATGCAAAATAGTTTTGCTTCTCGCTTCTGGTGTCTAATCCGGGCTATACATACTACCTAATATTAATTTCTGAATTTTAGCTTTCAAAAATCGAGAAACATATCCAATAAGGCTACTGCATTGAGATCCTGAAAAATTAAAACGAGCTTGGTTTTGAAATTAAGAAGGCGACTAATTGCCTATTATTTGTTGAGCAAAAAAGTTGTAGAAAACCACGTAAACTGGCTAGGAAAATTATGTACAACCATTTCAAACAAAAATACACCTATCCTAAAACAGTTTCAAAAACATTTCAAGGCTTATGGTGATATCCATTTTGTTACCTCATGGTATCCATCCATCTCTATCCCTTGTTGCGACCTTCGTTTCTTTGAAACTTGGTTCACCATTCAGGATCTCCAACCTCATATGCCGAATGAAATAGTAGTAGCTCAAATAACTTAAAAAGTAGGAATGCTTCTTTGCAAATGATCTGCGAACTGTATCCCGCTTGAAGATGGTACAATTAGAATAAATTAGGAAGGCCCCGGATGAAACAAGTAATCGTGTGAGGAAATACCCGAAACTGTGACTAAAATGTGCATTTCTTCCAAAAGTGTGACTGATTTGAAAATTCTTCCAAAAGTGTGACTGACTTTACCTAATACCCAAAGTACCCTTATAGCTCGATGTCTACACATCGATAGCTTGATGTCCACATATTCATAGCCGATGTCCACACATTATAGCTGATGTCCACATATTTATAGCCTGATGTCCACATATTTTATTAATAGTGTCCGATGTCTACACATCGAAACATGGATTTCTACATTTATCCAACATATGATTATGCCTAGATTCTGGATGTCTACATATAATATCTACACATCGGACACTATTCATAGTGGGGTATCAGTGCCCGATGTGTACACATCCTAACCCAATATGTACACATCCTTACTCAATGTGTACACATCTTTTCCGTAAAAGAATAGGGCATACATGCCCGTTGACCGGTCATGGTCACACTTTTAAAAGAAATTTCAAATTGGTCATAGTCTTGGAATAAACCCACTTTTCAGTCACACTTTTAGGTAAAATCCCCACGATCGGTTGGTGGCTCTTCTAGAACTGTGGTTAACTTTGGGTTTATAGTTTGCCTTATAACTTTTGCATCATGATCATGAACCTAATGAAATAGTAACTCTAATTCGTACAAAATGTATCATCAAAAGAGGCATTTCAAGTAGTGGTCATCATAAAAATTATTTGATGTAGCACGAGCACAATGATCCGGAGTTGTGCAATGTGGTGCATTTTAGTTTAGGTGGAAGAGAAAAAAAATATAAACTTCTAGATGCATTACTTGTCGAGAAATACCAACTTCTTATACAAACATGATTTATTGGATGAAGTTCGTTTGTATTCTCATGGATTCACATTTTTGTGCCAAGTAATAGCAATATTTTAATTTAGTATAACCCTTTTGCCTAAATTGGTACCGAATATCTTTATTTGTTTGGCGAGGTTAGACCGCATTAATTTTTATTTTTAGACTAAGTCTTATGGGCTAGATTGGAGGTGCTAGATTAGCACTTAAGTGTTGCTATTCAAAAAAAAAGTGTGGCAAAAAGTTAACACTAGTTCTCTCTCCTACCGGTTGCTAGTATGTGAACTAGCATGCTAGTATGTGAACTAGCATGCTAGATAGTTACGCTGAATGATTCAGCGCTTAAAAAACTACCTTTTCGCGGAATGGTTCAGCGCTGAGAGATTTATTTTTGATCGATTTTGAGATTTGAAGTTATTTGAATGGTTTAGTATTTGGGCGGAATGGTTCAAATTTGGGACGATGTGGATCTGCTAATCTAGCTGCTAGATTAGCACTCCCATAAGACTTAGGAAATAAGACTTGATTGCTAATCTAGGTGCTAGACTGAAGACCCCATAAGATAGTCTTAGTGTAAATACTAATGCAAGTTTGTTGTTTATGTTCAACATAGGTTACGGAGAATAAAGTACAGGAGAAGTCTAACAATTTAAGACAAATCCAGTTCATGCTTGTGTGAGATATGAAAGCATCGTAAAAGGTTTCATTCAACGGTTAGATAAGTGTGTTGAGTGGCGGAGCTAGACATTGGCTATAGGGTGGGCCTGGGCTTTTTTAGGCCTGACTAAAGCGTAAAATTCACACGTCTACTATAGCCCAACTCAAAACGGCTTTGGGAAAAATGATTTTTCTCTTATTGGGATGGCTTAAGCTAGCCCTAGTCACAAGGTAATTGGCCCCCGAGTGTGTTACACACAGTCTATGTGAAGATGAAAATTGAATTTGACTTATTAGTTTAGACTCTCATACAATCTTTGGGATCTGGTTAACAAGTGATCCAAACTATGATGTGATCTTAAAACTTTTGCAAACTGTAACAATTTAACTGTGTGTGAAACAAAGTTGTTTAATGTAATCTAAACAAATTAATAGTTGCATGTCTGTAAAATTTTTGTCGTGAACCTCTATCATTTCTACCTTCAGTGCAACCAGAATGTTTATCGCATTAGAACTTCACTAGTACAAAGTGTTCATAAGCTATTCCCACTAAGAAAAATAGGATTGTTGACGAAAAAATCTCGTCTAAAACTCGAATAATCTCCCAGGTTTCATAGTGGGCCAAAAATGAATTTTAAGGCCCATTTGTGTACACTTTGACCCTTTTGACCGTATCTTGAATTCTCGACCTCGAGTTTTTAACAATCTTTATTTCAAAGCATTCTGGTGTACAAATCAGTCGGTCAAGTAGCATTTGCCGACATCCAAGGGACATCGGCAACACAAGTCAATTTAACTGCAGCGAAACTTCCCCATGTAAAGTTCAAGATATTAAACTTACTCATCAACATTAACAGAATCAATTGCTTGGAATTTCTCTTGGTGCAGTTTTTCCACCAAGTTGTTTATAGATGATAAAGTTGGCATATGCTTTCAAGTGTTTTCAAGTAGAATCAAAAGGTGATTTGAATGACAGAAAATCCAATGCTGGACAACTTCTCACCCCCTCTCTGCATTGCTTCTCTTCTAATTGCTGGATACAGAGTCACAGACTTTTTTAGCATCAACTTGACTTCAAAATGTGTACAACTTGTAATCCCAACATATTTGGAAGCACTGAAATTTTCACGGAAATAGCTCATCATCCACTTGAACTAAGCATTCTGCCAAATGTTCCCCCATTTTTATACTTGGGCTGATTAAGGAAAATGCAGGGGAGGGAATTTGGCATAATATCTATGCAAGAATGAATGATACCTTTAAGAAAGGGTTACCAAAATCATAATTTTTGACTCCCGGTTTCTTATGTTAATTGTTAAGATCCATTGTTTCGTCTTTCATGCAAACCCGTGGCGAAGTTAAAATCTAATATTACTCTCTAACTCCTTGGATCCACATCCAACAATCGTCTTCTGGAGTCTTCAACAAAACACTGCTTTTCATATATTGCATTGCTTGAAAATCCTGGAAGTGCACAGCCTGATCATACCACAACAGAACTTTGTTTGCTTCTGTAGTGCAAACAGATCATAGTCAGAAGCCTTCTTAATGCGTGAAAAATCGTTCGAAAGAGAAGCTAATAAAATTCGGCAGCAAAAAAAAAGCAATGCAATTATCTTGTAATTCCAGCATATAAGAGGATAATTTCAGCTAACTTGTTCAAGTGTCCAGGTGAACATATATTGGCAATTTAGCAGAATAAAAGTAACAGAAAGCAAGACAATACAATGAGAAAAACACGAGAAGCCTCTGTTTCATTGATATTCACTAATCCAATTATATGTACGGAGCCTAGCAGGAATGAATATAACATCCTTCTGCTCTATGTTCCATATTATTACGAACTCGACTTGCAAGTTGCAACTGCAGGGTAGTAAGACTATCCAAAGAGACAATTTCCGTAAACAATGTTTATCTATCTCCAATGCTGGAAAGCTGGACCAAGGGTGTGACTTCAGTATTTTAACCTTACAAAAGGAATGGCCATAATTCTACTCGATAAACTATTCCCGTTCAAACATTGACATACTTAAATAACGTATCATATTATAGTGAACAAGACTTGCGACTGCAGAGGAAGACAACCTAGTATAGTATCTTGTAACTATCGCTAATACTGGACAGCAATGGTGTGACTTCAGCAACCTAGTATCTTCAAATTCCAACAAACAAGACAATAGTTCAACCTTACAAAAGAAATGACAATTAGAAATTCTACCTGTCCAGTAAGTTCGTCGTGTATAGTAAGCCCCACACCTCCAATTCTTTGCATACTTGCACTTAACTCTTTCAGTTCATCATCTTGTTGCCTAGAAAATCAGTTGGCCAAAAAGCAAATTGGTAAGAATCTATGTACATATGTACGAGGTGGACGTTAAAGTCGAAGCTAGTTACATTACTACATACTCAGACATATTAAGCAAGTCGAACTATACTTGAACCAATCTCTCAAGAATCAAGTAAAATGCATACAAAATCAATGAAAATGAGAAAAACATGACTTACTAATGAGATGAGATGAGCAGAAATTGCATATACTTCAACAATAAAGTCATGAATCATCTGTAAGGTATTTTGAAGCTATTGTGTTCCATGATTATACGCATCTCTGCACATAATAAAGTCATGGTATAAATTTTGTTCCCAGAACAATTTGAAGAAGATAAATAATTTTCAAGAAGAGAAATTATTGGGTACCCAGAGCACATTTTGGTTGCAACAATTTGGGCAGTTCTCTAACTGAAAACTTAAACTCTTAACCATCCGTTACTAAAGTCTAGAACACCACATCGCGAACGTTCTCATATACACGAAAGTATCAACTTTTGAACAACCCTTAATGTAACAACAATTCAGGATTTTAGTCAGGCACATTTCCTTGACAATTGAAAATATTAGTTTTGGAAAGTCATTGATAAAACTCTGCTAATCTCAAACTTAGGCCTGCTAAAAGACATGTTTTCATGTTTATTCTCTATGCCTAGATGTCCTAGTTCTCTTGATGATGGTGTCAGTAACATTTAGCTTCACAAAAGAAATTACTATTAAGTCCATATTATTTCCCTGGTTAACGCTTCCAAGAGCTTGTGCAAGTGTTGAAGACACTGCCCCAAACATAATCCGTCATTCAATTGTGTAGATTGGAGTCATTTAAGTAGGTGAGTCAGATAGGACTTCTCCATACGACAATGGGTGCACCATGGATGCTGAATCCATCCAGTTGTATTTACTTGCATTCCGTAAGACTGTTAAATGCCATAAAAAGCTAAATTGCTTATAACTTGATTCTCTTACTCAAACTTTGTTCTAACATTGAACCAATTCTATCCTACTCTACTATCCACAACAACAGTTCTTTTATCTATGATTCCATACCAGAAATTAAATCACAAAAATCGGGAATCATTTTTCATTTTTATTCACTAAACCTGGATGTCAAATAACAAATATTGAAACCCAAAGCTCAAATAACTTACTAATTTGGTGGTGCAGGACATTCACATAATAATTTTCCGCAAAGAGAGTGAATCTATTAATACTTACAAATGGTTTTCTTCTTTTACTTCCGCACTTCAGTTTTCATTTTCTTCATCAACATGTACACGAAATAAATCATGATGAGGCTGTTCCGATGAAGTTTAAGTGTATCGATGATTTGAAGACCCAGATGCAGGTAAGGTTACTGGAAGTGCCAAGGCCTCTAAAGAGATAGGAAAATTAAAGAGGCCGGATCTCTGCATCGAAAGAGAGATGAAATGATGAATCAATTAAAATTAGGTAATTAAAATTCGATTTGAAACTGATTTGAGTACTTATTTATACTTACTCTTCTTGTATTATATCGCCTCTACTCCCTCGAACGCCATCGTGAACATAGTTGATGAAAACCCCATTTCCGACTCCGCCCGTACCAATTAATATCCAGATCAACCATTTTACCTCCATCCTTCCATGGTAAAGGAGACACAAAACCCCCCATTCATTAAGTGGTGGTGGTGGTGGTGCTAATAAGGAAGAAGATGATCAATGGAGGCAGCAGGCAAAATCAATGCGCCGCCGCAACAAGGAAAGAACTGTTTGTTGTTGTTTTTATGAGGTGGATTTGGTGAACCCTAATGCCTTATATTGGAATTGGGATACTAAATGGCCCATGAGACGAGGCACGGGAGCAGCTCCACTAGGGCTCGCGGCAGAGTGTCAGCACGAGCCAAATCAATTTTACCACAGTGATTTAGAAATGTAGGAAATACCATTAGGTCCTAGAAATAATATATTAGGATGAGTCTAGTTCAGTTGACCCAGTCATGTGTCTTGTTTGGTCCTAATTGGTAATATAAATTATAGTTTGGTCCTAGAAATTATTGTTTGGTCCTAGTCGATGTCATGGATGATGTAAATGTCACCTCAGAGTGGCGTAAATACCCTTTTGGATAAGGACCATATATATAAAAAAGTATGAGAGAATAAATCATTCTCATATTTACTTTCTCTCTCATCTTTTTTTCTAGATCCGAAAAAAATTCCTGCTCTATGTAATGGAAATTCTTATTTGGGTGACTTTTTTTCCGATTTGATCTCGCTTCTTCTCCATAAATCAACTTGTGTGAGTTATACCGGGAGTGGAGATTCAACATGAGGAAGTCTTTGATGGATCTTACGTCTGCTTTATTACCACCTACATGAGAAAAGATGATGGTTGGTTATTTTATTTAATGAAAGTTTCACCGACCCCGTGGTTCATGCGCCTCCCTCTCCCAATCTTTTAATCTTCTTCTTCATCCTTACTTTGTCTTATTAGATACATTCCAGACATATGGTTTTTTTATTTAAAATTTCTTTTATTGATTTTAGTACTCATCTCTTTTTGTATTTGCTTTTGCATTATCTTTTTGATCGAGGAACCAGATCTCGGACGAACAACAAATTAACACGGATGTTCTTGTTTTTGGAGGCGATGAAGACGACGAACAACAACGATGTTGTCATTGTTAAGGCCTTTGTTGAACGATGTTGCTGTTAAAGAATGATGAAGACGATGAATAATGATGTGTTGTTGATGTTGAAGATGATAAAGATTATGTTGTTGAAGATGAAGATGATTTTTTGCTCTTGCTGCTGATGTTTTATATGGACTTCATTCTTGGGAATGAAGTCTGTTTTTTTAGCTTTTTTGTATGGACTTCATTCCTGGGAATGAAGTCTCTGTTTTTTTTGTATGGACTTCATTCCCAGGAATGAAGTCTGTTTTTTTAGCTTTTTTGTATGGACTTCATTCCTGGGAATGAAGTCTGTTTTTTTTTAGCTTTTTGTATGGACTTCATTCCCGGGAATGAAGTCTGTTTTTTTAGCTTTTTTGTATGGACTTCATTCCTGGGAATGAAGTCTGTTTTTTTAGCACGGAAAATCTCTTACAAAAAAAAACATGGAAGGGTATTTTTGCCTATTTAAATATTTTTAAATAATTATGGACCAAACAATAAAGGCGTTTGACCAAAGGACTAAACAGACATGGGCCCACCTAAAAAAGGACCAAACGATATGTTTCCCTTTAGAAATCTTAGATTGCACTATGACCCAAAAATGCAACTCGAAATTAATTTTGTGTTAGAAATTTGTAATGCGAAATCTGTGGAGTGACCCGAAAATGCTCAAACGTATGAGATTTTCAGCTTATCATATCGGGAACATTATCTATATACCCCTACTATGAGGTCCCTTGAAAAATACCCTTATGAACTTTACAAATACCCCTAAGCTTAATACATTACTAAAATACCCTTTTTTTTTGAAAATATACAAACCACTACCACTAACCACTATTCAAAACAACAAACAAAAAAGAACCTCTACTATCCACGACCACCACCGCCAACAACCACCACCACCACTGTCCACCACCGACGACTGCCGCCGCCCACCACCACCGGAAACCACCACCGTCCACCACCACCACCAATGTCCATTTAAGCCACCAATCATCAACGCCACCACCAACCACCACCATTGACGACCACCACCGCTGACCACCACCACTGTCCACCACCGCCAACCACCAATGTCCACCACCACCACCAATCATCAACGCCACCACCAACCACCACCGTTGACCACCACCACCACCGCCAACCACCACCGCCTACCACCACCACCGAAAACCAGCGCCACGACCCCCGTCGCCACCAACCACCACCACTTTCATCCATCGCTGCCGCCAATCACCACCAGCAACCACCAATTCCACCACCACCATGTGGAGTCAACTTGTTGAGGTTGTCTCCAAATCTGAAGGCAACTTGTTGAAGTTGTTTCCAAAAGTGGAGGCAACTTGTTCAAGTTGTCTATAAATATGGAGGCAACTAGCCCGAGTTGTTTCCATATTTGAAAGCAACTTGTTCAAGTTGTCTATAAATATGGAGGCAACTAGCCCGAGTTGTTTCTATATTTGAAAGCAACTTGTTCATGTTGTCTACAAATATGGAGGCAACTAGCTCAAGTTGTCTCCACATATGGAAGCAACTAGGATAAGTTGTCGCCAATCTGAACTCAGCTATCAAAGAAAATTGGATGCTCAACAACCCTGTACATTCACCTAATATCCACCAGTTCACTCAATTCCTTGAAACTTATTTTACCAGTTCAATCACCAATATGAACTCAGCTCAAGCAACAACTAGACAGCACCAACTACCTGCAATTTTAGTTCAAAGAACAAGCCCATTCATTCAGTGTCACCATTTCATCCTCAATAGCAACTCCAGACAACCTTTAAAATCTTCAGTTTTGCAACACAATCCACACATTCTGACTTCATTCTCTCCATCCCAACACAGCTTGTTCCAAAGATCATTACTGACTCCCCGCAATCTTTAGCTTCATTTATTCAACAAATTCTCTCGCACTAGTCGGCTTCAACTTGCTCTCTTCCACCAAAGGCAGACCTTAAACACAGCTCCCTGGCCTAGCCATTTTAGTTGTAAAAGCAGCAGTATCACACTGCATTTTGTAGCTCAACTATCCATCACCTAAAATTCCTAAACATACATCTACTTCAGCTTCACTGCTTGTAATACAGCCATATTAACTCTACATTATGTCTTTACTTCTTCATCAACCAACACCATCATTCCCCTAACCACATATAACTACTTCCTCTAGATTTTTGAATAACTACTTCCTTACAACAACCTCTTTGTCTCAAAACACACCAATATCTAAAACTCTTCACATATAGTTTATTACTGATCTAAATATTCCATTTATCCACAACTGTATATGATCCTGCAGTTTACACAAGCATCACTTGAACCTTGTTAAATGTGTTCGACTTTATTGATCTGAGCCAAACCCATTCACTGCATCTGGCCAAGAACCCAGCTACAACTTCCTTCCATTGCAACCACCAACAACTTCTCTTATTATTAACAATTCATCACAACCAGTAAACTCAATCTCCCAAACCTTTTTGTCAAATTCGCACTCAAGCTCAAACCATCTTCTAATACATGACCAATACAAATCCTTCATTTTGATCGTTTCGAGGCTTCACTACCTGCAGTTCATACATTCCAACATACACTTGTAATCTCAGAAGACATCCAATACCATCCATCCCACAAAAACATCATTGTTGCATTCTAACTCCACCAGTTTTGTTTCTGCAATGGGTTGCTTGCAATAACCAACAACGAAACCAGCCTCAACCACTGGGCAGCCTTTAAGCGTAACATCCACAAGAACCAGTATAGAAACAACGGTTGCAACTTCACTTCCCCTTTATCAGTTTCTTCTCCAATACCACCATCTTCAATTGCTAAACATATGAACACATCCAACAAAAACAACTCCAGTTTCGAGTCATCTATCTGCCAAACACAAATTCAGCTCAAACCCATTTTCTAAAAACCTTGAGATTCATCTCAGAAACACCACCAGAACATCAATCTCTTCTATCATTTCATTTTCTTCATAAATCATTGAAAATCAACCATGGCAATAACAGTTTTCGGTCAAATCCCATGTAAACCCCATCAAATCTAGAACAAATCATCAAATTTAACCGCAACCTTCTTATCAACTCTTCTTAAAGCTCGTCAATCCATCAACAACATCAATGGCAGCAACTTCCCCTCTCTGAATTGGATCCAAACCATAAATTCAAATTCGTCAACAATGGTTTTTTCATTCCTCCTTGTTCATCACCAGGGACAACACTAGCAGCTCAATTTCGTCCATGTTTTGACAAAACATAAGATACCATCTACAATAATTCAGGCCATTATTCACCATCGTCTCCATCGTCAAAATTAAAAACTATACTTACCAGAAACCGAAATCGAAAACCTAAATTCTATCTCGATCACTTTAATCTTCATTTGATGTAAAAATTACAGTTAAAATGATCTGTTGATGATGTTTATGAAGTTTGATTTCGAGATTTGGTTAAAGTCGAATCTCGATTTTTAGATCTATTAAAAATCAAAAGTACAAGATGTAAAAGATCTGTTGATAATAGTAGCGGCGATTTAGATAGTGATGGTGGCGACGATTGAGATGGTGATGATGGTGGGAGAGATGCAGATGGTGGTGGTAGGAGAGATGGAGCATTTTTCTCAGATTTGAGTCAGGGGCGTATCCATGTGAAGGCACACTTAGGCACGTGCCCAACCAAAATTTAGCTAAAAAATCTTTACCTATTAATATTTTGCCGGATATTTCCTAGATTTTTTTTCTTTTTTAGAGTTTGTTCAAAGGAAAATAGGTAACAAAACGGAATACATAATATTTTCTAGCTAACAAGATACTCGTAATCAACACATATATGGTATTTTTAGCCATAAAATAGGTAAAAACTAAGACATTCCTAGGTTACGGTTTGCAAGTTTATGTATTTTGAAGTTTGTACGAGAATATTTTCTAGCTAACAAGATATTCGTAATCAACGCATATATGGTATTTTTAGTTATAAAATAGGTAAAAACTAAGACATTCCTAGGTTATGGTTTGCAAGTTTATGTATTTTAGGCTTTTACTCTATTCCACGCTACCGTTTAGAAAAGTATTGGTGATCTTGTTAAAAGAATGGTTGAGAAAAAAAAAGATCAAAAAGATCAAGTGTACCCATTGGTTTATTTTCTTTTGACGTTAGCGTTGCTCTTACCAGTTGCTACTGCTACCGTAGAAAGAGTATTTTCCGGTTGTTTATGGGTAAAAATCGTTTCCGCTGATTTTGGTAAATTCGGTAGGTGAGTGAGAAACTGGTTTAAACCCTAAACAAATGTGCTGCACGTGAGCACTTTCTAGATTCGAGAGATCAATATGTACAAGTCCGGCCTAAACCAGAAATGTCCGTTCCGGACTTTCTTCGGTCACAAAATGGAGGAGAAGGGTTGATTTGGGGAGGAAGCAAAGAAAGGTGTTGAGACCAGAACATTCTGGGAGAGTAGTGTCTCGACTTGTATCGAGAAAGTGAAAAGCTTAGGAAGCTTGCAAGAGATGAAAGATTTTTGGAGAGCTTGCAAAGTTGCCTTTTCTGAGAGTGTTGTATTTTTCTCCTGACCGAGACTTGTTGTCTGGTGGAAATAGGTAAGACCTATTTATACAAGTCGATATTGAAACGTACCACTGGCCTCATGAAGGAAGAGAGTAAAGGGTGAAATAATGGGAGGAGGTGGTAACCGCATGGTGTTTATGGGTGAAAACGTTTTCACCATTATTTCCTCATTTATTTGACCGCTTTATTCCTATTCACGCTTTCTTAATGTGAGCGTAGTGTACGCCGCATGCCGTGACCGCCAAACCAAGACCCCGGAAAGCATCCCCGGTTTTTGTTGATGTCTCGAGTGTTGGTTGCACCTTGAGTGCAAGTGGCGATGCTAGTGGCGCGTGTGGCATGTGCCACTGGCATGTGCGGAATGTCTTTGTTGCGGGTTGCACCTTGAGTGCAAGTGGTAATGCCAGAGATGCTAGTGGCGTGTGTGGCATGTGCCAATAGCATGTGCGGAATGCCTTGGTGGTAGGTTGGACGTTAAGTGTAAGTGGCAATGCCAGAGCTGCTAGTGGCGTGTGTGGCAAGTGCCAATGGCGTGTGCGGAATGCCTTGGTGGTAGGTTGCACGGTTTGCAAGTTAGGCTACTAGCGTGCGTGTTTGGCATGTGTCAATGGCACGCAAGGCCATTAGGGCTATGTCCCGGTAAGAAAAGCTACCAGCGATGCATGTTGGCATGTTACAAAGGCATGCGTGGCCAATTTGGGTCACGACCGTGTAGGAAAAGCTACCCAGCCGAGCGTGTTGGCATGTGCCAATGGCATGTGTGGCCAATTTGGGTCACTTGACGGGTAGGAAAAGCTACAAGCGAGCGTGTTGGCATGTGCCAATGGCATGCGTGGCCAATTTGGGTCACGGCCTGGTAGGAAAAGCTACCAGCGAGCGTGTTGGCATGTGCCAATGGAATGCGTGGCCAATTTGGGTCACGTCCTGGTAGGAAAAGCTACCAGCGAGAGTGTTGGCATGTGCCAATGGCATGTGTGGCCAATTTGGCCTAGGTTGCACGGTTTGCAAGCCTAGGCGCGGGCGCTACTTTGGCATGGCGCGGCTAGGGCCAAGGTAAGGGTGTTTGGCTTGGCGTGGCGTGACCAGCGTGGCGTGACCAGCTTAGCTAGGGCCAAGGCAGAGTGTGTTTGGCATAGCGCGGCTAGCTTGGGCTAGGTGTGTCTGGCATGATTTGTCATTGGCACGGAGGTGCGGCTAGCATGTTTGGCATGCTTTGGCGCGTTTGGTGTGACTAGCATAGCTAGGGCCAAGGCAGAGTGCGTTTGGCATGGCGCGGCTAGCTTGGGCTAGGTGTGGCTGGCATGATTTGCCATTGGCACGAGCCGCGGCTAGCATGGTTGGCATGCTTTGCGCGTTTGGTGTGACTAGCATAGCTAGGGCCAAGGAAGAGTGCGTTTGGCATGGCGCGCTAGCTTGGGCTAGGTGTGGCTGGCATGATTTGCCATTGGCACGGAGGTGCGGTAGCATGGTTGACATGCTTTGGCGTGTTTGGTGTGGTCGGGCATGATTTGCCATCAGGCAGAGGTGCGCTAGCTTGGGCTAGGTGTGGTCGGCATGATTTGCCATTGGCACGGAGGTGCTAGCATGGTTGGCATGCTTTGGCGCGTTTGGTGTGGCTGGCATGATTTGCCATTGGCACAGAGGTGCGGCTAGCTTGGGCTAGGTGTGGCTGGCATGATTTTCCATTGGCACGGAGGTGCGGCTAGCATGGTTTGCATGGTTTGCATGCTTTGGCGCACTTGGTGTGACTAGCATAGCTAGGGCCAAGGCGGAGTGTGTTTGGCATGGCGCGGCTAGCTTGGGCTAGGTGTGGCTGGCATGATTTGCCATTGGCACGGAGGGGAAATTAGGGTTTTGTTCGTTGTAACCCTAATTTGAAAAAAATACCCCCTATTAATTACTGACTACATGCATTAAATTTTCTAATAAATATGTCAACGGTGACATTAGGTTATTTGGGGATTTACGATTTTACCCTTTGTTTAAAAACCACCATCAACACCGGTATGAAAATTGTGAAGACTCGGCTACGCAATCAAATGGAAGATGAGTGGATGAATGATAATTTGCTTTGTTATATTGAAAAAGACATTTTTGATGCTATTGATAACAAGGTTATCATACGACGGTTCCATAAAATGAAAAATCGTCATGGACAGTTACCAAATGTGTTAATTTAATAAAGAGATTATATTAATAAAGGAATAATAAATAGTGATTTTTTTATAAAATGCCTCTACCAGCATAAAGTTCTGGATCCGCCACTGATTTGAGTTGAGAAAGAATGAACTATGGTGGAAGGTTAAAAAAGAAATTATATGATTTATGGTTTTACTAAAAATTTCAATTATGCCATTAAGGGCATTTGTAAACTTCCGAAAGGATATTTTTCCCAAGCTAGTGAAAATGAAGGGTAATTATAACATTCCCACTATCATTAATTACTTGCACCTAAACAAGATCATCACAGACAAACACTAGTGGAAATCAGCAGTTTCCCGACCGACAAAGCAAGTCATTTAACTCGTATCTTTGACTTGCTTTGTCGGTCGAAGAAAGGGTCGTTGTTTGAGCGTCTTTTTCAACTATGACGTGTCTCTGGGGGTCGTTGATCAACGACTGATTTTAATGGTCAAAAATTTATGACTGTCTTCAATCAGTCATAGATATAAATCTAAATATAAAAAAAATAGATTCAGATTGGGTCGTCATGCTCGATGAATCAAATCAAACAGAAATGAAACTCAAATGAGAATCAAATGAAAACCAAATTCAAATGAGAATCAAATGAAACTCAAATTAGAATTAAAATGAAACTCAAATTAGAATTCAAATGAGAATCAAATGAAAACCAAATTCAAATCAAATAAAAATGAGAATCAAATTAAGCTTGCACACAAATGATCATCAATTTAACATGCATTAATTCATTGATTTCAAATGGATTAAAATCAGATTTGACCAATGTAATCTATAGTTCTAGGATTCAATTACAAAACGATGAACTAAAAAACTATTGATTAAACAACAAAATTATAAACTCCAATGATGATGAAGAACTTATTCCTACTTCATAATGGTGTACCTGCACAGAAAAATCCATCAACTGATTAAATGTGGGGAGGTCACAATACTCAAGACAATAACCATTGCTATGCACATGAGAGGACAGTGATCTATAAAGGTGGGTATCCTAACCAATATGATGTCAATCTCTTTTACCTCCGTCCAACATCGACACAACCCAAGACAAACGTAACTAGTTCATTAATTCATAACCTTGACATATCTCAAGCACAAGATACAAAATGGGTTATACATGGAATCCTAATGTAAGAACGGTAAGGTATTGCAGGTAAGATTGCGAGAGGCCCCAAGATTAATAACCAAAAGAACTCATGAACTAAAATATCTCTCGAAGTATATAAAATTCCTTGATTTCGCACAATCATAAAAATGAGCCTTCAATGTAGTTACTTCAGTGGGGAAAATTTCTAGTAATCCTACAACTTATGCAACCAATACAAACTTTAAGGTTGAATATCACTATTATGAAACTAATCAATCAAGATAGACATTACTCAGTACCTTGTTTGCAACCTGTATTTGAGGCTCTCCGCAATCATATGGATAATACATTTGATGAGAGACGGATTATGGGCTTCAATAATAACCTCCATGGTCAGCAACATCTCCTGCCTCCTCCCCAATTAACAAATGAGTTCCAAAGCTTTCTCAGCATTACACACAATCTTGCTTTCCTGCACATTACACAAACTTAAGCAATCAAGTTATACTCTACACAAGCAAAACAACAAACAACAATAAAGTCCCATTTTCAGCTCAATCCACATCTCTTATCAATAACATACCATAGAAAGGCAAGTTTCATTCAGAAACAAAACTATGTAATAGCCAAAAATAGAGAGTAATTGAAATTACCCTGCAATTTTTCTTAGAACTAACCGAAGATCACAAGATCTCACAGGATAGTTACTGCAGCTTCAAAGGCCGCAGCCTTTCCTCTCAAATGATGAACTGAGCTCACGCTTAACAATCGAGTACCTGCAGCAAAATTAATTTTTCAAAATCAATAAAACTAACAAACAAAGGCAAGATGACAACTTCTTTTAACTCCATCAAAGCACAATTAGATTATTGAAATTGCTCAAAACCCACATGTGCATCGAAACAATTTGACGATTTCAATTTGGATGGTATCTATAATTAATCCTAGTAAAGAGTCTGTTAAGATAAGTCCAGGCTCAGCAAGTTTTTTTAGCTGCATCTTGCCGCTGAATTAGTTGTATGCTTTCCAAACTGTAACAATCCATCATCCACTATAGATTTTAAAGTAGGTGGGAACCTCCCATTACTCAAGGGAGTCAATAATTAAACAAAAAGTTTAAGAATAGGCAAAATCAACAGTAAACAAGACCAGAAAAGAGGAGAAGAAAGAAAAAAAACATAAGTCGCTGGATGGGGACTTCAAACTCACCAATGTAGAACCTCAACAACTGGCTCCCTGCAGAATCAAGGGGCCAAAATTCTCCTTGAATTATCAAACAAGAAAGTTAATGAGCCATCTTACATAAGAAGACTAAGAAAGCAAGAAACAAATATGACAACTGCAATCCAACTGCACTACAGGGAATAGGAGCAAACAAGTGCCATTATTCGTAATGGATTGCAAAGACCAGAATGTTCAAAATCACAGTGGCAATAATTTTAAGACAACTAAAACTTCATGCTTAGACTAGAATGTTCAAGATCACGGTGACAATAATTTTAAGAGAACTATGAAACTTCATGCTTAGAAATCAGTATCCAATAGCTAATTGCACTGCATATGAAAGAATGAGATGGTCAAGGGTATCTAACAAGAAATGTAAGCGAGGAAGGCTAGATCTATGAAACCGGTAGATAAGTACCAAATAATCAGAGTAAAGGCTCAAATTTAGTAACAAACGCATCAATAATAAACCTCTCTTTAGTAAACTCAAATCAAAATAGCCAACTATGGCATAAGAACTACCAAGCATGCCAAGCATATTAGGTCACCAGGATGGTACTACAGGACATACCACATAAACCATTAAGGATCCAAAGTGGTCTATCAGATCATGTGTTCGAAAACGTAAAGCCGTATGTATATACACAACCACATCATTAGTCAATATGTCATGAGCATTTAAACCATCAGCAATCTAAACCTTTTAACAATAGAACTAATTAACAATGCTTCATCTAAAATGAATTAGACTACATCGACCACCGCAAAGCTAACGTAACATGGAAGGAATAAACAATGCATGGTCCGAGCAAGTTATAAAGAAATCTTGACTATCGCCTCTTGTTGGAATTGAGGCTCCCTTAACCTCAGCCTTATCCTTCATCACCGTGAAAAAATCTACACCGCAAGCCAATCATTCATTCATAATTACCTTCGGATTACAAATAATATAATAGAAGTTTAAATATAGTCTCCGAGCGATTTATAATGAACTCTTGATTGTGGACACTTACTATAATGGAAGGTCCCTTAACCTCAGCCATCTAATCCATAGATATTTTTTCCAACACCGAGGAAATCTCCACAGATGCAAGTAAAACACTCTTCATTAGCTTACAAATAAAATAATAGAAAAGATGAAAATAAAAGCAACCAAGGTTCAAGCTATTACAGTGAGTTCTTGATTACCATAAGAAAGTACATGCTTGGGATTCTTTAACTTGAACCAGGACCCGTCCTGCAATTTCCAACAATAGAAAAATTAGTTAAGAGATGATTTAAAACATATAAAATCCCCAAAATACAATTTAACAACAACAACAAAAATCAAAGTTATAGAATGATCTTTTTGTAAAATTAAAAAAAAAAAAAACTAGTTTTAAAAAAAAGAAATGGGATTTGGTAAAATTTAGCTCTATTGACAGCACGATGAATAACATGGAATTGAAACAATTAAACTTGTGTTCTATATAAATCATCACGACTTCATTTCCTCTCACGAATCGGAATGGGAACCCTGCAAAGCACATTAGAATATACCTCTTAGTGATAAATATCATGGAAGTATTGAGGCTTCCTACCATAAATATTCATGTTACTTCGTGTTTTCATACACACAACCGACAATACGGTTTTACCAAATCCGAAATAAAAACAAAATAGAGGTTTTATTGGGAAACAAGTTATCACCTTGTTTTCTTCAAATGATAGCACTAGACTTCACCTCGAATAACCATATTCTTAACTTCACCAAGTGTAATCCAAGTTGGTAAGAGTTTCAGGCTCATCAAAGTCGCACATAGTTTCATCTACTTCTCCATCCTTAAGCCGCAATCAAAAATCAACACTAAACTAATTAAAAATGTTAAACTCAAACAAACACACTTATAAACAGAGAGATTTATAAGATACACAACGAATTAACAAAAACAGATAACAAGGGTTCAAAATAATGAGGTTTTACCTGTGTAAAGAACACCTTCAATCACCAACAAAAATCTACAAACACCAAAACCGATAAAGACTAGGGTTATTATTTTCTTGTAAGGAACAATGAACAAATGAAAATCGGGCTAAGGTTCAAAGTTATCAACCTCCATAACCTCATCATCCGCAATGTAAACTATTCTTCCATCTTCATTTTAAAATCGAACAAGACCCTTTCCACCTTTTCCATCCATTTAAAAAAAGAAGGATAAATAAAATCAAAAACCAAAACCAAAACCAAAAATTTAAATTAAGAAATCAAGTTCAAATTTAAAAAATTTAAAACAAGAAAAAGTTTAGATACCCATAAAAACTAAACTTGTTGGAACTTATATGAACTCCTTAAAGCTTGGTCATTGATACTCTACTTAACATCAAAACTTGGCAAAATTAGCAAAATTTCACCTTAAGATAAGTGGATGCGGTAAGGCAATCATTATGATTTCAATGTTTTTCAAAAATAAGTTCAAAGAAAGATGAAAGTCAATACAGCCTTCAACGAAAATTTCTTACAAATACAATTTATAGAAACCCTAACCCCCCAAATCAAACCCCTAATTGCATTACAAATCTGAAGAATTTTGGATCTAGCGGTTTCCTCTGCAAATAACGATCTATTTCCAAAGAAATTAGGGTTTTTATTTTGGCGATATTGATAAATTTCTGGAATATGGTGATTTCGTTTCTCTTTGATAAACAAGATAAAATTAAGGTTTTGAAATTGGGAAAGTTTGGGTTTTACAGAGAGATTATGAGGAGATGAAGAAGATGAAGATATGGGGTTGGGTTTAGGAGCGAATGAAGAAGATTTAAGATTGAAGCTATGGGTTACTGCCTCCTTCTTCTTGATTCTGAAAACTCAAGATTTGGTTATGAAGCAGATCGAGAGTAATAACTCTACTTCGATTTAGTGTGTTAGGGTTTCAGTAGAAAGAAAACAAGATGGGGTGAGCGTGCTCAATTTCAATCAAGGAGGAGAAGATGGGGTGAGGGAGGCGATAAGGATTAAGATTTAGGTTTCTAATTTAAGTTTTCATTTTCTCTCTCTTCTAACAATAAATAAACCCATTGTTACCTGGTCACGGTAGAAGTGATCGACTAGTGTCTTCGACACCCATCCGATTGGTTTCAAGATCAAATGGTTAACTTCTTACCACGTGTCACAAACAAGTTCATCGCACGGCTCTCCTTGTTTTAAATTAGGTGGTGCAATTTATCACTTATCACTTACCGAACCATGTGACATCGTAACATAGGTCCCTATTTTTGGGAAGAAAAATCTAGTAGTTTACGTATATCTTGACGCATATATCACACCAAATCCAAATAGGGTAGTCTGGTCATTTTCACAGTCTTTATAATATTTATGACATTTATTTCCAATAAGGGTAATATGGTCATTTTTACAGTCTGTAATATTTACTTTACTTATTTTCGATAAGGGTAGTCTGGTCATTTTCACAGTCTCTATAATATTTATTGCACTTATTTCCAGTAAGGGTAATATGGTCATTTTCAAAGTGTGTAATATTTACTTTACTTATTTTCGATAAGGGTAGTCTGGTCATTTTCACAGTCTTCATAATATTTATTGCATATATTTCCAATAAGGGTAATATGGTCATTTTCACACTTCGTAATATTTAATTTATTTTTTTCAATAAGGGTATTCTGGTCATTTTCACAGTCTCCATAATAATTATTGAACTTATTTCCAATAAGGGTAATATGGTCATTTTCACAGTCTTGAAATTTTTATTGCACTTATTCTGATAAGGGTAGTCTCGGTCATTTTCACAGATCTTCTAAGAAGCGGATATTTTTGTTGTGGTTTTGTCGACAAAATCGAGAGAAAAGGTTGGAGAGAGAGATATGTTATAAAGATGGATGATAACGAGGTGGGAAATGGAGGGACCCACCTAAGAAAATTAGCACTAATTCAACTAGGTCAAGCGGTCACGGTGTGGGTTGATGACTCGGGGATATAATTGTAATTAAAAAATTTCTAGAACGACCGATTTTAACGCTCTAATCTGTGCTCCGGAAATTTACTCTATCTAGGACCGCTTTGACCGGTCCACGGTCCGTTGACCGCTATTGAGGGTCGAGGATGTGGGTCATTAAAACCCCCTTCTCCACTAGTGAAACCTTACTTATGATACGAGATTTGAGTCTTCGCCAAGAGTCATTATTGTTATCATCTTTTATTTACCGGTCAAAAAAAAATAAAAAAATAAATATTGTTCTCAACTTTTGTGCATACCAAGTGAACGCAGCATTGAAAGTTACTTCTTTATGAATTCCTTCTTCTATCCTTTGTGGGCGGTGTTCAGTGGTTAACAAAATCGATTGATCCAATGAAATAGAGGCTAGTGTGTTTGTATAATCATATTTACTAGATTTTGTGCCCGGGCGTCATTACATAATCATTTACCAGGGGTCGTAGGGTGGCTTCGCCTCGCCCAAACCCCGTATCATTTTTGATCTGTTGTTGCAAGGCTTTGCCCCGCCCTGTCGCAATACATTTTTGATTAGATGTGGCTCGGTTTTGGCTTCTCCTCGCCCCGTCCCGATGTATTTTTGATTCGGTGTTACACGCCTATTACCGATTATTACCAATAGGATAACCGGTAAATAAGCAAATTTTAGGTTACCTATATTGGTTGTTTTGAGAATTAGAAAAAGAAAGAAGCTTGATTACCCGGGACGGTGTATGGATCCATGGAACTTGCAGTCTCCATTTGCTTTTCTTTGTGTTTAATTTTGTTTATTCTTGGCCGCCGCCCCGTCGCAATCTTTGTTCAACAAAGATGATTCTAGTATTTCACGCCTATTGCCGATCATTACCAATAGGATATCCAAGAAATAAACAAATTTTAGGTTAACTACATTGGTTGTTTGAGAGAATTAGAAAAAGAAAGAAATTTGATTACCTGATGGTGTATGGATCCATGGAACTGGCAGTTTCCATTTTATTTTATTTTAAATTTTGTTTGGCTCGGCTTCGCCTCGCCCCCGTCGCTTAAGATTTTTGATTTGGTGTAATTTCTTTAATCTTTATTCAATAAAGGCAAATTTGAAATGTAAAAAATCCAAGCCATACACAATTCAAAAAAAAAAATACAAAATTGGATTAATCAACATCTTATCTAATTGTACATTATACTTCGGTATGTCAATGCCATTGCTGTTTTAAGGCACCAGTTTTATCACTTGCCTCCTTTTTCGTGGATGAGTTGAGCCGCCCAGGAGCCAACATTTCCATACCCTGGTAGTAACAATAACGAAAATCATTCTTGTAAATGCATTTTTCTTGAAAAAATTATTTGCTTTTAATTAGGGTTCATTTGAAGCAAATATCCGCCAAGGTTCAAATACAGAGGGAATATATTTACTTGAATGACAACCTGTTTTCCTAAAATACTTTCCCGTATGCCCGAACTAATGCTTCCGTTGCAAAGAGTACACCTCTACCGATAGATTCGCCAAAATCCCGATGCAAAAAATTATAAACATTTTCGATTATATTCTAAAATTTTCACCAATATAAGTGACTAATGTCAGCAAGTAGGACATAAGTACGTAACCTAGTTTAGGTGGTCATCCCGTAGCTCCAATCGATCCCCCGTTATTCCTTCGACAAGGCCTCCGATCGCACCACCCAATGTGACAGGAAACCAAGTCAATGGCCACTCTAGCCATGAAAGTACTGACCCAATGTTACTTGCTATATTGGCAAGCCAAAGAAGGCAAGAAGACCTTATGAGAGAGCTGCAAAGGAGAAACCTAGCTCTAGAACATGAAAACTACCGGCTCCGTAACAGACGGGCGGGGTCGAGAGGATCATCGAGCCGAGGCGCTTCTAGCAACCACACCCAATCAAGAAACACCCCACCCCCATCTCCGAGCCGATAACGCATACCCGACCCCCGATCGACCAAGAGAAGGGTATGGGCCACCGACGATTCTTCGAATCGAGGAAGAGGCAACCAATGGGGGTACGAATGCGACAACCAATCAAAAGATCGAATAACTCTCGAGCAGATGGTCGAAAACTAACATGAAATAACGAGGACGACAAGCTAGCGTAAGTAATCGGTGAAGCCCGAGTAAGACACCATTTACCAAGGAATTGGATCGGGCTCCATTCCCGCCAAGTGTACATTGCCGATTTTCCCATCTAGGTTTGATGGCACGGTGACGCGGAGAACACATTAAAATGTACAGCATGTCCTTGTTACAGGTGGAAAAATTATGATGTGGTCATGTGCAAATTCTTCCCAAACAAGCTTGGAGGGTGAGGCAAAGAGCCGGTTCTACACCTTGCCCGATGAACCGTTGAAGCTATGGGGTCCTGGTGGAAACCTTCCTTGAGACTTACATGCATAAAAAGTGATTGCTTCGCCAAAGTGTCAATAAGCTCTTCACACTTGCACGAAGATTCAGGAACCATTCGTTCTTTAACGGACAGTGGAGAAAGTTATGCACCGATCTCGGAAAGGTGCCTGGTCGGCCGAGCCAGAGATATTCGGTTTCGAGAATTCATTGGGGAGAATAGATCCCATTTGGGTAGCAATGTACACCGAGAAACCGAAAAACATTAAGACAAATCCGAAAGATGCAGGAGCACTACATCGCCTTGTAGGAGATTCGGGGAAGCGGACAAGGCGGAGGAATACAAGAATCAAGCGTCACCGCAGGGAACCCCACGAGAAGCCCCAAAACGACTTGAGAAAAGACCGAGCACACAAAGATCATGGGGAAAACAAAAGAGTTTGGGTCGAGAAAGGAAAGAAGCCTCGACACGAACCTAAATCTTACACTCCACTAAACGCACCATTAGAAGAGATATTCAAGGAAATCGAGAAGAGGAATGACATCCGATATCCTAAGACTCGGGGAATTCAGTTCGACGAAACAAGGAACCACCCACAGTTTTGCTATTACCACTAGTTTTGAGGCCATTCAACTAATGATTGTCCGGGAGGTGATGAAAGACATCGTCCAACACCTAATCAGAGATGGATATTTACTGACATTTCGTCAAGACATCACCAACACCACCTCAACCCGACGTTCCAGACACCAAATAAGAATCAATCGTGGCACCCGGTCGCGCCGCAACACCATATCGCACTCGGCAACCCAAGGGTTCGATTTGGGAATCCAAGATCGCCTCGAGGATTCATAAAAGGGATCGATCGGCAAGGAAATATTCAAGTGTGGCTAAAACCTTGCCCATGGAACCATGGATGATGCATCCCGATCACCTTCTCGGAGAAAGACGTCCCATTAAATGGTCAAGCACATGGGGATCCCTTAGTAGTAACTCTGACGATCGAGGAATGGGGCGTACGCAAGATATTAATGGACAGCGGCAGCTCAAGTAAGTCCTGTTCTATGACACTTTCAAGAGAATGGAATTGTCCGATGACATCCCGATCCCGTCGACCTATCGAATCCACGGCTTCAACGGCACGGTGACGAGTACCAAAGGGAGAAGTCACCCTCGCAGTCTCGAGACGGGGAGGGATTCCTCGACACACTCACTACCTTTTGCGTGGTCGACGTGGTGTCACCATACGAGGCGATTCGGGCCGGCCTTGGCCAGGGAATCAAGGAGTCGCCTCGGCCTATCATCAAAGGTTGCGGTTCCCATCGTATCGAGGAATAAAGTGGAGGTGCTAGCGACCCAGTGCAGCAAGGCAGTGCGTGCGAGATAGACGTCCGGCAGAATGAGGAGAGGCGATTGAGAAACGCTAAGAGAAGAACAAGTCTAAGGAAATAAAAAGCGGGAGAAGAGTTGGAAAAGGTGATGTCACAAGCCATCGCTACTTATGAAGCTAGCGAGAAAGAAATCTTATAGCAATCACGGTGAGCTAGGCGATAGTCGGCGAATCAAAGCAAAATTTCTCGGCCTTAGAACCTACTCGACAAATCAATCTGGGTACCGAGGAAGAGCCAAAAATAGTAAGAATAGGAACTCTTTTGACAAACGAGCAATCCCAGCAGTTGGTATTCGCCTGGCAAATGCACGGTATGGAAGGAATTGACCCGGAAGTCTGCTCACATCACCTAAGGATAAACCCAAAGTTCAAGCCTATCCGACAAAAGATGAGAAGAATCGCACCCGAGCTACAAATAGCGGTGGAGGCCGAAATTTGAAAAGCTGCTGACGCAGGAATCATTAGGAAAGCCCAATACCCGCAATGGATATCTAACATGGTAATAGTCCCCAAAAGAAATAGAGGTGTTCGAGTCTGCATCGACTTTAGTGACTTAAACAAAGCATGCCCAAAGGATAGCTTCCCACTCCCCAAAGATCGATCACTTTTAGAATCCATAGTTGGATATAAAGCGATAACACTCATGGACGGATATTCAGGGTACAATCAAATACCCCGCCCCAAGATCAAGAGCATACATCCTTCTTCATGCAAGGGGGTTGTATTGCTACACCAAAATGTCGTCGGATTGAAAAACGCAGGCGCCACCTATCAAAGGTTGGTGGAAGACATGTTTGAAGATAAAATACACGACACCATTGAGGTATATGTAGATGACATGTTGGTCAAGAGCAAAGGTGGCCACCAACCACATCGACGATCTCCGAAACATATTTCAAACCATGAGAAGGTACAAGATGAGGGTAAATCCAGCCAAATGCACTTTCCGGGGTCACATCGAGCAAGTTTTTAGGGTACATAATCACCGATAAAGGCATTGAAGCCGACCCATATAAAATCGAGCTGTCGTGGAAATGTCATCGCGGGTAACTTGATCAAGGACGTGCAAACGATTAAATAGAAATTTGGCGGCCTTAGACGATTCATCTCTCGATCATCTCGACAAGTGCAAGGATTTCTTCGGGACATTAAGGAAAGGAGAGAAGTTTAAATGGACCGAGGAGTGTGAAGAAGCATATCAGAAAATTAAGCAACATCTCGCGAGTCTTCCGGTATTACAAAGACCAGAGCCCGAGGACATACTAACACTATATCTTGGGGCAACCAGTTATTCCATTAGTGCCGTCCTAGTCAAGAACATTGAAGGGGAGGAAAAGCCAGTGTATTTCGTAAGCAAAACCATGAATCCAGCAGAGAGGAACTACACCAGGATCAAGCAACTAATATTAGCGTTGGTATTTGCAACATAAGCTCCGGGCGTATTTCCAATCCCACAAGATCCGGTTACTCACGAAGTCATCCATAGAATCGGTACTCGACAATGCGGCCCTGTGCCGGGACGAGTCTCTAAGTGGAGTGCCCAAATAAAAAATTCGACATTTTTACGAAATGAGAACAGAATAAAAGCACGTGCATGGCCGATTTTTTTTGCGACTTCCCTCTCAAGATGAAGATGAAGTAGAAGACATCCCGGAATGGAGGAAGATCGAGAGGACCCGTCCGACCTACTCGAGACATGCAACCCGACACGATGGGAGGTTTTTGTGGATGGGTCGTCCAATAAAGACGTATCCGGTTTAGAATTGGTCTTCACGACGCCAAAGGGCAAAAATATGGTACACTCCTTTAGGCTTGAATTTAAAGCGACTAACAATGTCACGGAATACGAAGCAAAGTAATACATGCCTTACGTTTGAGAGTGGAGATGGGGATCCGTGGAGGTACTTCGGCCACGAGCGACTCTCCTAGTCGTCCGACAAATCGGGACAAAGACGCCATACACGACCCTTTACTACAGAGATATTGGGAACTCGCCCAATTCTATATCCGCGGATACCGAGCATCAAGTTCCAGCATATCTGCAGGAAGGACAATCGCCACTCGGACGCCCTAGCATACATTGCTTCCATGTTGACAGATTCAAGCGTCGAAGGCATCAGAGTTATGAGAGTTTTAATTCCCTCAGTACCTGATACCATGGACACCGGCACACATGTCGCAGCTGAACCACTACTGATCAGTATCAGGCCGATGATTGGAGGAAACCAATTCATGAGTATCTCGAATCCGGAAAAGTTGCCCAAGGGGGGCGACCCGAGATCAATAAGATCAAGAGAAAAGCTACGCGCATTTAGCTTTCGAGACGGCACTCTATACAGAAAATCGTACCTAGGACCATTACTAAGGTGCCCGAGTAAAGAAGAAGGACACACTATCCTCAACGAGTGCACTCACGGAGCAACGGGAAACCACAACAGTCGTAGCCTCAAGAAAGCATGAGATAAAACCATGGGATATTTCCGGGGCCATATATGAATGAGGACGCGATACACATGGCCCTCATCTGCGATGAATGCCAAAAATTTGGGAAGAAGATACATGCACCGGCAGTGACATTAAACTCGGTTATCGGGCCCCCCTGCCCTTCGCTAAATGGGGGAATCGATATCGTGGGACCATTGCATGTCGGATCGGGGCATAGGAAGTACCGATTGTAGCCACCGACTATTTCAACAAGTGGGTAGAGGCCGCCCCATTGAAACACATACGGGATAAAGATGTTTTTCGATTCATCTGGGAACACATCATATGTCGCTTTGGAGTACCAGCAGCAATTGTCTCTGACAATGGGAAACAACTATGTGGAAAGAACATTAACTTGCTATTCAACACCTACAATATTCGAAAGAGCAAGTCTACACCCCGTACTACCCCAAAGTAACGGACAAGCCGAGATCACAAACAAGACCATCGCCGATAATAATGAAGAAGAAGCTCGACGGGAATATGGAGAATGGTGCGAAGAACTTTATAATATTTTGTGGGCATACAGGACAACTCGCAGAGAGGAAACCGGGTTGTCGCCTTTCATGTTAACATACGGGACCGAATCCATCCTTCCCACAGAAGCAATGATACCTACAACAAGAACTGAAGCATGGAGACGAAACATCTCAGCTGACCTTATTCTGGCTAAATTAGACGACCTAGAAGAAACAAGAGAGATGGCTGCATAAAATGGAAAATTACCAACGAAGAATCCAATGAGAGTACAACAAACGGGTTCGACCCGAGAATTTTAACCAGGACAGTTGGTACTAAAGCATCTACCCAATTATGAACGTGATAAAAAAGGCGGAAAATTAGCAGCACGATGGGGAGGACCCTACACCATTGTTGAAAAGGTCGGTGAAGGCATACAAGATACTAAAACCGGACGAAACACCTGAGCCACGACCATGGAATGCTACGCGACTAAAACTACATCACCCATGAAAACAGTACGATAGATTGTCATTCATTTCGTGAAATGCCACGAGGGGTTGGAAATGTGGCAAGTGCATCTAAATGGTCGTTTCGAACCGGGCGATGGCATTGTGCAAGTGCGGGGCGACTTACACTAAGACGGACTATTCGAAATCGGGCGATGGCAGTGTGCAAGTGCCGAGGTAGTCCTAGGGCCCCCGCGGTTGGAAACCGAGTGGCCGATTGTCGGGGCATGAGTACTCGACAATCGAGGGTCAACATTCCTCCCCTTGCAAGTGGCCGAAATCACTTGCCCAAGAAAGTTAATCGATAACTTCTTGGGATATCGATCCCCTGGATATTAGGAAGGACTAACTAACCTACCACTAGATCTTGAAAGACGGTGATGAGATACCTCAATCGGGACATGGCATTGGGCCCGATGACCCTCCATGTTGAGTGTGTTCGACACAAACGACATTTATGATTAACCAACCTACTCATGTTTATGCAGGCATATACAACTTAGTCGCACAAATAAACCATAAGTTGTCGGCGTAACATAAGTAAGAACAATAACATGCATAACAAGTGTTCGATAACTAGAAAAACAACCAAACCTGCGATCAGCCGCGCCATTAAACGGTGTACGAGAAATTAAAGGCGTTTGAACGGATTACAACCCATGACAAAGGGTAAGAAAGCGACGCAGCGCTACAAAAGACTAGCTCACTCTTTAAAAGGAACCGGCCCCGGAATCGGTCTCTTAGCGGCAGCATCGACTCGTTTCTTATCAAGCACCGCCTTTACACCGCTTTGACCTTCATGACGAGCTCATCATTAAACTTCGCCTTCTTAGCGGTAAGATCCTCGTGTCAGCCGCGCGACGCCGTCTGCGGTGGTACTCGCTCGAGTAGTTGAGCCTCCCTCCTCTTCAACCGAGTATTCTCCTCTTCCAACGAGGCCACCTTCCTCCGCTTCGGCTGCCAACACAACAAGAGCAAATCGTTACATAATGACAACATCAAGACAACAACAAGGAAAACACATTATAAGGCACACCACCTTCCAAAGAAAGGGGTAACTACTCTAATGGTTTCTTGAGACTCGGAAAGCTACACTCTAGAGAAGACATCTCGGGAAGAAAGTTCTAGATATCTTTATTCGTTAAACTCTTTGAGGGGAAGTACTTCATATGATCACTCCATTCGGCCCTCTCGTCGAGAATGGGCTATCCGCAAACCCGATAATTGAGCTCGAACCCACTCCAAGTCCTCGGCAACCTTCTTGGACTCCCGAGCTTCTCAAGGGACTCTTGGCTACACCTCTCGACAGCGTTATTCTCCCCCAAGATACGAAAGCGATCTGCGTGCAAGTCTCGAACCTGAAGCCTCAACCGACCACATTGACTCTCTAAGTTCTCGACCAATGAGTGTTTTATCGCGCAAACAATACCTTGGAACCGAGCTAAGCTCGCCCTAAGATTATCAATTTCCTCGGGGGACATACTCAAAAGTCTCACAACGATGCAAAAATGGATCTCGAGACCCTCGAGCTCGGTCTCAGGACGATCGATTTTATCATCTTTGTCGACAATCCTTTGTTGTAAATTCGACACGTGATCCCGTTCTATATTAAGTTCTCTCTTCAACAAACGATACTTCATAGCAAAGATCGGCCTCCGCACTAGAAGTTTCGGCCAGGAAGGCAAAGTACTAAACTCGGGATATTGGCACTACGAATCAATCACGAACACGAGAGAGCTAAATAATTACCTTGGGTCTCGGCTAGTCGCTTCTCGGCCCAGGATCGCTCACGCTCCTCTTGTAATAAGAGACGAAGATTCTCTCTCTCGGCAACTTCTCGCGCTGAAGGGCAGCGTTTAGCAACGCGAGTTGACATCCTACAAACACCAACAGCGTTACAAGAATGACCATACAACTCGAATGCATGACCCGATCAACACAACTCACCAGGTCAAAAGTACCATTCAGGCCGGCATCATACAGTGAGACCGCCTGGATCTTCTCTTCATCCGACAACGAGGCAAAATCAGGAAAAATAAGAGCTCCAAGAGAATTGCACATAGGACCTGAGATGGTAAAGGAGGTGTTGCTCCCTGAATTAGGAATCACAGGAGAAATGGGCTCCAGAAACTCGCCCCCAGAAGCAGTGTTCTCTACTTCCTGAGTACCCAAATCATCCCCACGAGACTTATCCAATTGCTTCGGCTCCTCTTCATCATCATCGGCTTCATATTCCCCATCAAAAAGATCATCATCATCATCCCCATCGACTCGAGATACACCACACCATCGGCAAGAACGACTACTTTACCACCGATTCGTCGGGGCACAGTTTTTTCTGGGACGAGTAAGTCGCCCTTGGTCTCTTTGCCCTTAAAACTAGGCTTCCCACCTACAAGGGTAGACGAAACATCAGAAGTTTTCTGATGCGACTTCCTCATGAAATGCGATAAAGGCAGTCGATCCTCAAGATCCTCACCATCTCTCGCCGAAGCACCACCGGCTTCATCGATCCTCAGCTTCTGTGCATGAGCCAATGTCAGAACCATTCAAGGCAACAAATAAGGGCAAGTACATGTACTAAAAAGAAGGAGTAGTATATTTGTTACCTTCCCTGTTTCCTCCTTGGCCCTCGTACTGTAACCCCTATCCCTCTTGCGAGGAATGAGGGAATCAGAAGGAACGCTCGGGAGCTTGGACTGAAAACACACAGAAATTGAAACATCTCCCTATCAGTTACCCGAGCCGATCAAATAAATCTGAAGCCAAGAAACATACTCACCCGATCGATATTGACCACCCAGAAGGGATAAGGCTCGGACGAAGAAGGAAAATTGCCGCTCAGAAGGGGACCAGAGATAACCAGAGGAACTCGGTCCCAAGCCGCATCACTAGTATGGCCACGGGCATGTTTGTTGGAACTCTTCCCCTAGGGATCCTCTTCCACTAAAATCTTCTTGACACCCTCGGGGAGAGTTTTATGACGATGTGGGATAAGCAGCAAAACCAAGCAAGATCACCATTGGTGGCGTTCCACTTCGATAGTTATCGACAAACCGACAGAGTATAGTCGCTCGCCTGGTAAGGATCGTAGGTGGACTGTGGTGGTGGAGCACACTCGCCCGTTGCGCCTCTCCCACTCGGATAAAATACGAAAGGTATTGCCGTTCCACTGAGCCAAGGCACGGGAAGGGCGTATCTTAGAAAGAGCCTCGTACCAAAACGGACGGCTGGGATCGTACAAAGGAAAGCGTAGCTAGAGCTCTAGCTGACCCCTGGTGACAATGGTCGCCTCGGCCGAGTGTGGAAACTTCAGAACATCATCCTTCTTCAAAACGCCTCTTTGGCCCGACAAGAGCCCTCGACATCATAGCCATGGAGATCGAACTCATTCTTCAACTGTTGGATAAATTGCTCATCCGACAAGTCTTTGCGATTCTTTTGTCACCCCACATGAAAACGAAGAAGGATTATCGTAAAAGATGGAATCCAAAGCGCGATAATCATGCCTAGAAGGGCTCTCCATAACAAACAAAGAATCGAGCTGGCACGCCGTCTTCATCGAGAAAACACATAGCTCACGCACCTTTTTCCACCATGGAAGGGGTTGAAGACGCCATGAAAGCTGGTAGTGAGGAGGAGTAAAAATCTTTGGAATCGGAAATTGCGGCGACAACGGAGACAAGGAAGATTCAGGAAAAAGAAGAGAAGGGGAAGTAAATCTGCGAAGAAGATAGCTAATGGCAAGGAAAGAAGCAGAGGAGAACGGAGAGAGAGGAGAGAAAATGGGCGAGGAAAGTAATGAGAGAATGAGGTTTAAAGACCAGACTTATAAACCTCACATGTGGTAACCAACGTGGAAGGTAAACCGGTCATGGCGAGTGAAGAAAGTGGGGAAAACATGGCGCAAAACCCGGCATGACCGAGGACGTGGGAAGACGAGGCGGTTTCTTCCCCACGTGTCGATCACACGAGTGGAAGAAGGGGCATAAATGTAGGTGCAAATAATCCACAGCTAGGTGGAACCATCCTGGCTAAGGGCGCACCAAGAAAAACAAACACTAGAAGCATTGAATCACCCCACCAGTCCAGGCGCGAGGAAAGAGGGAACGGGGACAGCTCGGCCGACATAAGGGAGAAAAGCTCGATGTGACACCCATCGAGTTCGAAGATAATTAATGCCCTGACGGGGTTGGTGAAGAGATAAGAGAAGCTCGTCCGAAGCAAGACTCGGCCAAGAATCTAAAGGGAGACATCGATCACCTCTACCAAACGAACGACATCGGGTGATGATACCACTCGGCTAGATGATTCGGCTCGAGAAAAAGGAGAGATCGACCGAGGCACCAGCAAGTCGCCCGAGAAGAACATCCGGGAAGGCATGCAGGCTCAACACCTGTAATATCGATGTATCACCACTGCAGCTATAAATAGAGATCGGGTAGGAAGGTAGAGAGAGAGATTTTTTTGGGATAAGAAAGAAAAGAAGGAGAGAACAGCGTTGAGTGTTTTGTGAGCATTTTGTGCATATTTGATCCTTGTAACCTTGCGTGAAGTAATAAGATCATCCCTTAACCCCCGTGGACGTAGGTAATCATGCCGAACCACGTACATCTTGTGTTCTTTTATGTCTTTTGCTTATTTACTTCTTAGCATAGATCTTTGGATGTAGTAGTAGGATTTCTACAAGATATATAACCAGTCTAGGCTCTCTTAAATCTCTAATATGTGACTTGAGACCCAAAATGAACTTGCGCAGTATATTTGATCTTCAAAATGAAACCAACCGCCGTCTGCTATATACTCTGACGAAATATTTGCAGTCCCCCAAGTCACTGTTATGTCAAGCTCAAACCATCTTTCTAGCTAGGAAACTTTTCAAGTGCAGCATTCGAACAATTTATTTTCAGACTCCGCCTTCAGTGAATCAGTATTAGGACTCATTTGAGCTTAGAAGTCACCTGAGAAGGAACGCGGCAGCATAGTGCCAATTTCTTAACTCTTAAAGTTTCATCAAATGTGAAACATTGTTTTGGATACCAAAGATCAGTGGCGCCTTCATAACATCACCTGACAGAGTATTTATCTGCTTTCACCTGAAATTCAGGATGTTATAAGTAATCCAAACTATGCAGTGATTTTAAAACTTTTGCAATCTGCAAAAATTAACTAATCTATGTCAAACAAGGACGGTCCAAGTCTCAACAATTAAGCATAGTGGAGAGTGTGA
Source organism: Papaver armeniacum (assembly GCA_023531295.1). Classification (NCBI taxonomy): domain Eukaryota; kingdom Viridiplantae; phylum Streptophyta; class Magnoliopsida; order Ranunculales; family Papaveraceae; genus Papaver; species Papaver armeniacum. Next base: position 90,541 of record JAJJWW010012152.1, read on the forward strand.
TGATAAGCCAGATGTCTATGCACCTCATATGGAACTCATGGTTGCATTTAGCTAGAATCTTCACCTTTTCTCCATCCATGTATTCTCCTAAGCAAATTGGGCATTCTGTTGCCCGGATATCAACTCCACAACCATATATTGGAATCTGACCTGTTTCTTGAGGCCCGTCCTGACGTACCATTAGAGTTTCCTTTTACAGTTCCCATAAAACAATTGTTGCTCTCAACTATAAATAAATATACAATGTCTCAATAACTGAGAACGCCTAAAACTTACTTCTTCTTTTTTTTCTTATAACGGAAGAAGAATCATGTTCCCTGAGTTTGACCCTAAATACAGTAAATACTCGGATGCTCATAGGTACGTACAGCACAAATTAAATTAGTTAATAATCATGTTAATTTCTTTTACTGTTTTATTATAATTCCATGATCATCAATTAATTAAACCAGTGGTGTGTATTGTTTTCAGGGTTGTGATGGAAGAAGTTTTGGATAACTGGAAACTTTGGGACGAGGAAGAAAAATTCAAGGTGCTACATGATTACCTAAGCGACGTACACATCAATTTTTATTTTTATGAATCCACTCAAGATTTGCTTAACGAACTGAGGATCCTAAAAGTAAGTACTGTAAAATATTTAGTTATCGATCGATTTTAGAGAAACATACTTAATATCTGTATCACAATATATAGTTCAAATTTACAGTGATTAATTATCTTATCGAGGTTATTAATTAATTTATTTATCGGGGCTTGAAAATATTATTACTCCCTCCGTTCCGTTTTATTTGATGTTTTAGGGTTTTTTTTGTGTTCCAAAATAGATGAGAGTTTAAGTATTTTTCCCTAATTCTCACTGATTTGCCATTGCTTTGGAATCACACCCTATTATTAATTATCATTGTAATCAGCAGAGATAAATAATTACTCTAATTTTTGAATCTATTTTAAGGAGGATATATAAACTACAACGGGATTCATAATTTATTTTAAATCTAGGAACTAAAAATTAAGAGTTTTAAATTTTTAGGAAGCTATTAATATGGGTAAATTTGGAAAAAATTTAGTCTCTCTGTTGTTTCTTAATGTGCGTAAAAAACTCTAGAACATCAAGTAAAATGTAACGGAGGGAGTATTATTTTAACAAGATTATCAAATTCCTACTTAAACAGTTGATCTTATAAGAGTCGAGATTACACCACCGCGTGACTGACTAATCCTTTAATATTTGCAGAGAATTGATGGCACCCTCGGTGCTGATCACGGAGAATTACAAGTAGCTTACCGCAGTGGCGACATTGAATTTTATAGAGCCCAAAAACAATTACTCAAGGTTATGTATATGCATGTTCTCGATTTATTTTATTTCTTTTTATCAACAATTTTTCGCATTTTAATTTATAATTCATTGAAAGCTAATTTGCTGAAATCCAATATATACGCAGGTGAGAGCTACGATGTTGGGACTTTTAAAGTCACAGATGAAAGCTGCTACAATATTGGAGTTTCTAAAGTCTCTTTCCGATCTTCCGGAGGAGTTTTCAGCTTCACCAATGAAAGATGCCACAACGTTGGATTTTTTGAAGTCCCTTGTCGATCTTGATCTTCCAGAGGAACGTAAAAACTTGCTGCTACATAAATTAGTGGGAAATGACATCACCGATGCCACTGAGGAAAACGAAAAATCGGAAATCTATTGCATTGCGAAATTACAACACCTAGGAATAGAGCACCAAGAAGACACTTTCACAGATGATCCATGTACTGATATGGATTCACTCAAAATACGCTTCAAGGTATGTAACCATTCTCGATCACACATGCAGCTATTCATTCCTTATTTCTTATATCTAGCCTCAATAAATGCACAAGGGCTGGCAAAAAAATATCATCCAGTTAGCTAGGTTATTTGTTTATTGATAATAAATAAATTTTTATTTAACTAAGGCCACATTTATCCATTTACAAAGTCAAAATACATTCGTGGAATAAAAATAAGAATATACTCCCTCCGTCCCTAATTAGATGAGCTACTTGGTTTTTAGTTTTGTCCACAAATAGATGAGTTATTTCACTAACCAAGGGGATATTTTTAAAACTACCCTTATAAAGTTTATAAAAAACCGTGGTATAGTTTTAGAGATAAATCGTTTCTAAATTTTACTAATTATTGTCCATAAGGATATAATTGTAAAAAATACTTAAATATACTCCACTTTCCTCCTTGCCTTAAAATTTGTGCAAACTACTAGTAGCTCATCTAATTAGGGACGGAGGGAGTATTCAAAAAGACACAGATGTATATGGTAGTAGTCCAAAATGATGCAGTTACGGAGACGCCACATATAATATTGAGTGAAAAAATAAATGATGAAAATGATCATGAACTTCCCTGATAAAATAGTAACTCCATAAAAAATTTATTATCAAACGAATCCTTTCAACCAGTGGTCATAGTGAAAATTACTTGATATAGCACGAGAATAATTTAGAACTTGTGCATGCATTACAAGGATGTGACACATTTTAGTTTAGGTGGTTCGAAAAGGAAAAACTTTAGATGCATTTTTTTTTAGAATAATCGACTTGTTATACATACGAACATGCACGGTTTATTAGATGAAGTTCGTTTGTATTCTCATGGACTTAAACTTCTGTGTTAATTAATACATTAGCGAGGCTCTTTCCCTAAATTTAACACTTTTTTCCAAGTCAGTTACCGAAGAAATTATTTATTTATTATTTATTTGGCGAGGTTAGATGGCATTTTTGTTTTCGGTGTAAATACTAATGCAGGTTTGTTGTTTGTATCCAACACAGGTTATGGAGAATGTAGTCCAGGAGAAGTCTAACAATTTACGACAGATGTATGATTGTCCAGTCCGCGCTTGTGTGAGATATGAACGCATCGTAAAAGGTTTCATTCAGCGGTTAGACAAGTGTGTTCAGTGGCGGAGCTAAACATTGGCTATAGGGCGGGCTTGAGCCTTTTCTTAGGCCAGGCTTAAGCGTAAAATTCACACGACTACTACAGCCCAACTCAAGAAAAGCTATGGAAAAAATAACTTTTTCTCTTATTGGGGATGGCTTAAACTAGCCCTAGTGACAACTGACAAGGATTTACGAGTCTAGATTGTGCCATTATCTTTTTGCTATGTGATCTTATAACTTTTGCAAACTGCAACCACTAAACTATGTGAAACAAAGTTGTAAATATAATCCAAACAAAGAGTTGTGTATTTGGATATTTTTTTGTCGTGAACCTCTATATCATTTCTACCTTCACTACAAATTCCGGTTACGTTTGCTGCCGGAATGTTTAATGAATTAGCATCGGTGTCATCTACTAGAACTTCACTAGTTGTTCATAAGCATTACATTTCACCGTATATTGAATTCTTGACCTTGAATATACGGTCGTGGTATATTCCATAGAAAGTTGTTTCCCTTTTAACTCTCTACAGCCTGTAGTCTACAGGAAACAACTGAGCAGTCCGAACCGGTCGTAAACAACAAAATGACAAGAAGACAATTTAGCAGATACGAGTATCCATGGACAAATATGGATTCGTTCAAAAAAGATAACTTTGTCACTACTAGCCGATTGGCATATGCTTTCAAGTGTTTGCTAGTGGAATCAAAAGGCGAGTCGAAGCTACCCTTAAATACTTTCTAAGCATGGGCCTTGTCACCGGGCTTCACTTTATGGTATCCATAATTGATGAAGCTTCTGGTTTTCTACTTGCTACTCAAACTTGCAACTTGCAAGCAAAATGGGAGAACACCTCTGTGATCCCTTGGAGAACTCTTCCCTTCATTGACAAGATAAAAGAGGAATGCAAAAAGTTCGTTCAAGTCGAATTCAACCGCGTTTCGAAGAGAGCTAATGATCTATTTCATGATCTCGTAGGCTATGCTGTCGAGCAGTCTGTACACCAACGCTGCAAACAGATCACAGTCAGAAGCCTTCTTAATGTGTGTAAAACAGTAAGAAAGTGAAGCTAATAAAATTCGTCAGCAAAAAAATGCATTATCTTGCAAGCATGAGAGAATATTTCAGCAGCAAAGATGTGAAAGCGGGATAGTCTAGGTAAACATATATTGGCAATTTAATTAGCAGGATAAAGTAACAGAAAGCAAGACCAATGAGAAAAACACGAGAAGCCTCTGTTTCATCGATATTCACTAATCCAATTATATTATGTATGTAAGCAGCCTAGCAGAAATGAATACAACCTCCCTCTGCTCTATGTTTCATATTATTAAGAACTCCACTTGCAACTGCATGGTACGTAAGACTATCATAAGAGACAATTTCAGTAAACAATGTGTATCTATCTCGGATGCTGGAAAGCGGGACCAAGGGTGTGACTTTCAGTAACCTACTATCTTCCAATTTTAACAAAGAAGACAGTATTTCAACCTTACAAAAGGAATGACCATAATTCTACTCTAAAAACTATTCCCGTTCAAACACTGTCATACTTAACGAATGATATTATAGTAAAAAAGTTAACAAGATGCGACTGCAGAGGAAGACAACCTAGTATCTTGCAACTATCGCTAGTGCTGGACAGCATTGGCGTGACTTCAGCAACCTAGTATCTTCCCATCCCAACAAACAAGACAATAGTTCAACCTTACAAAGGAAATGACTATCGGAAATTCTACCTGTCCAGTAAGTTCTTCGTGTATAGTAAGCCCGACACCTCCAATTCTTTGCATACTTGCACTTAACTCTTTCAGTTCATCATCTTTTTGCCTAGAAAAGTCAGTTGGCCAAAAAGCAATTGGTGAGAATCTATGTACATATACATATTAAGCAAGTCGAACTAAACTCAAACCAATCCCTCAAGAATCAAGTAAAATTCAGACAAAATCAATGAAAACAGGAAAAACATGACTTACTAATGAGAGGAGATGTCATTGTGGAACCACTAATTTTCTGTTACTATATGCAAATTTAGCTAAACTTGAAACAAACTCCGGAGGTGAGCAGAAATCACATATACTTTAACCCACCTCTATTGGCTTAGAGGTTTAATAAGAGTATTCATCCTAAGGTCATCAGCTTCACAAGAACTGTCTTTAAGCCTTTCCAACTGAACTTTGATCTCAATATGTCACTTGTTTTTTCTCAGCCTCGCAATTTTAGGAGGAATCATCTGTAAGGTATTCCGAAGCAATTTTGTTCCGCATTTCTGCACATAATAAAGTCATGATATAAATTTTGTTTGCAGAACAATTTGAAGAAGATAAATAATTTTCAAGAAGATAAATAATTGGGTAACCAAAGCAAGCAAATTTAGTTGGAAATCCAGTTGCATCCAGAATAGTTTGGCAGGGCCACCCTAAATAGAGTACATTTTGGTTGCAACAATTTGGGCAGTTCTTTAACTGAAGTCTTAATCATCCATTACTAGAGCACCCCATCACAAACGTTCTCATATACACAAAATTATCAATTTTTTTTTTTTTTTTTGAAAAAGGCAAAATTAAAATAAATAAGAAAGGGTGCTAAGGTATTACCCTCAAAAGATACAAGAAGAAATTATCAACTTTTCAACAACCCTTAATGTAACAACGATTCAGGACTTTAGTCAGGCACATTCCTTCACAATTGGAAATACTATTGTAGTTTTGGAAAGTCATTGATAAAACTCCGGTAATCTCAAACTGAGGACACCTAAAAGACATGTTTTCATGTTTATTCTCTATACCTAGATGTCCTAGTTCTCTTGATGATGATGTCAGCTTCACAAAAGAAATAACTATTAAGTCGATATTATTTCCCTGGTTAACGCTTCCAAGAGCTTGTGCAAGTGTTGAAGACACTGCCCCAAACATAATCTGTCAATCAATTTAATGCAAAGCAGTGATGCCAAGTACAGTTGTGTAGATTCGAGTGATCATTTAACTAGGTGAGTCAGATAGGACTTCCCCATACGACAATGCGTGCACCATGGATGCCAAATCCATCCAGTTGTATTTACTTGCATTCCGTACGACAATGTTAAATCCGTAACATAGAACCAATTGTGCCTAACCTTTTACTCTCCCTTATCCACAACAACAATTCTTTTATCTATGATTCCATACCAGAAATTAAAATCACCAAAATCGGGAATCATTTTTTATTTTTGTTCTCTACACCTCAGATGTCAAATAACAAATATTGAAACCCAAAGCTCAAATAGCTTACTCATTTGGTGGTTGCAGGACATTCACATACTAGTGCGTGCATAAGACCAACAAGACTAATTTTCCGCAAAGAGAGAGTGAATCTATTAATACTTACAAATGGTTTTGTTGACAGGAATTCTGCTCTCTTATACTTCTGCACTTAAGTTTTCATTTTCTCTTGAGCTATCCCTTTTAGCATTACCATACTGCTCCTTCTCTTGAGCTGAATAAGCTTCATGATCAACCACAGTCAAACCTACACTCCCTTGCGGCGCATTTGAAGTTGGAATCGTAGGATTAGGAGGTACCTGTAGGTAAGTTAGCAGACACATTGATTAATCAACTAAAAAAATGTTAAATTATGTTTGATGACAGGATTGTTATCTGCTAATGTGCATGAGTGTCTCCGCACTGCATTAGGAGCAAGAGGAATTAACTAAAATTATTCACAAAAAAAATTAAAATTGAGATTAATTTCAGTAGTTTTTAGATACTCACTCTTCCTTTATCTGAATAAATTTTTGGCGAAAGAGGAACAGCTACTACCACCTTAAGCTACGATTACTTCCAAATGAAATTCTAAATTCCGACTCCGCTTATACCGAATTGATATCCAAAAGGACCAAATCAATCATTTTCACTTTTATCCCTCCCTTCCAAGGTATATGAGACACAAAACCCATATTCCATTTATAACTCATTACTCATTAAATGGTGGTGGTATCGAAGATGATAGCGATCGATCGGGGTGGTGTTAGAATAGAAGATGATAACGGCGGCGCTATGTAGGGAAGGAAGAAGGAGTTACAGAGGAAGAAGAGGCGGAGTATCTGAAATGAGGTTGCTAAGTAAAAGTGGGGACTTGGTGTATGTATATAGGGTTTTGATTTAATATGCCGAAACTACCCTTGTATACTGCCTGTGTTTCCTACACTATCCTGGGAACTGAAATGCAGCATAAATAGGGGTGGGACTTGGGTTGGGTCAACCCACCCAACCCATGCCCAACCCGAATGTTGGGCGGACATGGCCAATGTATTTTAAAAGTTTGGGCAAGTTCGGGTATAATTTTAATAAACCCGAGTTAAACTTGGGCAAGCATGGGCACAAATATTTCTAACCCGAGCAACCCACCCAACCCGAGGAACTATAATATAATTATATAAACTATTTTTATAATTGGTAGTATTATCTATTAAAAGCAATTTTAGCCATTATCTTCAAACCTAATAATGAAAATATAAATCATATCTATCTCATTATTAATTCAATATGAAAAAATATTATATTATTGTCAATAATCATAAGTTATTTGGAAATTTAAGCTAAATACAATAATTAAATCTTATAATTACTAAAATTTGTTATTATCACATTAATAAATAAATTTAAGACTTAAATTAAGGTCATTAGGGTTTCTATGTATGTATATATATATATATATGAGTCTACTAACTAACCCCATTCTATGTCCACAATTTTTACGTTCTAAAGTATTAGCATGGGTCAACCCGAGGAATATAACTTGGGCGGGACTTGGGCAGCACCTCCACGGGTTCCATGGGCAATCTGGGCAAAAAAATTCTACCTCGGGTCTGCCTCGGCCAAGCCTTCCAACCCGACCAACCAACCCAAGTCCCACCCCTAAGCATAAAACCGCAAATTAGTAGCTCCGGTATAGTGTGTTCGTTGATTGAGATGGACATGTTATAATAATTAGCGTTCATAATTATCCAACGTTCAAAACTATTGTCCCCATTGTAGAAGGATGTCCTGACCAGGAAAAGTATTAGAACATACTAACCTATTGATCGTTGTCGTAGGCGTCAAAAATAAATTACACTTTCTTACTACTCAAAATATATAATGAAGCAAGGGCAAGAAAGAATCGTTCCCACAGAGAGGACTAGGTTGTCAATATGTTTCGGTTTCCTACGTAAAACAAGGGGATTTCGATTTTTATAAACGAAAATAAAATAAAAGCAAAACAATAAAAAGTAAACACGCAAATCAAGGATGAGAAATATTTGGTAAAGGTTTCATCTTCAATTGTAAACAAGTTTTTGAATGTATGATTAGAATTCGTATTTAATCTCGCTATCATTAAAATCCCTAGAATATCTTATTGCAAGAATACCCCGTAAATTTCCTAAGTCATCAACACACACATTAGAGCTGCGTATGTGAATTCTACCTAAAGAATAACCTAACGCCTTGCGCTAATTAAGTTCAATTCCTAGGAACATTAAGTTTCGTAAATAGGCTAATCAATGCAATTGTCATACATTGCGCATAACAATTCGGACAATGGTCAAACTCTACATATGATCACAAGAGTGTATCACTACAAACCGTAATCATATCATGCTACTCGTATTCAAGGTTATCGCTCGATGATGAACCCTAAAATAGTTATAGATATGGATGTGAGTTCAATCAATTCTAGACTTAACTAAATAAACATTCAATCATGCTACCCGTAGAAAGTGAACAATGATTTTGAGAGAAAACTAATTCATAAAAATCATAACTTGTTTTCAAAATCAACTACATCTTTAACCAATAAAAATAAATCAACTACTTGGGTTTTTGGAAATCATCACAAAGAGTTTAGAAGAATCTATCATGTGAAACCCTCGAAAACAAGTAGAAGCCTCCCTAATGGAGATATATCAGGTTTAGAGAAAGAGTTTTCTATTTATATGCTTCTCCCATTCCAAAAGGATACTCTTTCCAAATTTAGGTGTTCTCAAAACCTATCTCCAAGTGGTCCACCAAGCCCATGAGTGAAAATGAGTCTCGGAAATTTCGGGGCCAAATTTGGGTCGCCCGGTTGCTGACGTCATCAACGGAATCCGGTCGTCGGAAAACCGTCTCTGGCCGCTTTTGTCATCGAAAACGTGTCACCCCAGAAGTGCATACTCCCAATGACTCAACTTTACTTCTCCTCGTTTCAAACATTCAAAAGAAGAACCATTTCAACCCATTCCTTATTCTTGCGAAAACGTACCAAAAAGCGCGACTCGTAGCTCATATATCCGACCGTCGACTCTTGCATCCGAATCGAACCCCTTCATGGTTCAGTGAAACATTGAAATTCATGCTCTAATCTCAGAAATCCGGCATCCCGACCTATGCTCATCGTCTCGCCATTCTTGCTGCGTTTATGCCACGATTCTGCGGTCGATTCACGACAAACCCGGTGAAACCAAAACACACTCTTCAGATTGCAAACTCATTTCAGCTTCTTGACCTTTACATAGTCATCTGGACAAACTCCAACTCATTGTGCTCTTAGCTTCTAAAATCATCCCCAACCTGTAACACAATCCACCAGCACCAGTACATTACAACCACCACTTGCATCTCACCGCCATCATTGACATCATACGTGCCTAAGCATTCCTTCATTCTACCAAGCACAGACCACACTCCCTGCAATCTCAGACCTACAATTTCACCTCTCAAAGCAACATCTTCAGTCCAATCAATTGCTTCTTACCCTGCACAATTTTAGCTCCTAACATACATATATTCATTCACATATTATTGCATTCATTCCGAGTCTCCACAATGGCAAGTAACAAACCTCCAAGCCATCTCCTTATTCTCTGTCTCAAGCCATCACAACAAGCGAGTGCCATATCAACTCAACCTATCACATCCATTCTCGCACCAAAGAATCTCACTGAACCTTGTCATTTCAGTCCAACTCCTTTTCCATGACCTACAATGGCGGCAATTGATTCTTGGATACCAACATTACCAGAAGCGATTGCAACTCGAGCCATTCCTTATCAACAATCGTGTCATGACCATAGCTTCCGCATCTCTTCCGCCAAATGCTAATTCATCTCTCAGTGCAACATTACCAAGTACTCACCTTGCTTTCAACCACTGATTTAATGTCACAAAGTGGCGGTACCTGCACAACACATTCAAATATCACTTCTCACAACCATTTCTCATACCACCTAGGCATATTGCCATTGTATCACATCTGTCTCGTGGCCGGCATACTCCTACGCGGCTCATACTTCATCTTCATTACTCCATTATCTTCGATTTCAGCTTTACCTGCACCTGACATTCATCTAAATCCTCCATTGCTGCTGCAAAACTTCAACTATGCAGCTTTTTTCCCTTTCCAGTTCCATCTCAGCTTCAACCATAGCATCGCAGCCTTATGTAGCTTCTTTGCACCAGCTACAACTCAAACAAGCCATCTCAACCTGCACTTGCAATTCCAGCAGCAACAAACCCTTGCCTGCTTCAAGTCCTGCGAACTTGCAACCTCCATGTCTTCTTCATCCAACAATCCACCAATAGCGCCACCTGAATCACCAACGTCTGCAGATACCCATTGTTCCTCTCAGTCTCTAATTCACAGTCTCCCATAGTATCAGACTATGCCTTCATACCAACTCCAATTCTTCCCTGTTACTCAATAACCCCACCTGCAATTTCATTCTAACCACTTCAATCATTCTTGCATCAAAGCCAGCCATAACTCAAACCAAGCCATCAGTTGTTGCTGCTCTAAACCCATTCATACTCTAGTTGCAAAACCACTTCATATCAGCTCCCATTTTTATAGTTCAGTCCTGCAACATACTAGCATGTAGCACCATTCACCACTCCAGCTTTAGTTCCACGTATTTCCGGCCAACAAATACCCTTATCATCGTACAATTTCCATAACAGCATCATAGCTTCCATTCCCCACTGCAGTTGCACCTCTTCTTGTTGTCTGCAATAGCTACATATCCTACCAACGCAAAGACAATCTCATTTTCACTCATACTGGGGTGAATTCTCACCTAATCTCGATTCAATCTAGTCATGTCCAGGTTCAACATTGAGCTGCGGCTACTGACTTCATTAATCATCCAGAATCAGCCACAGACAAATCCTATCCATACCTAGTTTTAAGTTCACCACTAATTCTTCATTCCTTCTCGTCTCTTATTCGATTCAACCAAAAACCCATCTTTATTCATCGATTCGTACCACCACAGAAACAACAGTTCCTTCCTTTCATTTCTCAATTCAACAGCGAAACCCCCAATTCTGAAGCTTCATGTCTTCTTCACTATTGTTGAACAACAACCACAACTCTTTAATCGTCACCAACACTCCATTTCTTCTCCCATTTGAATTGATATCATGATTTATCTTCTTAATTTACGCCACTAAAATCTCTTTGCTTCTCGATCCAGAATAACGGTGACAATCCAATGATAATCATCGTCTCCGCTTCAATCAACAAGAATGATAGAATTTAACACCCTAAATCCCCTCCGAATTTAGGACTTCACCATTCTTTCTCCTACGGCACTGATTTCTTCTCTCACTCGGATTTGAAATATGGATGGAATGTAATGAAGAAAAACTGAAACCCCCAATCTGGTTTTAGGGGTATGTAATGGCTGAAAACGCTATTGGCACCCATTGCTCCGATGAAGGCTGTCAAACTGAGGTGCCCCTATTTCTAACTTGTATTGATGATGTAGACTGTCCATTTTCCTCGACTGAGCTCCGAATGACTGATTTCATCTTCTTTTGCTCTGAATGACTCCATTGCACATAACTTAAAAACACACATAAGATACATAATTTACATGAAAACTCTCAAAGAAAGCATAAACAATATATATAAATGTAGGTGTTTATCACACCTATCAAATTCCCCTACACTTAGACTTTGCTAGTCCTCGAGCAAATCAAACAAAATAATTCTAAAACATACATACAACTCCATGTCGTCGAGGCTACGGTCACACTTAGCACGTATAACAAGCATTTGAACCCCTAGGTGTCCCTAGTGGACGAGTTATAGTCTCGTGAAGGTTTACAAGAGGTCTACCTACCTATTTTTCCAACTTACTAGTTTTTCGTAATGATAGCATCCAACGCGCTAAGAAGACATAGAGATTCTGCACACTAGTCATAAGAAGTTAGAAACATAAATGAACACAATCTCATCCTTAAAAGTTGAGAGAGAAATAACCATCCCTTATCGAAAGAAATTCGGGTTCGGAGTGATCGAAAGTCTCGACTCTTCCTCACAAGAAAGGGTTTTATGAAGTTTCTCTCAATAATAAATAGCTTTTTATGGGTCACACATGTGTCCAGGTAGGAATGAAGAGAGAAATCCTGCGACACTTTAAATGGTAGGAAGGCAAAAACCCGTCGAACTGTTTTGAAAACCCACATCTTTTATTCATTTTGAAAACCCTTTTTTCTAACGATCTCTAAGAAAGGAAATCAACCACTTAACGAAGGTGGGAATATGCTTACTTACCTCGTTATCCGTTCGACGTGCAGTTAGCACCACTCTCACAGCATCCATAGAAACGTCTTCGGTCTTCAATCGGTGTCTTCATCTTCGTCTTCGGTCTTCAACTCTTGAACTTCGTAGAATCTTGACAATGTGATTCTTTCCTATGATTCCTTGTTGCTTGAAACTTCATTATGAATATTCCTTCTTCCATTGACTTTATTGAAAGAAAAAAACTAAAAACAAACTATACAAACCCAAAATATGATACAATGAATTTTTCTTGTCTTTTGTTTTTATTTTGTTTTTTTTTTTTTCTTTCTTTTTTTTCTTTTTTCTTTTTTATTTTATTATTATTAGACAAGAAATAAAACAAATACAAAATGAAAACAAAACAATAAAACTAGTAACCTAAAGAAATTTTCTCTTGTCTCTTTTTTTTGTTTTTTTTTTTCAACTTTTTTTTTTTTTAGACAAGAGAAAATGAAATACAAATAAGATAAGATAAAATAAAAATGTAAGTACAAAGGCCATGGTGTAAGTACTTTACCGCTTGATTCTTCACAACTTGTATGTCTTGATATCATAAACTTCTCGAACTCTCATATTTATAATCTTCGCTCTTGTACAATAGTCTTTAACTTGTAAAAATTCTGCTCCTTGTCTTGTTGCTTTACTTGAATCTCAAATCTGCTCATTTCTGTACCGTTGCTTGTAAACCTTGAACGTCTTCAACTTTCCTTCGAATTTGTGATGCTCCTCTTGTTGATGATGATGGTGTTTCTATGGACTGTTAGTGTAGAGAGAGATAAAGTGGATGGTGCTAACTGCGAACAAGATTACAAGTGGTAATGTAAGTTAGCAATTCGATGTCACCATCATGATTGATAAAATAGCACCCGAGAGATCAAAATAGTGCTTCTATTGGTGGGAGGTTGGGCAGCTCACCATTCTGCCCGGAGTTTGCGTACGGTGACACACACTCTAAAAGCACATATTTAGACAGGTACAAAGAATTGAAGGTCGGTGCCTCTCATGATGTAACATGGGTAGTCTCCACTATAGGGGACCACTACTCTAATACCGAATTCATTCTGTACCTTATTTTCCACTGGCATGGTTAAATCCAACTTTAACTCTCATACAAGTAAGAAACCCGGTCATGTTCTCTGTCATCTCTAAGTTCAGTCACTCTTATGAGAATCTCGATGTAATCTTAGCGAAATGTATACTATGTAAGTTTTTTATTCACTATTTTACACAAAAGTTGAAAATTTATGAAAAATTTACAATGCAAATGCTTAACCACTCCCCACACTTAAACTTTACATTGTCATCAATGTAAATTGAATCGTCCAAAGAAAGTCAAGGTGGGAAATCTTATAATAATATGCGACAAGAAAAAAATAAAAACAAGAAAAGAAAAATTAAAAGATAAGAGATACAAAACCTATGGGTTGCCTCCCATGCGCGCTTGGTTTAAAGTCGTCAGCCCGACTTGCAAGTTCAATTCCCCATACGCCAATAATCTAAAAAGTTGAGGATCCTTCCATAGAATATGTTTTGCAAACACTAGCTTTACACAAATATTAGTAATATAAAACAGAAACGAAGCTATCAACCGATAAAAGCTTCCCCCACACTTATTCTTGTCCACTCTTGGAAGTGTATAAAGAATATAGAAGTCGGGTACTTCCATTGTTTCTTGTTCCAAAACCTCTACAAGATGAGAATCAAGTATCTCTAATGGCGGATATCGAGAAACAAAGTCATTCAACAATATTCTCGAAGCACATACATTCAAACCAATAAGAGCTAAAGGAGAAGAAACAATAGGCAAAGGGTTAGACAAACCTTGCACAATCTCTTGTATTACGGAATCCTCTTCATCCTTGAAAAACTCAAGTGAATTACTCACCTCTTGTATATCATGGTCCTCTATCAAACCTTGCAACCATTCTTCGTCTTTCGCCTTAACCACAGTCTCGACATAAACATCATCATTACAATTATTTGCAAGCTCAATTGGGTCTTCCACAATATTGGTCATATCGGTTTTATTCTCAACACACTCCTCTTTGTTGTAAGGTACGCACTCTTTTGCAGATTCAAGTCTCACCATAAGGAACTATTTTTGAACACTCATTGCACCTTCCTCAAGCTCTACCTTTTGAATAGGTTCTTGATCGTTATTAAGATCAATGCTTGAGTAATCTACACAAGTGTCGACATATTCCTCTTCGTTTTCATCTTGGTCCCAAAAAGATTCCATTGTACACTCCTCGGAGATGTCACCATGAGTTGGTTCAAGAAATGTATCATAATCACCGTCACTTTCATAGCTGACATAATCTTGTTTGTCGCTGAATTTAGTGTTGCTAATCTCTACTTAACCTTTTGAATAGGTGAATGATCATTATTAAGATCAAGAGTTGAGTTCACTACACAATTATCAACGAAAGTCCCCAAAGGTTCTCCTTTTTCAACATAATTATTCATTTCCTCTCTGTATTCATCAATGCCCTTTCTTACGTCGGAAACACCTCTTTGAAGCTCTTGGAGTCATCCATCCAAATTCTGGATATAATGTTCCATTTGTTTGTAAAGCTCATTCGACACGGCAAAAGTAGAATTACTTACTTCAGTTTTGCTAGGTCAATTATCTTCACTTTGAATGGGTGAATGATCATAACTACGATCACAAATTGGGCCAAACATACTATATATGAGCACATTCGATCGATGAAACTGGTTCCACGCTAGGTTGTCTACGAACTGACTCCATGATGACCATAAATTGTTGCATTTCATCTACCAAACTAGAGTAAATATTAATAGGAGCACAAGTATCATCCCCTCTTTGTGGTTGCTCACTTAAATACCCACCGTAAAAAGGTTGGAATGTATGAGAACAACTAAAAGGGTACGTGGAGTATTGACAATAACCAAAGGATTGGTTTTGATTGTACTCCCCGTAAGGGTGATAGTTGTCATATTGTTGAGGTTTAAAGTCGTATTGATTGCTCCAATATGCTCCGGTCCATAGAAATCCAGTACACAAACGAGATTCTCAAAACTCGGTTAAGAACCAAAGAATAAGAAAAAGTAAAACTAAACTAAAAACAAAAATAAGAAACCAAAAACAAGTGACAACCACTGCCTCCAAGAAAGCGCCAAAATTTTATCATTGTCATAGGCGTCAAAAATAAATTACACTTTCTTACTACTCAAAATATATAATGAAGCAAGGGCAAGAAAGGATCGTTCCCACAGAGAGGATTAGGTTGTCAATATGTTTCGGTTTCCTATGTAAAACAAGGGGGGATTTTCTGATTTTTATAAACGAAAATAAAATAAAAGCAAAACAATAAAAAGTAAACACGCAAATCAAGGATGAGAAATATTGGGTAAAGGTTTCATCTTCAATTGTAAACAAGTTTTTGAATGTATTATTAGAATTCGTATTTAATCTCGCTATCATTAAAATCCCTAGAATACCTTATTGCAAGAATACATTGTAAATTTCCTAAGTCATCAACACACACATTAGAGCTACGTATGTGAATTCTACCTAAAGAATAACCTAACGCCTTGCGCTAATTAAGTTCAATTCCTATGAGCATTAAGTTTCAGAAATTGGCTAATCAATGCAATTGTCATACATTGCGCATAACAATTCGGACAATGGTCAAACTCTACATATGATCACAAGAGTGTATCACTACAAACCGTAATCATATCATGCTACTCGTATTCAAGGTTATCGCTCGATGATGAACCCTAAAATATCTATAGATATGGATGTGAGTTCAATCAATTCTAGACTTAACTAAACAAACATTCAATCATATTGCAATACATCAATCATGCAGTTATTATAAACCGTAGAAAGTGAACAATGATTTTGAGAGAAAACTAATTCATAAAAATCATAACTTTTTTTCAAAATCCAACTACATCTTTAACCAATAAAAATAAATCAACTACTTGGGTTTTTGGAAATCATTACAAAGAGTTTAGAAGAATCTATCATGTGAAACCCTCGAAAACAAGTAGAAGCCTCCCTAATGGAGATATATCAGGTTTAGAGAAAGAGTTTTCTATTTATATGCTTCTGCCATTCCAAAAGGATACTCTTTCCAAATTTAGGTCTTCTCAAAACCCATCTCCAAGTGGTCCACCAAGCCCATGAGTGAAAATAAGTCTCTGAAAATTCTGGGTCCAAAATTGGGTCGCCGGGTTGCTGACGTTATCACCGAAATCCGGTCGTCGGAAAACCGTCTCTGGACGCTTTTGTCATTGGAAACTGTCACCAGCAAGTGCATACTCCCAGCAGCTCAACTTTACTTCTCCTCAGTTCAAACATTCAAAAGAAGAACCATTTCAAGGGAGAATGAACGAATAAAACTCAATCAAATAAATGATTTATTCTCACTATTTGGTAGAGAATTGAAATTCAGAGTCAACCAAAAAAGATTGAGGAAAGACCATCTTTGCCAAAGTGGCCGGCCACCGTGGCCTAGTGGCCAGCCACCTTTCCTAATGAAGAAGGGGAGAATGAACAAATAAAACTCAATCAAATAAATGATTTCGACTCATCATTTGGTAGATATTTGAAATTCAGAATCAACGCAAAAAGATTGAGGTCATTCCTATGTCGTCTATAGAAGGTACGAGCAAAACGGTTAATATACCACGATTGGGCTTTTTGTTGGTTTTTGGCTGGGGCGAGTTTGAAATATAGATGCGATTTGGATTACTAAATCTAGAAAACTTTTTCAAATAGGCTTCCAACCTCTATCAGTAGAGTATATTTGAGGAAAGACAATCTTTTCCATAGTGGACGACCACCTTCCCTAATGAAGAAAGGGAGAATAAAAGAATAAAACTCAATCAAATAAATGATTTCCTATCACTATTTTGTAGAGAATTTAAATTCAGAGTCAACACAAAAAAGATTGAGAGGAAATACCTTCTTTGCCAAAGTGGTCGGCCACCTTCCCTAATGAAGAAGGGGAGAATGAACGAATAAAACTCAATCAAATAAATGATTTATTCTCACAATTTGGTACAGAATTAAAACTCAGATTCAACCTAAAAAAGATTGAGGAAAGACCATCTTTGCCAAAGTGGCCGGCCACCGTGGCCTAGTGGCCGGCCACCTTTCCTAATGAATAAAGGGAAAATAAACGAATAAAACTCAATAAAATAAATGATTTCGACTCACCCTTTTGTAGAGATTTGAAATTCAGAATCAACGCAAAAAGATTAAGGTCATTTCAATGTCGTATGAAGAAGCTACGAGCAAAACGATTAATACATCACGATTGGGCTTTTTGTTGGTTTTTGGCTAGGGCGAGTTTGAAATATAGATGTGATTTGGTTTACTAAATCAAGATAACTTTTTCAAATAGGCTTCCAACCTCTATCGGTATAGTATATTCGAGGAAAGACAATCTTTGCCATAGTGGTCGGCCACCTTCCCTTATGAAGAAAGGGAGAATAAAAGAATAAACCTCAATAAAATAAATGATTTCCTTTCACTATATTGTAGAGAATTGAAATTGAGTCAACACAAAAAATATTGAGAAAATAGCATCTTTGCCAAAGTGGCCGGCCACCGTGGCCTAGTAGCCAGCCACCATCGCCTAGTAGCCGGCCACTTTCCCTAATGAAGAAAGGGAGAATGGACGAATAAAACTCAATCAAATAAATGATTTATTCTCACTATTTGGTAGAGAATTGTAATTCAGAGTCAACACAAAAATGATTGAGGAAAGACCATCTTTGCCAAAGTGGCCGGCCACCATGGCCTAGTGGCCGACCACCTTTCCTAATAAAGAAGGGGATAATGAACGAATAAAACTCAATCAAATAAATGATTTATTATCACTATTTGGTAGAGAATTGAAATTCAGAGTCAACCCAAAAAAGATTGAGGAAATACCATCTTTGCCAAAGTGGCCGGCCACCGTGGCCAAGTAGCCAGCCACCATGGCCTAGTGGCCGGCCACCTTCCCTAATGAAGAAGGGAAGAATGAACGAATAAAACTCAATCAAATAAGTGATTTATTCTCACTATTTGGTAGAGAATTGAAACACAGAGTCAACCCAAAAAAGATTGAGGAAATACCATCTTTGCCAAAGTGGCCGGCCACCATGGCCTAGTGGCCGACCACCTTTCCTAATAAAGAAGGGGAGAATGAACAAATAAAACTCAATCTTTGAAATTTAGAGTCAACACAAAAAAGATTGAGGAAATACCATCTTTGCCAAAGTGGCCGGCCACTTGTGGCCCTAGTAGCTGACCACCATGGCCTAGTGGCCGACCACCTTTCCTAATAAAAAAGGGGAGAATGAACGAATAAAACTCAATCAAATAAATGATTTATTATCACTATTTGGTAGAGAATTGAAATTCAGAGTCAACCTAAAAAAGATTTAGGAAAGACCATCTTTGCCAAAGTGGCCGGCCAACGTGGCCTAGTGGCCGGCCACCTTTCCTAATGAAGAAGGGGGAAATGAACGAATAAAATTCAATAAAATAAATGATTTCGACTCACCATTTTGTAGAGATTTGAAATTCAGAATCAACGCAAAAAGATTCAGGTCAATCTGATGTCGTCTGAAGAAGCTACGAGCAAAACGATTAATACACCACGATTGGGCTTTTTGTTGGTTTTTGGCCAGGGCGAGTTTGAAATATAGATGTGATTTGGTTTACTAAATCAAGAAAACTTTTTCAAATAGGCTTCCAACCTCTATCGGTATAGTATATTCGAGGAAAGACAATCTTTGCCATAGTGGCCGGCCACCTTCCCTTATGAAGAAAGGTAGAATAAAAGAATAAACCTTAATAAAATAAATGATTTCCTTTCACTGTGTAGAGAATTGAAATTCAGAGTCAACACAAAAAATATTGAGGAAATAGCATCTTTGCCAAAGTGGCCGCCACTTTCCCTAATGAAGAAAGGAAGAATGAACGAATAAAACTCAATCAAATAAATGATTTATTCTCACTATTTGGTAGAGAATTGAAACTCAGAGTCAACCCAAAAAAGATTGAGGAAAGACCATCTTTGCCAAAGTGGCCGGCCACCATGGCCTAGTGGCCGACCACCTTTCCTAATAAAGAAGGGGAGAATGAACGAATAAAACTCAATCAAATAAATGATTTATTATCACTATTTGGTAGAGAATTGAAATTCAGAGTCAACCCAAAAAAGATTGAGGAAATACCATCTTTGCCAAAGTGGCCGGCCACCGTGGCCTAGTAGCCAGCCACCATGGCCTAGTGGTCGGCCACCTTCCCTAATGAAGAAGGGGAGAATGAACGAATAAAACTCAATCAAATATATGATTTACTCTCACTATTTGGTAGAAAATTGAAACTCAGAGTCAACCCAAAAAAGATTGAGGAAAGACCATCTTTGCCAAAGTGGCCGGCCACCATGACCTAGTGGCCGACCACCTTTCCTAATAAAGAATGGGAGAATGAACGAATAAAACTCAATCAAATAAATGATTTATTATCACTATTTGGTTGACAATTAAAATTCAGAGTCAACCCAAAAAAGATTGAGGAAATACCATCTTTGCCAAAGTAGCCGGCCACCATGGCCTAGTGGCCGGCCACCTTCCATAATGAAGAAGGGGAGAATCAACGAATAAAACTCAATAAAATAAATGATTTATTCTCACTATTTGGTTGAGAATTCAAACTCAGAGTCAACCCAAAAAAGATTGAGGAAAGACCATCTTTGCCAAAGTGGTCGGCCACCGTGGCCTAGTGTCCGACCACTTTTCCTAATGAAGAAGGGGGAAATGAACGAATAAACCTCAATCAAATAAATGATTTATTCTCACTATTTGGTTGAGAATTCAAACTCAGAGTCAACCCAAAAAAGATTGAGGAAATACCATCTTTACCAAAGTGGCCGGCCACCATGGTCTAGTAGCCAGCCACCATGTTCTAGTGGTCGGTCACCTTCCCTAATGAAGAAGGGGAGAATGAAAGAATAAAACTCAATCAAATAAATGATTTATTCTCACTATTTGGTTGAGAATTCAAACTCAGAGTCAACTAAAAAAAGATTGAGGAAAGACCATCTTTGCCAAAGTGGTCGGCCACCGTGGCCTAGTGGCCGACCACTTTTCCTAATGAAGAAGGGGGAAATGAACGAATAAAACTCAATCAAATAAATGATTTATTCTCACTATTTGGTTGAGAATTCAAACTCAGAATTAACCCAAAAAAGATTGAGGAAAAACCATCTTTTCCAAAGTGGCCGGCCACCGTGGCCTAGTGGCCGACCACTTTTCCTAATGAAGAAGGGGGAAATGAGCGAATAAAACTCAATCAAATAAATGATTTATTCTCACTATTTGGTTGAGAATTCAAACTCAGAATCAACCCAAAAAAGATTGAGGAAAGACCATTTTTGCCATAGTGGCCGGCCACCGTGGCCTAGTGGCCGACCACTTTTCCTAATGAAGAAGGGGGAAATGAACGAATAAAACTCAATCAAATAAATAATTTTTACTCACCATTTTGTAGAGATTTGAAATTCAGAATCAACGCAAAAAGATTGAGGTAATTCTGATGTCGTCCGAAGAAGCTACGAGCAAAACGATTAATACACCACGATTGGGCTTTTTGTTGGTTTTTGGCCAGGGCGAGTTTGAAATATAGATGTGATTTGGTTTACTAAATCAAGAAAATTTTTCAAATAGGCTTCCAACCTCTATCGGTATAGTATATTCGAGGAAAGACAATCTTTGCCATAGTGGCCGGCCACCTTCCCTTATGAAGAAAGGGAGAATAAAAATTAAACCTCAATAAAATAAATGATTTCCTTTTACTATTTTGTAGAGAATTGAAATTCAGAGTCAACACAAAAAAGATTGAGGAAATAGCATCTTTGCCAAAGTGGCCGGCCACCGTGGCCTAGTAGCCAGCCACCATGGCCTAGTGGCCGGCCACCTTCCCTAATGAAGAAGGTTAGAATGAACGAATAAAACTCAATCAAATAAATGATTTATTCTTACTATTTGGTTGAGAATTCAAACTCAGAGTCAACCCAAAAAAGATTGAGGAAAGACCATCTTTGCCAAAGTGACCGGCCACCGTGGCCTAGTGGCCGACCACTTTTCCTAATGAAGAAGGGGGAAATGAAAGAATAAAACTCAATCAAATAAATGATTTCAACTCACCATTTTGTAGATATTTGAAATTGAGAATCAACTCAACAAGATTGAGGTCATTCGATAAAATCGAAGAAGCTACGAGCAAAACGGTTAATACACCACGATTGGGCTTTTTGATGGTTTTTGGCCAGGGCGAGTTTGAAATATAAATGTGATTTGGTTTACTAAATCAATAAAACTTTTTCAAATAGGCTTCCAACCTCTATCAGTATAGTATATTTGAGGAAAGACCATCTTTGCCATAGTGAATGACCACCTTCCCTAACGAAGAAAGGGAGAATAAAAGAATAAACCTCAATCAAATAAATGATTTTATCTCAGTATTTTGTAGAGAATTGAAATTCAGAGTCAATACAAAAAAAAGATTGAGGAAATACCATCTTTGCCAAAGTGGCCGGCCACCGTGGCCTGGTAGCCAGCCACCATGTCCTAGTGGCCGGCCACCTTCCCTAATAAAAAAGGGGAGAATGAACGAATAAAACTCAATCAAATAAATGATTTATTCTCACAATTTGGTTGAGAATTTATATTCAGAGTCAACCCAAAAAAGATTGAGGAAAGACCATCTTTGCCAAAGTGGCCGGCCACCGTGGCCCAGTGGCCGACCACTTTTCCTAATGAAGAAGGGGGAAATGAACGAATAAAACTCAATCAAATAAATGATTTCGACTCACCATTTTGTAGAGATTTAAAATTCAGAATCAACTCAAAAAGATTGAGGTCATTCCGATGTCGTCTGAAGAAGCTATGAGCAAAACGGTTAATACACCACGATTGGGCTTTTTGATGGTTTTTGGCCTAGGTGAGTTTGAAATATAGATGCGATTTGGTTTACTAAATCAAGAAAATTTTTTCAAATAGGCTTCCAACCTCTATCTCAGTATAATGTATTTGAGGAAAAACAATCTTTTCCATAGTGGTCGGCCACCTTCCCTAATGAATAAAGGGAGAATAAAAGAATAAAACTCAATCAAATAAGTGATTTCCTCTCACTATTTTGTAGAGAATTGAAATTCAGAGTCAACACAAAAAAATTTGAGGAAATACCATCTTTGCCAAAGTGGCCGGCCACCTTCCCTAATGAAGAAAGGGAGAATAAATGAATAAAACTCAATCAAATAAATGATTTCTTCTCACTATTTGGTAGAGAATTGAAACTCAGAGTCAACCCAAAAAATATTGAGGAAAGTCCATCTTTGCCAAAGTGGTCGAGCCACCATGGCCTAGTGGCCGACCACCTTTCCTAATAAAGAAGGGGAGAATGAACAAATAAAACTCAATCTAATAAATGATTTATTATCACTATTTGGTAGAGAATTGAAATTCAGAGTAAACCCAAAAAGGATTGAGGAAATACCATCTTTGCCAAAGTGGCCGGCCAGGTGGCCTAGTAGTAGCGACCACCATGGCCTAGTGGCCGGCCACCTTCCCTAATGAAGAAGGGGAGAATGAACGAATAAAACTCAATCAAATAAGTGATTTATTCTCATTATTTGGTTGAGAATTCAAACTCAGAGTCAACCCAAAAATGATTGAGGAAAGACCATCTTTGCCAAAGTGGCCGGCCACCGTGGCCTATTGGCCGACCACTTTTCCCAATGAAGAAGGAGGAAATGAACGAATAAAACTCAATCAAATAAATGATTTTGACTCACCATTTTGTAGAGATTTGAAATTTAGAATCAACTCAAAAAGATTGAGGTCATTCCGATGTCGTCTGAAGAAGCTATGAGCAAAACGGTTAATACACCACGATTGGGCTTTTTGATGGTTTTTGGCCTAGGTGAGTTTGAAATATAGATGCGATTTGGTTTACTAAATCAAGAAAACTTTTTCAAATAGGCTTCCAACCTCTATCAGTATAATATATTTGAGGAAAAACAATCTTTGCCATAGTGGTCGGCCACCTTCCCTAATGAAGAAAGGGAGAATAAAATATTAAAACTCAATCAAATAAGTGATTTCCTCTCACTATTTTGCAGAGAATCGAAATTCAGAGTCAACACAAAAAAAAATTAAGGAAATACCATCTTTGCCAAAGTGGCCGGCCACCTTCCCTAATGAAGAAAGGGAGAATAAAAGAATAAAACTCAATCAAATAAATGATTTCTTCTCACTATTTGGTTGAGAATTGAAACTCAGAGTCAACCCAAAAAATATTGAGGAAAGACCATCTTTGCCAAAGTGGCCGGCCACCATGGCGTAGTGGCCGACCACCTTTCCTAATAAAGAAGGGGAGAATGAACGAACAAAACTCATTCAAATAAATGATTTATTATCACTATTTGGTAGAGAATTGAAATTCAGAGTCAACCCAAAAAGGATTGAGGAAATACCATCTTTGCCAAAGTGGCCGGCCACCGTGGCCTAATGGCCAACCACCATGGCCTAGTGGCCGGCCACCTTCCCTAATGAAGAAGGGGAGAATGAACGAATAAAACTCAATCAAATACATGATTTATTCTCACTATTTGGTTGATAATTCAAACTCAGAGTCAACCCAAAAATGATTGAGGAAAGACCATCTTTGCCAAAGTGGCCGGCCACCGTGGCCTATTGGCCGACCACTTTTCCTAATGAAGAAGGGGGAAATGAAAGAATAAAACTCAATCAAATAAATGATTTTGACTCACCATTTTGTAGAGATTTGAAATTCAGAATCAACTCAAAAAGATTGAGGTCATTCCGATGTCGTCTGAAGAAGCTACGAGCAAAACGGTTAATACACCACAATTGGGCTTTTTGATGGTTTTTGGCCAGGGCGAGTTTGAAATATAGATGCGATTTGGTTTACTAAATCAATAAAACTTTTTCAAATAGGCTTCCAACCTCTATCAGTATAGTATATTTGAGGAAAGACAATCTTTGCCATAGTGAATGACCACCTTTCCCTAACGAAGAAAGGGAGAATAAAAGAATAAACCTCAATCAAATAAAAGATGTCATCTCACTATTTTGTAGAGAATTGAAATTCAGAGTCAATACAAAATGATTGAGGAAATACCATATTTGCCAAAGTGGTCGGCAACCGTGGCCTAGTAGCCAGCCACCATGGCCTATTGGTTGGCCACCTTCCCTAATGAAGAAATGGAGAATAAAAGAATAAAACTCAATCAAATAAATGATTTATTCTCACTATTTGGTAGAGAATTTATATTCAGAGTCAACCCAAAAAAGATTGAGGAAAGACCATCTTTGCCAAAGTGGCCGGCCACCGTGGTCTAGTGGCCGGCCACCTTTCCTAATGAAGAAGGGGGAAATGAATGAATAAAACTCAATCAAATAAATGATTTCGACTCACCATTTTGTAGAGATTTGAAATTCATAATCAATTCAATAAGATTGAAGTCATGCTGATGTCGTCTGAAGAAGCTACGAGCAAAACGGTTAATACACCACGATTGGGCCTTTTGTTGGTTTTTGGCCTGGGCGAGTTTGAAATATAGATGCGATTTGGTTTACTAAATCAAGAAAACTTTTTCAAATAGGCTTCCAACCTCTATCAGTAGAGTATATTTGAGGAAAGACAATCTTTGTCATAGTGGCCGGCCACTTTCCTTAATGAAGAAAGGGAGAATAAAAGAATAAAACTCAATCAAATAAATGATTTCCTCTCACTATTTTGTAGAGAATGGAAATTCAGAGTCAACACAAAAAAGATTGAGGAAATACCATCTTTGCCAAAGTGGCCGGCCACCTTCCCTAATGAAGAAAGGGAGAATAAAATAATAAAACTCAATCAAATAAATGATTTCTTCTCACTATTTTGTAGAGAATTGAAATTCAGAGTCAACACAAAAAAGATTGAGGAAAGACCATCTTTGCCAAAGTGGTCGGCCACCTTTCCTAATGAAGAAGGGAGAATGAACGAATAAAACTTAATCAAATAAATGATTTATTCTCACTATTTAGTAGAGAATTGAAATTCAGAGTCAACCCAAAAAAGATTGAGGAAATACCATCTTTGCCAAAGTGGACGGCCACCTTTCCTAATGAAGAAGGGAGAATGAAAAAATAAAATTCAATAAAATAAATGATTTATTCTCACTATTTGGTAGAGAATTGAAATCAGAGTCAACCCAAAAAAGATTGAGGAAAGACCATCTTTGCCAAACTCGGGTTGGGCCACCGTGGCCTAGTGGCCAGCTACCTTTCCTAATAAAGAATGGGAGAATTGTAAGGACCCTCAAGCTCTTCAATGTTGTTTGACTGGTCTAGCGATGATTAAGAGACGAATTAACCGCTAATAACTCGATTAGTTAACGTGGATCTTAATTAATAGAAATTAACCTAACAATAATTTAGAAACGGAATTAGTATCATCGAATATGTCTCGAAAAGTTATGCGAAAGAGACTACTCGAACGTGTCATTCGAATACCGCATTTAACATGATATCATTTTGATAAGTATGAAGGGCAAAAATAGTAATTTTATTTTAAACCGACATGGCTGCCTTTATCAGTTCCTCGAGTGCCTTTATCATTTTATCCCTGGTCTTATCTCCCAACGTGTCGAAGAGAAATTCATTTTTCTCTTTTCTTTCTTCTCTCTCCGTTCTTCTTTTCTTCTCTGCCTCCTCTTATTCTTCGTTCGAGTGATTATTTGAGGAACAAATTAGCGGTCAGAAGATCGTGTGATGAAGAGGTGGATCGTGTAGAGTCCGTTGGTGGTGGAGTTGATTATGATAGATGATTCGGACTTCAGAGAGAAGGTAAATCGAGAGATTTAATTTAGGGCTCGATTTAATTTGACCGCTTTGTGATGTTGTTATATATTGATTGATTTAAGTGGGTTGCTTTTAATTTAAGGTAGAAAGGAGTATACAAAGTTTAATTTTGATTTCTTATAGAATTAGGGTTTTCCCCTGTTCCTCCCCAGTTAGTAAATTAGGGTTCTTGAGTTTAATTAAGATTGAAGAAGAGGAATTGGACGATGGTGATTCGAATAAGAGTTGGGTTTGATCAAGTGTGAAATTCAGTCACATAGTTGAAGGAGTTGCAATTCAAGGAATTAGGAATTCAGGAGTAGTCCGAGAAGAATTGGGTTGTCTCGTGTGTTTGTAACGCAAGTGGCGGGGGTTTGAATTGCGGGTAAATTGTATCTAATGGGGTTGTGTTTGTAACTGAAATTGTTGAAGTGAAGTTTCAAGCATAATCAGGTTGATGGTTGGGAAGTTATGAAGTGATTTGGTTATAAAGCATGAAGATGAATTGAGTGTTGTCTAGTTAGATAAGATAGCAATGATTATGGGGTTGTCCAACTGAACTTGTGGTGTTGTAAGAATTCTTGAGTTTGTATCTCAGATAATAATGAGATGTATTGGTTGGGTGTTGGAGCTGAACTTGGTGATATTATAAAGATATTGTTGAACTGAAGTAGGAAATGTCAGATAAGAGTCGTTGGGTAATTGAAGTGGTTGATGTTAATGGAGCTAGTGGAGGTATTTGAAGGCTGGTGTAGTGTTTAGAATGGTACCTGAAGTGAGTTAGTAGTGTCTTGTAATCTCCCAGTGATATGGAAGTGGTGATACGAGTTGATGAAGATGAGGCATGAGTTGTTATGGTAGGACTGGATTGTCGGCAATGATGAAGATGTTCGTTTTTACATTGGATGATGATGCTTCCATGGTGAAGACATAGATTATAGCCACTGTGTTAGTGAACTTAGAATTTGGTGTTGTTACAATGCAGGTTGTGTCTCAGATAATGATGTTGGTGGTGGTATTGAATTGAAGGTGAAGATGAAATGGGGAACAAAGATGCAATGAAGAACTGAACTGATGGTGCTGTTTGTGGGATTGACATAGAACTGACAATGAAGATAGTTGTAGTTGAGAAGTACTAGAGTTGTAGTTGATTAAGTGTTGAGATTGTTAATGTTTAGAAATGAACTTGAAGTTGCAGGCCATGAAGATTAGTAATTATAAACTAGTAGAAAATAATTGTTGTGATGCATCATTTAAATGCATTGGTTTGTGGTGAGCTTATGGCTCAGGACTTGTGTTTAAGCCTATTAGTCATCTTAGTCAGTTAAACCGATTAATCTGCTTTGGTTGTGTCTCGATGGAGTTGAATCTGTTGAACTCGGTAGTGACTCGCCTGACTCAGTTAGTAGAATGAGTTAACCTGTTGACCAGACTTTGTCTAGTTTGACCGAGTTGACCTTGACCAAGACCTGACCTTGACTAGACGTTTACCTTTAATTGACCCTGCGACTGTTTTTGACCATTAGTTGACTTTGGTGGACTGGACCTTATGTTAATGGGTTTCTTTAGTGGACTTGGGCTTAGGCATAGTCTTCTTATTTTGATATATTGGATCTTATTGTCGGACTTAACCTTTGGTTCCTTCTACAAGTTATAGATGTTCTTAAGAAATATTTAATGGACTATAAAACCATTCTAATTGAATTAGTAAAGCTTTAAATATGCTAAGTATAGACAATGAGAAAGTGTAGAACCATAGATGGGCTTAAAATCACTAGATAGTTCATTTTGCTTATAACTAGAGAATTGCGTGAGATTATGTTATGAGCCTTGTGTGAGCCTTTTGACTAATTCCTAAGAGTGCTTGTGTGGTTCTTGAGTTAATCTTTATCAACAACGATCGATTCAAAGATTGAACTAGTGGATTATGGATCTCGAGGTAGGCGTGGTTTGCCTTCAATATCAGGTGGGAACCGTGCAACCTTCTTGTAATCATTAAGCTTTCTTATATTCTGCGAGCATGATGAGTCTTTACTATTCAATGAGCATGGTAGTGTATACTTTGAATTACTATTCATGTATCCTTGAGTGTAATGTATATGTTGTATTTGTATGTACGACATTTGTTACGATGTGTTTTGTGTGTGATATGCATTGTGAGATTTTCCCTGCGAAGAGTGTATGTGTTTCCCCACGGCTCTTAGCTAAGTTAAGTAAGGCGGTAATTCATCCGTCGACAATATTATCTAGTAGGGTGGTAATTCATCCGTTTAAATATTATTATATCTATTTTATTTAGTAGGGCGGTAATTCATCCATTTTAATAGTATTAGTATGGTGGTAATTCATCCGTTTTAATAGTATTGCTTATTAATATAGTACGGCGGTAACTCATCCGCTTGAATAATATCTTAGTAGGGCGGTAATTCATCCGTTATGATATTATATATACTATTTTATTTGAGGGAAATCACTCGTGTGCATATTATGCTTGTTTGACTAATCTTTGCTTCTTGATGCGTACATTGCTAAATGTTCCTTTCACCATTGTCTCTTTTAAGTTACGGTTTTATCTTTACAACTGTGAAACATGTTAGTGATTACTTGAGAGTTACACGTTTCCATTGAGAACCCTTTTTGGGATGATGTGCTTACTTTTTCCCATTTCAGTTTTCAGTAATCAGAAGAAATGGAACGCCCGAAGATATCCGTTTTGTAGCTTAGAGCTTTATCGAATCTAGTGTTGTTATATCTCTTTACTATACGTACTCTTCTTTATTCTGTAAACAACACATTGATATATTCTTAACACTCGGAAGACTTTCATATATATATATATATATATATTATCAGAGAGTTTGGGTCTTGTTATTAGCACATTATGTATTTATGATTCAATTTGGTTTTAGTTCGCATCATGAAATTTTGATTATTCAAAATCGTCAATCTGGAATTGATTCCTCAATTAGGTTGTAATCCTTTTAGCTAAGCAGGTTTAGGAGTTGGGGCGTCACAAGAATGAAAGAATAAAACTCAATCAAATAAATGATTTATTCTCACTATTTGGTAGAGAATTGAAATTCCGAGTTAACCGAAAAAAAATTGAGGAAAGACCATCTTTGCCAATGTGGCCGGCCACCGTGGCCTAGTGGCCAGCTATGACAAGTCCGCATAGTGGTGCACAACGATGTTGCGTTACGGAATTTGTAACCTGGCAGATGGAGCTGCACAATCCGACAATGTAGCGCCAACATGGCTGAGACAAGAAAGGTTACTTGGCACATGCAACATTATGCGATAGTGTTGCAGATCCTTATTCAGAGTTATCCCAGCTCAAGGAAGGAATAATGGATGAGATGCAAAGTCATGGAATGACTTTGGCATGGTCCTAAGATTTGGCCAAGGCTTGGACTGTGCATACACATCAATGGTGATGCCAAACACGCCATTGGTTATTATTGCTCGTCAAATGAGATGCAAATGATGCAAGTGACATGTATGCAAGTGAACATAATGATTGTGCATCACAGAGTTGCAGGCCAAGTCAGTACTTCCCCGTAATGGTGCAATGTGAAGCCATAATAACGCCATGTAAGCTATAATAGCACAACTCAAGATATAATAGTGCAACGCAAGCCATAATAGCAGTATTGTTGAAGGCTTGGCAGAAGTGCAAGCTGAATTGCACGTTGCGATGTTGCAGGACTTGAGTGCAAGTGCCAGATGCAAGTGTGTGTGCATCAGACGCATGCCAAAGTCGAAGAGCAAGTTGGAGACGGTTATAAAATGCTTTATAACCGAGTTTGGCATATCCTAACCGTTGAATACAGGTGTGGCGCCGTTGTGCAATCCATCCCCAAAGCTAGCAGTTAAAAAGTGGAAATGGCGGTTAGGGAACTGCCCATGGACATATGGCTATTCATGGGGAGTGCAACAGAGTTGCATACGGATTGGACCTGGCTTCTTGGCATTATAAATAGCCAGAGAAGCTACACAAATCAGGTGGTTCAATAGTTCGAGTGTTTAGGAACCATTTTGCAGTGGAGATTGAATTTTTTGCAGGCTTATAGAATAAGCTTGTAAAGTCCATTGATTGGACGATTTTGTATCTTCCCCTTAAGCTAATAAAAGTGAGTTTATTGGCTCATATGTTGGGCCTTAGTTTGATGTTGATTTGATTATACTCTCCCATTTCGTGAAGCATAAACATGGAAAGAGCCTCTTTGTAGTATGGGCTACATTGTCCTGCAGAGAAAATCGAGTAAGACTTCTGTTGCATACTCTTAGTAGAGTTGGCTATTTGCATTGGTGCAAACTTATAAGGCTGAAATACAAATGGGTGATAAGAGATCACTGAACCATTGTATTGCCGGGTTATACCTTCACGAAAAATTTCTTGGAGATCACTGGACCATTGTGTTTTCGGGTTAACAAGATTTTTGGAAAACTGGAATTGGATGTGAAAGGTTCTAAAAGCGATCTCTTTCATGATAATCCAAAGGTCACTTGTGGTGAGAAAGACATTGTTCACCCCAACACAACTTTATTGTGTTGTAGGTGCATCCTCACCAAGGAACGCCCTTCTGTGTATACTGTGAGGGAAGCACGAGAATTGGGGCACACAGATTATGTTCGGTAAGGGAGTAGAATTCGACTGGATTATTCTAAAAAGGTATGTCTATAAACCCGAGCAAGATTTTTGTTTTTATTTGCTTAGAGTACTTATAATGATCCATGTACCTTGCTTATTGTTCATTTCTACCTAACTTGATCTATGTTTAAGGTTCCTATGTGTTTAGGTTTGAAAATAGTAGTACGGGATGTTTGGACTTCATGGTACACATACCAAGTATGCATACCATCATTTAAAATCAAAATCTAGGGGTTTAAGTTCGCAGACCCAGTTTGCAAACTTCTCTAAGTCATGAAAATTCGTTTGCAAACCCGTATGCATACTTGCATGTAGACGTCGATATTCGGTAAACTTGTTTTGGCCGTAATTTCTTCGTCCGAACTCGGAATGACCTCATTCTTTTTGAATTCTCTTTCCATTAGAATTATCTTAAAAATGGAGATGAGAAACCTTGAATTTGGATGAGTTAAGATTGGTGTTTGTCCTGTCTCTTGTTTTTGAGTGTTTTGCTCCATTTCGTCCCTTGTTCCACTTCTCTTGGAATTGGGCACTTGGATTCTTGGAGTACTACTCTTCTAAGCTAATTTGTAGCTTTTACAAGAATGTTGTTGGTGAATCACAAAGAAGGGAGTTCAAGAATGGGCAGTAGTACGCACTACTATGGAACTCTTGAATGTTCACAATCATTTTATGTGAACTATGGTGCATGGTTAATGACTTTGTATGATCTTCTTTGTTAATAAAATCTTTTTATACGCCTTTGGTAGCTATTCTTGGTATAAATCCAGGCGAAAAATATTGATTCTACCCTCTAAGGACAAATCATCTTATATGTGCATTACGAGTTTGTCTTGATGCCTATGAAACTTCTTATGAGAATTTATTCTTGTTTTTGAGAAGGATTACTAGAGTTTGGAATAGAAATTATTGTGATTGCACATAACTATGTCCAACGTATTCATCTTCATGTTTTTAGATTTATTGGTTTAAATTCTAAAATTGTTTGGAAGATGATTTTTGCAGTATTAATATTTATGGTTTTATATATTGCAAATTGTTATGGGATATGTGTGTTTGCGTCCGTGAACTTTTATTGTCCCATATCTTGTCAAAAGTAAAGTCTTTCGTATGCCAATATGCATGTATTGATAAAAGAGTGAATAGACTTTTGACAAATACAAAAGCTAAGCCTATATTGTCAATATTTGATGGAAGATAGGTTAAAATATTTTGTTTACAAGGATTATGTCTATTGTATGTCGTTATGCAAATAGTGATGGAAAATAGAATGAATCCTTGTGTATTCCGCAGTAATTGATCTTCCCTGATCCATATTTTATGTATTATTGTGAGGCTCCGTAACGTGTCTTATGTTGAGCACTAAACGACCAAGTTGATTATTTTGATTAGCTTTGTTGTTGTTCCGTAAGGTACTTTATGTCGAGCATTTTTGAACTAAATTAATCATCTTTTTTGGTTATTTAGTTATAACTCCATAAGTCTTCATATGTTTGAGCGTTTTTGACTGGGTTGATTATTTTCATGATTAACTTAGTCATTGCTCCATAGATTCTCTTATGTCGAGTATGACAAATTAAATTGATTACTTTTGTGATTAGCTTGGTTGTGTATTTTGATTAGATTAATTATGGGTTCTCTTGTGATTAATCTAATTGAGTATTTTTGAGTCTCCATAAGTTCACTTGTGTTGAGCATTATCGATTAAATTAATCATGAACTTCTTGTGGTTAATTTAATTGAGTATTTTGGATTCAAATTCATACTTGTATGTGATTTGTTATGTCCAAAGAAATCCTTATTTTCTTCGAAATTAAGGTCGCTCTTGTTGTTCTTTCTAGAATGACATATTATGGGGAGAGTTCTTTTTGAACTTGTGCTTAATTGCCAAATCTTTGTGGGGAGTGCGGATGTGGAATATTATAGGGGTTGTCTTGTATCTTTAAACTCCTTGATGAATGCATTTAGCTTCGGCTTTATGATTGCATCTAAATAAGATGATATGTGTTTGTTTCTTTTGGTCATGAAATGTCTCTTTCGGAAATTTCATTAGGATCCCGTTCTTGTACTTTTGCCAATTTTATTGACAAAAAGGGAGAGAATTAATATGTAGTTCACACTACAAATACATATGGTTTTCGGATCATTATGTAAGGGGGAGTGGTTTCCATGTGAGATGGACTATTGACAAAGGGGGAGTGATACATATCACCATAGTATTATTGTCGAAGTTGTGATACAATTTCATATCAACCATACTCATGTTTATATAAACTAAGGAATGCTTTTGAAAACCGTGGCTATAAAGTTAATGAACCGATTCGAGTGAATCAAACCGTTTTTGCTTCGATTGTGTCTTGTGTAGTTACATAAGATCCAAGCAATTGAACAACTCTCTAACTAGTTCATTTGAGTCATTTGAACTAGTTATGGTGAAGAAGAATATGGTTGATATGAAATTCCTCATATGGCTAACCATTTGGTTAACTATTGTTGAACCAACAAATGTCAATGTTTGGGAACGTTACATAAACCCAAAATTGGACATTTCATTTGGTGTAACAAGCTAAGATTTCGATACAACGGTTGAGAAATATTAGCTTGAATCTAATCAGGTTTTCATTTAACGGTGAATATCGAATGCTTTTTTACCAAGCTAACATTGATTGCAAACCCTGATTTGAAAGACTATATAAGGGAGAACTCTAGCAACTGGGAAACCTAATCCCCACACCTTACGTTGATACTAGTTGTATAAGCTAGAGTCGATTCTCCTTAAACCTTGAGTTTTCTTTTCTAAACCAGGTTAACGACTTAAAGACTTCATTGGGATTGTGAATCCAGACATATACTACTTTCTCGTAGTTGTGTGATCTGATCTTGATGTTTCTATCATACGAGTACAATTGTAATAATTGGCTTGAGATTTCTATCTCCATTAGGCAAGATAAAAACAAGTCACAAACATCTTCGTCTCATCGTTTGTGATTCCGCAATAACTTTTTCGTTGTGTTGATTAAGATTATTGTGAGGTGATCGATAATACTAGGTTGTTCTTCGGGAATATAAGTCCGGGTTATCGATTGGTTCCTGTTCGCCTTGATTTATCAAAAGACGGAACAAAACTCGTAGGTATATTCGTGGGAGACGGATTTATCTATTACCGTAGACTTTTCTGTGTGATACAAATTTGTTTATTAAAGTCTTCGACTTTGGGTCATAGTAACTCTTAGTTGTGGGTGAGATCAGCTAAGGGAATCAAGTACGTAGCATCCTGTTGGGATCAGAGACGTAGGAGCATAACTGTACCTTGGATTAGTGTGAGATTGGTTGGGGTTCAACTACAGTCCAGACCGAAGTTAATTTGGAGTAGGCTAGTGTCTATAGCGGCTTAATACAGTGTATGTTCAATCTGGACTAGGTCCAGGGGTTTTTCTACACTTGCGGTTTCCTCGTTAACAAAATACTGGTGTCTGTGTTATTTCTTTTCCGCATTATATTTTGTTATATTATTGAAATATCACAGGTTGTGCGTTGTTCAATCAATTAGAATATCCGACCTTTTGGTTGTTGATTTAAACTGATTGAGACTTGGATATTGGTCTTTGGTACCATCCAAGTTATCTATCTAGTATTTAGTATATATATCAAATCGAGATATTGAGATATAAACTCTTTGATATAATTTTTGTCTAGATTGAGTCTGACTGTCTAGTTGATTCTCTAGAAAGTATATTGGAGTTTGTCCATACAGATTGCTAAGCGAAATATTGGGTGTGGTTTTGTACTCCCGCTTTTTTTCGATTTGATTCACTCGAATCAAGTCATGAATATTATAGTCACAGTTTGCAAAAGATTGCATTCCTTATTATATAAATGTATTAGTCTATGAACAAATCGATTTTAGAATATCATCCACTTAGGTATGCAAACGGGTACCCATACCTTAGTGCCGGACTTATTTTGGGTTCGCCAGTATGCGAACGGGTACACATACCTCCAAACTCAGCAGAAATTCCCGGACCTAAACCTTACGCCAGTACGCGTACCGGTATGTGTCCAAGGTCCATGGACTTTCACAAACCAAAAAGTACGCATACTTGTATGCATACTATGTTTCCCGGACATGGATTACATATATGCAAGTACACACACAATGCTTATATCCGATTGTTCTAAACTCTCATTTCAACCATTGAAACATTCTTGGAAGACGAGAATAGCTGTCTTACACAAACTATTAGCTTCAAAGCAATTTTCAAGTGAATGATCAATACGAAACATTCCGAGTCTACATCAAATGACTATCTCACACAAATCATGTAAGATGTTACCAGGTGATTCTCACATGATCATCTTTTGACTTTCGCCAAGAATATAAGATGAACTTGGTTAAAGGAAAAGCTTATCAATACATATTTCGAGAAATATGTAAGCGAGTTAAACTCAGCTCGAAATATCAAATGTGCATAAATGAAGTCTATATAGTTATACGATTTTTTTCTCGAATAGGAGATATAGTAGATAGACTTTTGAGTGATAGATGAGTTCAAGTCACCACATACCTATTATTGATGCCTAAAAATCTCAGTTATGCATCTTGTTCTTCTTTTTAGAATTATATTTTTAGGCATATACTACCGTTGTTTCAAAAAAAAAGACACTTTCACAGTTCCATTTTTGCCTAAAAATAGGCCAAATTGAAAAAGTGAAAGTACCACTTTTCCTGAAAGAGGATGAAAGTACCAATTTTCCTGAAACGGGGTAAAAGTATCACTTTTCCTGAAGCAGAGTAAACATATCACTTTTCCTGATTGCATAATGGCTATGTATTCAATTTTTAAAAAATTGTTGCGTTTTAGAAAGTTATAGTAGAAGGAAAAGATGGAGGGGTATAATCGTCAAGTGACGGAAAAATAAAAGCCACACGAAATTCCAATCTTCTATGAAAACTTGCAGGCAATTTTGGGCTACGAAAAGACAACAACACCATCGCACGCTTGATCTTCATTATCAAATGATAAGCAATCATACTGCTACAATATGGGATGTTAATTTTGATAAATATATTTTAATTTAGGGAGGAAAGAGCTAGCAGTATAACTGAAAATATTTACTTAGAAGTTCTTTTTGTGAAGTACAGATCTCTATTTGTTATAAGCACTTTAAATTATTTTAATGAATATAACTGATGTGTCACTAAAACACAAATACAATTGTTATTTAGAAGTTAGTATTTACACATATATAAAAAAATTGTCACAATGTCAACAATAAAGTAGGTGGTTCTCTTTTCCATAAGATTGGTGTTATTATTCAAAAAGGCGTGGGTGCTCAGCCTGTTGCTAGACTCCCCTCCATTCCTATGTGATTACTATTTTGTTATCTAATAAAAGCCGTCAGTGGCAATCTTTCAATAAAAACAATAATTAAAGTTTATATAAAACTTTTAAGAAATGTATTTACCCGACAATCTTACGTATTATCGTCGTAATAGTTATTTAAATATAAGGATATGTATGTTTTTTATTTTAAGACATTTTCTCCCAGTACCTAGATTCTTTTTGTTATACTTTCAATACATCGTGTGTTTACCACATACCCACTTTGTCTCTATTCTATTTTGGTCCGTCTTTACATATTTTCTCATTAAACTATCAAATTTACCCTTTATTTTTTATAATTATAATTTATTTTTAATATAAAACTAATCCAGGGTATCTTCATATATAAATAAAAAAATCTATCTAATATCTTTCCTATTAATCTCCATCCCCTTTTAAATAAAAATATTTATGAGAAGTTAGAGGAATAAATACGTGATCTTATAATCTGGCCAAATATAACATCCATAATACAACCATGATATTTGTTTGTATTTTCTTTTAAACATTTCTAAAATAATAAAATTACCGATATATATTTTTTTTTATATATTACACATGTTAATTTTAATTTTAGTATAATGTATCATTTCATAAGGTTAGTCATGACATTTCCTCCGATCTCCTTAATATTTTAACCTAGTCAAAAAGTACAATTAATAAAAGAAGGAGGGAGTAAAATATATTTTCATAACTAAGTTGGTAATATAATGCACAACGTTAAAGGCACTAAGATATTGGAAATGTATTTCAGCATTTGTCATGATTAATTTTTAAAATATTAAATGTCGTCCTAATTAAATTAAAGAGCTTCAATTTAGACTCAAGGAAACACTATGATCCACATTATATATAAACCATCTGCAACACTTCCCATTGTCAGGATTTCCATAAGGCATCATTGTACTAACATTTGAGACTATCTCGAATTTTTTTTCAAATAATCGTATTTTTGTTAATAATCAAGAAACACGGGTGGCATATATATTAGCAGATCCCATTCCTTGTCTAACATCTTCTTTTGGACCCAAGAACTGTCACTAAAACAGGAACACACACAAAAAAAAAAGACCCAAGAACCGTCACTAAAATTGAAACACAAAAAAATGGTAAAAAAACTTTATATTCTGGTATGACAATATATCCCAAAATCTTGGCATACGACTATAAGTTTTCATAAACTCGGAACTGGTATAATCAGATAAAACAAAAACCGAACTCAACAAAAACACAAACAACGCCTACAAATGAGTTTAGAGATTCTAATTATAAATTAGCAGACTGTACATTTAGACATTAGTGAGAGTCTATCCAATAATAATTCAATTGATTTCCATCTAAGTTATTGTCAACTTTTGCACAAGTACAAAGTTCTAAGTTGTATGACTATTTCACCCTTCTATGCATTACTAAAATGTCTGGAAGTTACTCGAATATATTCAACAAACATTTACTTTGAAGACTAAGAACTCCTCTAAGTTTGAACAATAATTATCTAAAAATATAATTGTAAGTTGGACATCTTACATGGTTTCATTTCGCAGACACCTACAAGAAGATTGTAGGCTTGAACTTCAAAACTATGTTGTCATTCATACCCTCCAGGACGTGGTTATGATGGGTCTCATTATGAGAAGTTTTCTGACTATCTGTGTCATAACTACAATCCATACTTGACCCTATAACAAGGAATAGCTCTTCTCAAAACCTGTCTAAATATTGTGAAAAAAAAAGTTCAGAATCAGTGAGATTCGATAGAAAATATGGGGTTTGAGGCTATATATGTCATGTATGTATCTTGAATTTTTGTTATTTTTAATTAAACTGAGAACTAGATTAATCTAAAATGTTTCCACTCAAGTTACTGCGAGTTATATGTTTGCTTAATGGAAAAAATTTGAAGTCCATAAAAATAAAACTTGTGCAAATGATTAATTTGCTTCATGTTTTATGTGTTGTGCAAAATATTCTTCACATGATATTAGTCATGCAACTAAATCTCTCTTTTCTTCTTATTGCATTGTCTGCTTAAATCTAAATTTGGCAATGGTTACTCTTAGGTCTCCACCGAGTGCGTCTATGTGCACCCCACTAGACCTGGGGTGCACATTCCTCCCATCACTATTGGCAATTCTTTCGACCCTGGTTAGTTACCTTATTTTATGTTTTCTTGGAAATCAGAGATTCAGAGAAACAAAAAAAAAAAAAACGGATCCGAGTTCTTCTTTCTTCCTCTGAAATTCTTTCTTCTTCTACTTACCGATAAAAAAAAATCTTCTACTTTTTTTATTCTCTCAACAAGAAAAAAGTCTTGTAAAATTATAGTCTTAAGTTCAAATTTCGGGTTCTAGTAAGTAGCACTGATATCAATCGAGTTCTAAAACAGACAAAGTAGTCTTATATTTTACTTTGAAGTCAAAATTGAGAAGTTTTATTTCTTTTAACCATGAAATAAATCAAGAAATCAAAAATTTGCAAGCAGTCATACATGATCTTGATTTACTCTCCAAACTCTAAAGATGATATTCCATTCATAATAAGCAAATGAAACCTGCAAATCCATATGATTAGTTAACTCTTAGCTTACACTGCATTTTGCTCTCAACATTTTTAGAGACCTTCCGATGGAGTTTCTGTATGTGAATTGGTTTGTGTTTACTTAAATCAAACAAAAAAAAATTGGTCCCTATATAAGAATCAAACGAAAACATTATGTTTAGTATTTTATTCGCTGAAACATTTTATACTATACCATTGGTTTAGGAATGTAGGAAATACCATTAGGTCCTACGAATAATATATTAGGATGAGTCTAGTCCATTTGACCCAGTCAAATGTCCTGTTTTGGTCCTATTTGGTAATATAAATTATAGTTTGGTCCTAAAAATTATCGTTTGTTCCTATCTTTGATGTCATGGATGATGTAAATGTCACCTTGTAGTGGCGAAAACCCTTTTGGATAAGGACCATATATATAGTCAAAAGGTAAGAGAGATGGAATCATTCTCGATTTACTTTCTCTCTCTTCTTTCTAGATCTAGTTTTTCTTTTCCTCTTAAATGTTTTTTCTATGGTTTTAATTTTGTGGAAACAAGAAACGAGAGATGATGAAGATATGCGCGATTTAGCGATGAAGATTTTGCGAGATTTTGATGAAGATTTGCAGGAGATGATGCGACGATTTGAGAGAAACAAAAACATATATTTTGATTTGATTACATAGATCGAAGACGAACTCGTTTTTTGATTTTTTTTTTTTTTGTTACTGCTGGTGTTTGAATGTTGAAGATGAAGAAAAACGATGAAGATGATGATTTTGGTAGTTTGTAGACGAGCGAATATGATGATGTTGCTCTTCGTTGAATACGCGCTTGATCATATTGGTGACGATGAATACAGATGTGTTCTTGACGAAGACGACGACGAAGATGAATACAGATGTGTTCTTGAATGAACGATCTTGCTTTTGTTCGTTGAAGATGGTGAAAAGATGAAGAAGATAAAGATCGATGTTGTTGTTAAAGATGTAATCAAGAACTGATGCTTTTATTTTGAAGATGAAGATGTATGGACTTCATTCCTAGGAATGAAGTCTGTTTTTTAGCTTTTTGTATGGACTTCATTCCTGGGAATAAAGTCTGTTTTTTAAGCTTTTTGTATGGACTTCATTCCCAGGAATGAAGTTTGTTTTTTTAGCTTTTTGTATGGACTTCATTCCCGGGAATGAAGTCTGTTTTTTTAGCTTTTTGTATGGACTTCATTCCCAGGAATGAAGTCATTTTTAGCACTAAGAACTGCTACAAAAATAAAAATTTAACACGGAAGGGTATTTTTGTCTATTTAAATATTTTTATATAATTATGGACCAAACAGTACAGGCATTTGACCAAAGGACTAAACAGACATGGGCCCACCTAAAAAAGGACCAAACGATATTTTTCCCTTTAGGAATTTGAGTTAGAGGGAAACGTCAAGGATGAACAAATAACTTATAGAATCTTAATTAGATCAAAATCATTCTCATTTGGTTCTTGCTAGGCTATGAAACAAACAAATTTCTTTAATTTAACTCTTTTATGTGAAATATAGATCATAGGTGCGAGCAAGTGGACCACCTCACAAATCTTATAAAATTAGTTTTGATTTCCATTTTAGTATGGTACTGCAAGTGCCTCTAATCGTTGTCTACGAATGTAGAAAAAAAAGTGAAAAAGGGAGAAATGAGCGCAGGTTAAAATGGATTATTTGGAAAAAGAGGTTAGGATAGATGATAAAATAATAATTTGGGTTTTCTTTCTCCACTTCCCGATGTCTAATTTTAAAATCCAGAAATTATAACAACTTGGGTTAGACATAAACTTGGGTTAAGCATATAGCGAATAGTGATGGGAGGAATGTGAACCCCTGGTTTAGTGGGGCTACACATAGATGAACTCGGTCTCCACTTGATTCTCCATATTGCTTGATCGATTTTAGCCTGTACTTAACTCTTAATCAATGTTAGAAAATTATTGAAATATCTCTTTTTTACCATTGTATTTTCGGT
Source organism: Papaver armeniacum (assembly GCA_023531295.1). Classification (NCBI taxonomy): domain Eukaryota; kingdom Viridiplantae; phylum Streptophyta; class Magnoliopsida; order Ranunculales; family Papaveraceae; genus Papaver; species Papaver armeniacum. The sequence continues at coordinate 131,502 of JAJJWW010012152.1, forward strand.
TCTTTCTTTCCATATCTAGTTTCGGGTTTACCTTAGGCATGTATATTCATAATATTAGTATTATCAAGCTTTTGTTAAGGAGTGTGCAAGGGATAGGCCCCTCTCTAACTCAAAATCACCTAAAACATCTAACAGAGTAATTCAATCTAGATTTAAAACAAAAACCATATGGTGGACTCCTTGTTGTGATCCTGTACACCTTTGAATAACATATGGTGTATCTATGTACTGCATGCATCTATTGTGCGTTATTCTTGTTGGTTGTTTCACTTAAACCAGATTCCACTTGTCATTATTTGTTCTCTGCATTTATTACCTTACCACAAACAAGTAAGGTTGCAACTATATTTTTTATTCAAAAGGTAACTAAACTCTCAAATAAGATAGAAAGCACACATAACAAGTTAGTCGAGATATTCTTTAACATTCGTTGTTGCAGAAGGTTGTATACCTTCATTGTTTGTAACAAACATAATGGACCAGAAGCAATCTTTTGAGCAAGAAAAATTGTCTTTCACACCCTCTCAATGCGTCTTGCAAAGTATGTAAAACTAATGTGCTGACTTAACACCTCAATTGCTTCTTTTTCCATTGAAAGGTTTTATTTCCGCAAGTATTGTAGTTGTGCACCGAACTAATAACCAACCTCAGGTTCTAAAAAGTCTATCACCTTATACTCAACCCCATATTTCTGGATATTAGGTGATGATATCAAGGAAAGAGCTCACCACCCAAATAGCATATGTAATCACAACTTTTTTTCATTAACTCTAGACTTGGAGGATAACTTTGTTTGAACTTTGATGGCGTTTAACACGACTCGTTGTAACACCAAGAGCTTTTATGAATTTGATACACCTTGAGGTTACATACTGCGGACCATAAACATCTCTAATGACACAACACTTCATTTAATCCGGGTGAGCATATTTATTTATTTGTTTGTTTGAATTTATTTATTTGCAGTTATGGAAATTCGTTTGGCGTTGCCCGAAGAAAGAAAATACGGGAAGCTTATCAATGTAATCCTCAGAGAATTTTAAGGACCCTTAGTTGGGGAAGATCCCTCTATCTACTTATCCTAAAGGGAAGCTAAAATAGTTAATTTGGCCACTTGGTTTGTAATAATTCAGTTCACTGTAATCTCTATCTTGTGCTAAACTTGGTTGTATACTTAAATATAAATTTGGAAATGGTTACTCTTAACTCTTAAGTCTCTACTTAACTCTAAATCTGTGTTACAAAATTACTGAGATATCTCTTATTTACCGTTATATTTTCGGTGCTTTCTTTCCATATCTATTTTCTGGTTCACCTTAGGCATGTATATATCTCTCTAGCTACCTCGGGAATGTATGTATCTCTTTACACAAATAAACATAACAAATTCTTATAATGATAAACATTGTTTTTAACACATTGCACAAACTATCTTATTCAATAAATCTTCATTTGCGGTTTAATGTGGATTCTTATTTCGAAAGAAAAGGATATAATAAGAGAAAAGAAACCAAATACAAAGTGAAACAGGGAGGATTACATGTGAATAGACTCCTCCCAGTTGAATTTTTTTTTAGAAAAATCAATAAATATGAATGTTTGTTTGCTACATAACCAAGAATAATGATCTTCTTGATCTTGTAAGAGAGTTCACCAGCAAACATATGTCGATATCCAAAAACTCTGTTATCCCTTTCATCCAAACATGCCACAACACTTCATAGTGCACAACAACCGCTACTTCTTTGACCCTACCTCTCAACATATAGTAATCACATTCGTCAAAGAAACTTTGAATACTTCTTGAATAAACCCAAGACAAACGCAAAACCTTGACAAAATACATCCAAACTTCATGTGTGTAGGAGAAACGCAGAAGTAAATGAGAATCAGTTTCAGCTTCTGAGTTGCAAAGAACACATCTGTCATTGTTAATATTCCATGCCTTTGTGTCGTAACATAGCTTTTGTAGGGATAGAGTGATGTAACATAGACCATACTAGAAAGATTACCTTGGGAGGGATGTCTTTCTTCCATAAATGTTTTGAAAAATTGCATCTAGTAGGCTCATCATTCATTAATTCATAACATTTTTTTATAGTAAAACTATCCATAATCTCAACTTCTTCTTCGTCATCATTAAAGATTGGAGTACTGCTCCCATTCGAGTTATTCATTAGCGTTTAGTTTTCTCTTAAAATTACAAATCCATCTCCCATCTTGAACCATATCCGCAACTGAAGCATTTTTATCTGTGCAAGCTTTGAACACCACATGGAACAAGTCCTTCAAAACCCCTCTGTCTACCCGTCTATCATTCCAAAATTTATAGACTCACGATTATTGACCTTGAAGCTAGAAATATTTTGAATAACTGGGACCACTTGCATCACATTCTTCCAAATACTTTTACATTGGGGAGACTTATCATCTGTAGGAATGAGTAGTTTTTCATTTTTCTTAAATTTTTGATGTATGATTTTCCTTCATAAAGCTTTCTTGGATTTCGAGTATCTCCATATTTATTTTGCTAACAATGCCTTGTTCATAGTTCTCAAATTCTTTACTCCTAACTCTCCATTCATTTTTGAGATAGAGACCTTCTTCTAAAAAACCCATGCCATTTTTCGTTTATCATCAACAACCCTATTTATTAGCAAGTTGAGGTCAAACTCTGTGTGTTGTTTTTGTGAAAGAAACATAGTTAATAATATTACTGCGCATGCACTCAACTATACTTGGTATCATCTGTCAATATCACCAACAAGACTGCAAAAAACTGGCAAAGAACAACAAATGATTCGACAAATTTTTTCGATATATAAAGAAATTATGAGCGAGAAATATACTGGTTTCTCTATTAAAAAAAATCGAGTTCAACACAATTGAGTAAGCTAGTTGGTTTGCTTACAACACTTGAGTTATCATACCCCAAGCATTAGCTAAGCTCGACCTTGGCCGTCTTTGTTGACCAAGGCGATTAAGGTTTGACTTTTCTCTTCCTTATGGTTTCTCTCGAATCTCATGGCACCGACGTCTTTCATCTTCTACCCTTTACAGTGTAGGGTAATAACACACACATACTTAAGGTTTTTCTCTCTCTCCTGCTTTCACTATTCTCCCAACTTCAGAAACAAGAAAAACCTATTAAACCCTAGCCAGGTGCTCACTCGGATTTGTTTTTTTTTTTATGAAATCCGAGCGAGGATTTTCTTCTTCTTCTTTATTTCATTGCTGAGGGATTAAAATATTCTATAAGATTTATATTGTTGGGAATTATTTTTTTAGCTTTGGATCCTCATTTCTTCCGCCTCTTTTGATTTTTCAACACTAGTTCTAATTGCAGTGGTGATCGTACCAATCTTCATACAAAAATAATTCTTGTTTGGGTCTATTTGTATGTGATACTTTAAGGGTTTTTCTTATTCGTTAGGATTAATGGTATATTTCTTGGGAGAAAAAGAACTTGGGCGTTTTTCACAAAACCCCTATGTCTTCTTTGCAAATGTCTGTTTTTGATTCTAGTACCAAAGTTCTATAAAGAACCATTTCAATTGATATTTGATTAAGATATAAATCCCACCCAAGAGGAGAAGAAAATAACATTACAATGTCCAAATCTACTAACAAGACAATGAAATATGAGGGATTTCAAGAGCAATGTGTACAATACCACTACAAACGAATAATGAAAGTCCTATTTATCTCATTGTAAAGCCCACAGTCGAGCCTATCTTTTTATTTTAGGAATATTTTTTGGTATATTACTGGGCTCTATGCGCGTTTATTAGAAAAAAAATCATTCCCAAAAGAAGAAAATAAGTTTGACTGTTGATAAACATGGAATAAATAAAATGATTGAAAGATAAAATCACTAAATGTATCTTTAGATTTGCATTATTTCTTCGTTGTTCTTACACTAAATAGATCTGGAATAACTTTTTAGACAGCTTTGGTATTAAGAGGTTTCACCCCGACGACGTTAAAACTGTTGTGGGAATAAGTCAAAACAAGAATAATATAAGAGATAAAAAATTATGAGGTATGGACCGTACGGTGCCATTTATAGTCAGGTGGAATGTGTGGAGGGAACGAAATGATAGAAATTTTTAACAATTGAGCAAAGGTTGCTAAGCAACTAATATATCTTAGTGAAGTGCTCTATCTTCAACTTGTCATTACATATAGATTTGTTTAAAAATTTCTCGCTCTCAATTATCATCCGTAATTGGGATGCAGTTGTCTCGCAAAACTGATCCTTGTCTTTTTCTTTTTTCTCTTATCCTTTTTTGTAATATTTTGTGATCGATTTAGTGACGCTTTTCTTAATAAAGTTTTGCTTTCAAAAAGGAAAAAATGGAATATTTACTAAAGCTTAATGGGGTGTAAACTGCAAATAATTCCAAGTTATTATAGGCAGCTTTTTGGTAGGTGATGTATCTGACGGAGCCTCGTAGGAGTTCGAATTTGTGCACACTCCTTAACGAGTGTGCACGTAATATTTTAATATCTACCATTGATTTTGTTTAGGGAGTTGTGTAATGAGGGTTGAGATTCTAAACATAATAGATAATAGGATCATCAATTAAATAATCCACTAATCAGAAGAATATGTTAAATATACACTCCTTAGATTAGAGGAGTGAGAACAAATTTGGACTTTCCCCATAGGTCCGGTGGCCTCATTGGTTTTTCGCAAAATGGTAATTTTAACCTTAGGACAACTAGAATTTTTTTTATTTTTTTTTTTTCTGATCAAAAAAGAAAATGTTTTGCGTTCAAAAAGGAAAAAATGGAATATTTACTAAAGCTTAACGTGGTGTAAACTGCAAATAATTCCAAGTTATTATAGGCAGCTTTTTGGTAGGTGATGTATCTGAAGGAGCCTCATAGGGAGTCCGAATTTGTGCACACTCCTTAACGAGTGTGCACGTAACATTTCAATATCTACCATTGATTTAGTTTAGGCAAGTTGTGTAATGAGGGTTGAGATTCTAAACATAATATATAATGGGATCATCAATTAAAGAATCAACTAATCATAAGAAAATATTAAATATACACTCGGATTAGAGGAGTGAGAACAAATTTGGACTTTCCCCATAGGTACGGTGGCCTCATTGGTTTTTCGCAAAATGATAATTTTAATCTTAGGACAACTAGATTTTTTTTTTTTTTTAAAAAAAAAAACTAGAATTTTTTTGATAACGACATGACACGTGTAACGAAAATTCAGAAATTTTGAAATTTTGTGTTGGCTGGTCAGTGCAGTAGAATGTGAGAAGCTAGGTACAGCAGAATGTGAGAAGATGTCCGACATATTTGTGTTCAGTCTTTCGTTCACACGATCTCGACAAACTAATTATTTAAAATTTGGAGCCCGTAACATGGAGTACTAGACAAAAATGGCTCAGATTTTTAATAGTAATGCTAGGTTTCGTCACCGTTGAGCAAGAAAATTCTAGTTAAAAGTTTATCTTAGGAGAAATTAATTCACAAAATTGGTTAAAAAGACTAAAATCAACAAATTTTTGGTGAAAAAGACATCTAGATTTTGATACTGTTTAAATGGACAAAAATACAAAAATAGCCCGGTTGTAAACAATTTCATCAGGATGCATCCAGTTTCATCGTTGCTATTTTTTAAGTTTATCGTTGGTATCCCATTAGCATGCATGAAAATATGTGGTCTAAGACATTGGATTGTTGCGGCGTCCATGTGGAATTTTTGTTTATGTCTGCCTTAGGAAAAATGACATGGAAGTCATAATTTTCCATGTTCTTTTGGATTGGTTTGTTATGCTTAATGGTTTGTCTAATGCTCTACGCACGTTCATGATGCTTATGATGATATCCATATTTATTAAAAATCTGACAAGAACCAGAGTTCCAACTTGTTCATTATTTGGGAGAATGAATAATTTGTCAACCTCAAGAAGTGTCACATTTTCCCTTATAAATATGATTGGAAATAGTATATGATTCCAAAATAGTATATGATTGGAAATAAATATGATTGGAAATAGTATATGATTCCAAAATTTAACTATTCACCGACAATTAAAAAGATAAACACTTCATACGGTCTGGTGAAGCCCAATCAAGATTTCAGGTGCTGGTGCAAAATTCTATGGCACTTTGTGCACTAAATGGAGAAGATTGTATACTGACCACCAAGCCCAATACCAAGCCCAGAAGTACTTTAAAAATCAAACACCACCTAATCGGATTTCTACCTTGCAAGATTATACATTCTCCATCTAGCAAAAGTTCGCTTCTAGCAAAAGTTCGCTTCGAACAATAAGATAGCTGATGCATTTAGCCTTTCTATTAGTCATAGTACTCAGCGAAATTGCATCCAACTCCCTTCAAGTCTTGTATTCCACCTATCCCAACTTTCTCTAATCATCGCATAAAAGCTCCTCCCAAAAACAGGATACTAGCCTCGCTTTTAAATGATATTTTTCTATCTAAAGAAGCTATATGGTAATAGTTTCTGGCTACTTAGGCATATATAAGACTAGCTCTCTTGTTGAAGCTCATTATTTCTAATATTCTCTAGAAAAAAATATATCAATGAAGGTTTTGGCTACACAGTGGTTGTACACACTTGGTTTCCTAAAAAAGAGTTACAATGCTTTTTCAATTTGGCAAATTGGAGGTAGTATATTAAACTTCTAATTCCAGATGCCCTCAAGAAAGATTTTTTGGGCCAGGAAATTGACGAGCCCATGATATTATTTTTGTGGATTTTCTAAAGTGCCTCACTTTATTCCTTGCGTGAAAATTATGAATGTCAAGACTTCAACAAATCTCCTCCAAGAAATGCACTGGGTGAATTATTTTATTTTTTAAGATGTTTGTGACCTTGTTCGGGTGTATTTGTTAAAAAATCAACTTCCAACAAGTATACAAAAAGGTTGGGCTTATTTTCTAGTCCACATTCAACATACAACGTAGATACGCCCCACACCCATCGTAGCCGAACCCTAGAGCCAAAAATATGTTTTGGGTTGTCGTGCTTATTATCATTTTCATGTGAGGGAAAGTAAACCTGATCCTACAACCAACAATATTATCTCAAATGGCTGCATAGTCTAGTTTATTCTCCAACTTGTAGATCTCTATCTGGTGGTTTATTCTCTAACTACATCAGTTATCAGAAAGCAGTTCACAAATAAATATATAAACTGAAAGATAAACCCACTGAAAAGGGATTCGTGGGTGTGAGAGATCTTTACCTCCTATTCTAGATAGGGGATGAGAACACCAAGCCAATTCAAGCAGCCGTCAGATTGATATCCACCCTTCTTCTGCTTCCCTAAACTATTACAATGGCGCTCGAATTTCACGAGTCAAAACTACCTAACTATGAACTTTACAAGAAACTCAAAAAGAAATAATTGCTGAAAAAAGATAAAACAAGAAATAAAAAGGTCTTCTTTTCCTTTAGAGACTTCTATGTATTCCAGATCTGCAACAAAAGAAGTAAACAAGCAATGAGACTTCTATCCTTCAGAAAGGTCCTTGTAACACAAACAATCATGAACGGAAATAACAACTTCATAACTTACAGCCAACGTTTTATAGTAGACACCGGAACTTACAGGTTATAACTCTAGCCATGATCACAAAATGCTGATACATATCAGTTAACTTACTTATTTTCATAAACAAGTGGTCATCTTTCCATAATTAATGGTGAAGCAGAACTCTTCAATAATAACACTGCGTACTATGGAGCAGGTAGACTAATCGCCCAATAATGCAAAGAAAATCCAATATCAGATATTCGAGGCTAGTTATAAAGGATAATCTAGTCTCTGGGTACTTTTTTAGTTTAATATGTGGCTGCATTCACTGAACCATACAGAGAAACGCTTCCAAAGGAACAACTCCACTTAGTGGATCAAAACCATCATAAATTACCTTTGTGTGCTTCAGCTTTCAACAAAATCACTATATTCATTGAACCGTATGGACAAACAATTCCAGATAGAACCAAGTTTGTTTAAAAATATTTAGGACTGTGTTAAGGGGGTAGCTGAAAATCATCCACGCGTGATATTTATGGGGGATGTTTTCCTCACTCTGACCATAATCAAACAACGCATCATTCTTACAGATTAGTGGCATTATTGAATATCTTACCATAACAAGCTCTGCATTATAGTTTCATATGTGATATGTGGGATATAGGTAGTATAAATTGCATAATATCAAAGGTCTGACAGTTTTATAAGGCAGTTTGGATAGATGATCATGGGATGCAGAACAGAAGCTTGTACCTTATACAGGTTATAGAGCATCGCCAAATGATCTGTACTTGAATAGAAGCAAGTAGGATACCCATCAGTGATCTTCACACCACGTCGTATAAGCCGCCTCTGAGCAGGGTCTTCCTGAGACTCCCGAACAAAGAGAAGTCAGAAATGGGCACCGAATTCTATAATCCATAATTTTTAGCCAACCAAGTCCAGATTAGGAAATAACCTTTTTGAAAGAATCCTTATTAACAGGAACAGTACTGTCGCATGGTTTTAAGAAGCGAGGAGCCACAACTTGACCCAAAACAGGCATGAAAAAAAAATCGCTCAGACGAATTCTCTTCTCAAATGTGCGACTAGCAATCCCCTCTCTTTTTACCACCTGCCCAATGCCGATAACATTAGAAATGCAAAATATAGAACTACACAGGAATGCTCGAGATCCCCATACAACAAGAACAGACTAACCAAAGAGGGTATACAATTTGGACATTCACTTAAACGAACAGTTCCTGCCAACTCTAACACACCAGACAGCCGTGGAAAACGTAGAAATCATGCAGCATACATTTGACTTTGTGTACGAAAGACCACAGAAATCCCATTCTTTTATGCATTCAAGTATCATTAAATCAAATGGATGGCAACCTGTGGTTCTATAATCTAGATACACATCAGAAACCATATTGGCACTCAATACTAGATACAGAAAAGAGGATTTTGTTTTCAAACTTGGCACAAACCTCATTGATCTCCCCTAAATTCCACCCTGAGTGCGAACAGGCGCACCTTTAAATTGAGCAACATCAATATCTGATGAATGAAAACTTGATCAGAGCAGTCCTACTCTTAAGGATTTTACAAGGTTTTCCTTTCAACTTGATTTCCTTCATTATCTTCACGTCATGCTTTGGGTCAAGAACAACAGCTTTTGCCCTAATCCGAAATGCTTCCTGATTCAAAATGCAACCCTTTCAGCAAACAATATGGATATGAAAATGACAGACTATTTGAAAGAGAAGAAACAACAATATATACCACAATTAAAAGGGACTAGTATCCCATTTAACCCAGAACAGATAAAGTCTCTGCAAATACATTATTATTTTTTTTAATTTTCTGATCTTTTGGGGAAACAAGGACAAGTTGTATGAACTTAGACATAAGGTCCTTCAAATTGGAACAGTGATGAAATACCCTTTTTGGTTGCAATACAAATTAAACAAGTATAAAGTTCAATGCAGAAGATATTAAATATCAATGGGAACTTTTAGTGGATCAGAACAATCATAAATTTCCTTGCTTGCTTCAGCTTTTAAGTAAATCACAAATTCACTGAACCAACCATATGGACGAACACTTTCAAAGGAACAGCTCCACTACGTAGAATGCTGATAGGGCAGGAAAATGTTACAAGCTAAACTTTATAATTACCTCATTCTCAAGAAATGGATATTGAGAAACTCTAGAAGGAGGTGTCAACTCTGCAATAGACCCATCAAATATGTGAGAACACTCGGTCTATGCCAATCAGTACAGATACCAGCTGCAAAGCTATCACAGTATACCTAGATCAAAGAATAAATGTACCTATAATTAATCAGAATATGTAACAAATGGTATATGCTTTTTGAGGGTGAACAAACATAAGAAAAACTTTTATGACGGAAAAATGCTGTACCTAAAAGGTGAATCATCACATAATCAAATATCATAACTAAGTAGGTTAGTAAACGGCTCGAAAATATTTCGGGCATTGCAAGATAACACGACACTAGTCAGACTACCACAGCAACAGGTTTTAAATATCTTCATTTATGAGCAATAACTCTAACAGGGAAATAAGTTTAGCAAAGTTAAGATATGTAATCATGTTTACTTGAACTAGATCGCTACTTTCTAGTCAAAATATAAAATTGCAATGATAAATCTCTGACTCACTCATTTCCCATATGAAGGTCTTCCTTTTTCTTCTGTAAAGTTGTTGTGTTCCTTAGGACAACTGGTTACTCATTTGTTGACATAAGTCATACCTAAACGTATTCTAGAACCTACCATAATTGACATAACAAAAAATCACTAAATGCATTCTTTAAAAATAAACTACAGTTTAAATAATGAAGGAACTCTTTTAGACTGATGATTCAGTAAATGAACAGGGGATGACTACGAAAACTAACCTCAACATTAGTAAGCAAGCATCCAAATCTGTCTAACATCATCAAAAACTACCTGAAAAGCGACAAGAAAGAGCATCAAGGGAATTAGGAGGTAACCAAAGAAAATTCGCAGTTAGAAATCAAGGTAGAGGCGGAGGTCTGAAAAAGGGGGTCTGTTATACCTGTAGTCACACAAGGATAGGTATCTATCTCCAGTAACATGGCGGCAAATCGAGCACTCAAATGAAAGAAGAATAAAAATTGCAATTTAAACCATATTCGACTTTCAAAAGAACATCCAGGAGTTTGCCATGCCATGATTAATGGGGAAAGATTTATCCTAAGTGTGAATTTTGTATTAAATCATCAATTCTTCAATTCATTACCATCCTTATTCAGTGTGCATTTAACAAGAAGAGGAAGCATAATTGCACGAATCAAAGCAAACAGAAATTAGAGAAAAAATTGAACAGTATGGCTTCCCTTTCTGGATTGGTCCTAGACATGAATAGCTCACCCATGCACGCCGCAAACACCTGAAACAAAATGTCTAAGGGATTAGGATGGTAGAATTGTTCATTTAACCAAAACATGAAGCCAAACTACAATTTAAATAAAGAAGCAACAAGAAACAGCATCAAGGGAATTAGGAAGTAACCAAAGAAAAGTCGAAGTTAGAAATCAAGGTAGAGAAGGAGGTCTGGAAATGGGGGGTCTTTCAAACCTGTAGTCACACAAGGATAGGTATCTATCTCCATTAACATGGCGGTAAATCGAGCACTCAAATGAAAGAAGAATAAAAATCGCAATTTAAACCGTATTCAACTTTCAAAAGAACATCCAGGAGTTTGCCGTGCCATGATTAATGTATAAAGATTTATCCTAAGTGTGAATTCTGCTTGATATTAATCATCACTGCGTTATTTCATTACCAGTGTTATTCAGTGTGCATTTAAAAAGAAGAGGAAGCATAATTGCACAAATAAAAACAAACAGAAATTAGTGAGAAATTTGGAAAGTATGACTTCCCTTTCCAGATGCGTCTTTGAGATGGATAGCTCACCCATGCACGCCGCAAACACCTGAAACAAAATGTTTAAGAGATTAGGATGGTAGAATTGTTCATTTAACCAAAACATGAAGCCAAACTACAATTTAAATAAAGAAGCAACAAGAAACAGCATCAAGGGAATTAGGAAGTAACCAAAGAAAAGTCGAAGCTAGAAATCAAGGTAGAGAAGGAGGTCTGGAAAAGGGGGTCTTTCAAACCTGTAGTCACACAGGGATAGGTATCTATCTCCATTAACATGGCGGTAAATCGAGCACTCAAATGAAAGAAGAATAAAAATCGCAATTTACACCGTATTCAACTTTCAAAAGAACATCCAGGAGTTTGCCATGCCATGATTAATGGAGAAAGATTTATCCTAAGTGTTAATTTGGTTTTATATGAATCATCACTGCATTATTTCATTACCAGTGTTATTCAGTGTGCATTTAAAAAGAAGAGGAAGCATAATTGCACAAATAAAAACAAACAGAAAGTAGTGAGAAACTTGGAATGTATGACTTCCCTTTCCAGATGCGTCCTTGACATGGATAGCTCACCCATGCACGCCACAAACACCTGAAACAAAACGTTTAAGAGATTAGGATGGTAGAATAGTTCATTTAACCAAAACATGAAGCCAAACTACAATTCAAATAAAGAAGCAACAAGAAACAGCATCAAGGGAATTAAGAAGTAACCAAAGAAAAGTCTAAGTTAGAAATCAAGGTAGAGAAGGAGGTCTGGAAAAGGGGGTCTTTCAAACCTGTATTCACACAGGGATAGGTATCTATCTCCATTAACATGGCAGTAAATCGAGCACTCAAATGAAAGAAGAATAAAAATCGCAATTTAAACCGTATTCAACTTTCAAAAGAACATCCAGGAGTTTGCCATGCCATGATTAATGTAGAAAGATTTATCCTAAGTGTGAATTCTGTTTTATATGAATCATCACTGCGTTATTTCATTACCAGTGTTATGCAGTGTGCATTTAAAAAGAAGAGGAAGCATAATTGCACAAATAAAAACAAACAGAAATTAGTGAGAAATTTGGAAAGTATGACTTCCCTTTCCAGATGCGTCCTTGACATGGATAGCTCACCCATGCACGCCGCAAACACCTGAAACAAAACGTTTAAGAGATTAGGATGGTAGAATTGTTCATTTAACCAAAACATGAAGCCAAACTACAATTTAAATAAAGAAGCAACATGAAACAGCATCAAGGGAATTAGGAAGTAACCAAAGAAAAGTCGAAGCTAGAAATCAAGGTAGAGAAGGAGGTCGGGGGGTCTTTCAAACCTGTAGTCACACAGGGATAGGTATCTATCTCCATTAACATGGCGGTAAATCGAACACCCAAATGAAAGAAGAATAAAAATCGCAATTTAAACCGTATTCAACTTTCAAAAGAACATCCAGGAGTTTGCCATGCCATGATTAATGGAGAAAGATTTATCCTAAGTGTTAATTTGGTTTTATATGAATCATCACTGCGTTATTTCATTACCAGTGTTATTCAGTGTGCATTTAAAAAGAAGAGGAAGCATAATTGCACAAATAAAACAAACAGAAAGTAGTGAGAAACTTGGAATGTATGACTTCCCTTTCTAGATGCATCCTTGACATGGATAGCTCACCCATGCACGCCGCAATCACCTGAAACAAAACGTTTAAGAGATTAGGATGGTAGAATTGTTCATTTAACCAAAACATGAAGCCAAACTACAATTTAAATAAAGAAGCAACAAGAAACAGCATCAAGGGAATTAGGAAGTAACCAAAGAAAAGTCGAAGTTAAAAATCAAGGTAGAGAAGGAGGTCTGGAAAAGGGGGGGCTTTCAAACCTGTAGTCACACAGGGATAGGTATCTATCTCCATTAACATGGCGGTAAATCGAGCACTCAAATGAAAGAAGAATAAAAATCGCAATTTAAACCGTATTCAACTTTCAAAAGAACATCCTGGAGTTTGCCATGCCATGATTAATGGAGAAAGATTTATCATAAGTGTGAATTTTGTTTTATATGAATCATCACTGCGTTATTTCATTACCAGTGTTATTCAGTATGCCTTTAAAAAGAAGAGGGAGCATAATTGCACAAATAAAAACAAACAGAAATTAGTGAGAAACTTGGAAAGTATGACTTCCCTTTCCAGATGCGTCCTTGACATGGATAACCCATGCACGCCACAAACACCTGAAACAAAACGTTTAAGAGATTAGGAGATTAGAATGGTAGAATTATTCATTATGCTGGAAAGAGATGACAATCACATAAATCTTTAAGCTACAAATTAATGGACTAATCTATGCTACACTAAAAATAAAATAAGTAAACAACTACACTATATTACGGAATGATAGTGCTTACGGAATATGATAGTGCTCTAGAACAACAACTAACTAAGGAACAATAGAACAATGAGACACTAGTGCATTATATTACTAACAGACAAGACAAAGTATTAATTCTTATGCAATCTATATGTACACGATGTAACACCATTAGCTACAAGACAAAAGTAAGCAGTGAACAAAACAGTACTGACATGCTAAGACAACTCAAGACCTACAACTCAACTATATGAAACCATCTTTCTTGACTCCTTCATTAAAGAAATCAGAACAAGGTATGATTTAGTGGTGTGTCAAATCTGTAGAGTTTTGAGGCAAAAAAGAAGGAATTGCAGGATCATGGCCAACTGTATCATAAGGAATCGCAGTACCATACTAACAACTTTACAAGAATCCCCAAACTCCATGCACATTACGTGAGCAACAGGAAAGTAGCTTGAGTTAAAGCTCACACAAACAAAAGGAATAATTAAGGCTCTATTCTTTCTTGTTACTGAATGCTAATCGAAGTATTAAAATAAAATACAGCTCCAAATATTTCATGGCCATGCACGATTCTGTCCTGAAGTCCAAATTTAAGTTTTATCTCCACCAGTAGTATTCATGACTAGCAACTACATATGCAATTTTTTCTGCTTATCTATATCAATCATTCCAATAACATAAAATTATATATCGTACTAACAAATGCATTTACAGTGTGGCTGTGACATTGCACTAGGACTGTACGGTACAGATATTCCATAGGTAATAGGAAGGCTACCATTTGAGATATTCCATAGCCCACTTCAATGACAAGTCGCAAGTGCAGCCTGATGACCTCATGAATGTCAAATGAGTAAAAATCACCAAGTAATCAGTTGTGCGACAACAACAGGGAGACATGTATAAAATGCACTGAAATGTCTGTAAAGTAAACAAAACAAAAAAAACACACCAAATGCAAAATAAACTACTGGTGATACGTATTTTATGCCAATTACAGATTCCCATTGCTCGCATTTTGTAATGTCCCCGTAAAGTTTATGTAAGCTACACCTCAAATGAAATGCCCTACTCGGCCCATATATTCCACAGGTGAACAAGATATTGCCTTAAGTAAGGTTTCAACTCAGATGCCTCCCCGTTGGACAAATAAGAAACAATTAAAAGTAAATTGTATTCCTGCATTAACAGTGCAAAGTTCACAAATCTCGGCAAGACTACAGGTTAAGCAAGATTATAAACCCAAACAAGATACTGAAACAGTTAAGCATCAACATTTTGTTTTCGTACAAGTACACATCTAGCCATTGTCGTCGCTGATTAACACTGTATCTACTATCGCATCATTTTTCATCAACCAAAGTTAATTGTAAGGACAGGAAGATGTATGTTAATGTAAATGGCACAACAAGAAAGCTAAAAACAGAGCTGAATCTTCTTCTAAGCACTAAAAATGGAACAAGCAAGAATAGAACTGCATTATGAGGATCGTCATGCTACAAGCAAAGCATACTAAGGAGAGTGTATGGCGCTATTGACCATGCTGCAAGAGCAATACTAGGAGGATAGTCAATTAAGAAGGGGAAACAACATGATTTCAGAATTGGGAATGACTTACATTAAAGAAATTACTAGTACTAACCTGATTAAAAGAAGAGAAATTCCGGAAAGTGGGATACCGGAATCCGGATTCTGGAGAGGAACTGAAAGAAACCCTGGGCAGCCAACACTGCAAGAGACAGATTCCTTTAACCTACAAATCACAAAACACAATATATTATGTGGAAGAAGTAGAGTTATTATCTTGAACCAAACCAAACATAGATACATATATTAACAAAATTAACATCCCCATTGCAAGAGACAAGAGACAGATTCCTTTAGTTACATCTAAAGTAAAATTAAACACAGAGATTAGAGTTTCCACTACAAAACTAACAAGGAAAACAGAACTCACTTCTTATAGATGCACAGATAGAATACATACCATGAAATACTGCATCTATACTTCACTCATGTAGGCATAAGAAGTATGGCACCAGCAATTTGACAAGAAAAAAATACAAATTAGAACAGCAAGCGTTAATCATGATTCAACTTCCACAAAACCACAGATGGATCTCCACAGCCGAACCTCCACAGATGAATCTCCCATCTGCAAAACCAATTCATACCGAATTAACTAAAGCAACAAATATATAATAATTATAATAAGAAAAGAAAATCAATAACAGAGCATCATTTTTCTAATAGTACATCACTGATTATGATAAATCTTTGGGAAATTGAATTCCGAGTATGAACTTCGAATCACAACAATTTTCATTACCAAATCAATGAACTTATTTTAGGGTTTTTAGAACCAAAATAAGTTTGAGTATACCCCAATCAAGCCAGGTTTATAAATATTGGGCGAAGTAAATACGAAATATACAAGGTAAAACATGCTTCAAAAAAAAAAAATACTATACAATAGCTTAATACAAAGATCTGTATAATCAATGAAACTTATTTTAGGGTTTTTAGAACCAAAAACTTGGATTTCACGGAGAAGAATTACCTGCTATTAACAATCATCAGACCTTCAATTACCTTGTTGAAGATGGGTTCAATAAGTTTCTCAATCCTTTTTCTTCTGGATCTCGATTTCTTAAAGAGAAGCAGCCGGAAATGAGAATTAGAATGAGGTTTCATCAAGGATTTAGTGGTGTGTGTCTCAAATCTGTATAATTTTGATAAAAATGAGACGGATTTTGTAGTTAGGGTTTTTTTTTTCTTGGACGAAACGAGGAGATGCAGAAGAAAGAGAAGCGGAGATGGGGTTCAGAAATGGAATCGGAATTATGACATTATCTCTTTCCTGTTTAGTTATATGGCACCTCACTGGGATTCTCGAGATTCATCTCAGCGAGATTGAGGGCCAGGATTTTATATGGCCACAACTCGTGTTTCCTTTTTAAATTTGCCCAATACAGTACTAGAGTATCACTGGTGAGGCCCAAATATTTTCTTCTTGTTGTTAAATGCGGTGATCACACCATTTTATTGATTGATTGATAAGTGCAAGATCTAGAGACCCCCGTAGTATTCATTGCAAACATTTTTTTTTAAGAAAATGATTTGTGACTTCCAAAATCTCTACTCCAATATCAATTCTTGCAGAGTAAATATTATTTTCTCCTTTTCGGAGTACATACCAAACTTGTCTGACACTTTATTCATAATGTGCCAAATACACCATCTATGTCTGGCAGCAGGAAAAACAATTTTAATCGCATTTTGCATTGCCTTAACAATGGGAGTAGAGATTTTGGGAGTCACAGATCATTTTCGTTTTTTTTTATATAATTTTTCTATTTTAGGGTTTTTCGAAAATTATAAGATTAATGGCAATCAAACATACATATATTATTCATGCTACTATTTTACTGAGGGGTGGAACTAAAGGTTGACTAACGTCCCCAAAATTTCAAAAATCTTTGTATTAAGCTCTTATTTTACCTTGTATAATTCGTATTTACTCCGCCCAATATTTATAAATTTGTGCACCTAAATCCTAAATACTCCTACTAAATATTGTTTGATCAATCATTCAATACGGAAGTTTAAGTATTTATACCACATTTTTAACTTATTAATCTATTTTCAAGAAATGGAAGGATTACTGTATATCCATGAATTTTCTTTTGAGATTTCTCTTTACTGAGATAAAATGTTGCGACCCACTTACGCTAATCATTGTACTTTTGGTGTCTCTTTTATCGTTTCTTTTTGCTCGGTAATAAAGATTTTATTATTGACAAAAAGAATTAAAGAATACAAAATGAGTTCCATGTGGAACCAAATAAAACTTAAGAAGTTACCATTTTAGGTAACCATGACATAAAACAGAGAATAAACTAACTACATCTAAAGTATGGTTGATTATCAGTTTCTATACTTAGAAGAAAAAAAGGTGGCCTATGTGCAAAAATGATGCATTCTCCCCTTGATAAATTACTTTTTTTTTTCTCTAAAGTGTTTGCTGAGAAGTTTACTTCTCTAAACCTATGAATAAAACTCCAGACTCTTACACTGTCACATATTTTTTCCACCTTGTACTAGCAAACCATGGAACCTGAAATGATGTAAATGCTATTATGACTGCTTTGGAATCTAACCTGAATAGAAGGTTAAGAAATCAATTTCTAACAGCACATTCCCCTGCACACATTATTGTCATAACCTCAGCATAATAGAATATCGACAACAATGTTTCGATTAGTTGAATATTTTCGCTTTTCTATACATTAATTTTAGGTCACTGAATTTGTATTTAACAATTTATGAACTTAGTTATATGTAGGTGCGAACACCATGTTGGGACCTATTTTATTAGGGTCGTGTTGAATACGATTAAAAGTGCAAATGATAGAAAGTGAAGGATTAAATTATGAATTAACGACAAGCTTGATACCAAGTTGTTGGCTCAATATGAGTAGAATCGTAAGGGAAAGTTTGGGAAGAAGGTTGTAAAACAGGTGGACGGGGCAAAAAATCTCGCTGGGATCTTAATTTTGAAGAGCATATGAGAAATTCAAGAAGTTATTGGCAGATGCTCGTAGGCTTAAAGAATAAGCTTAAGAAAAAGCAATACGAAAAAGTCCATAGTCTGAATACAACAAAAAATACATATCTATATTGCTGACTCGATCCAATATTTAAAACATGTAAATTAATAATACAAAACATATATTCACCCAAAATATAGTGTTGTCCTTCGCAAAAGAGTACAAAAAGTTTATTCGGGGAGGCTCTTGTTACGTAAACAAACTGATCAAACTAAAAACTATTGTGGTGGGCATTAATTTAGAGATAATTTCAAAGAATCTGAAGGCAGAATTTCTTTTTGGAGATCAAAAGGAATTATTTGTAGTTTACATCACCTTAAGCTTTAGTAATTTTTCTTTTTGACGATCAAAAGCAAAACTTTATTAAGAAAAGCGTCACAATAACAGATGATGATTAAGAGTGATATATCTTTAAACAAATTTGTATGTAATGGTAAGTTGAAAAGAGAACACTTCACTACGATAATTAGTTGCTTAGCATCTCTTGTACTATTAAAAATTATATCATTTCGTTCCCTCCACACAATATAATGACCAAAAATAAAAATCTTATAGAAAATTATAAGCTCTCAACAATGAAATAAAGTAAAAAAAAAAAAAAAATCTCAGCTCGGATTTATTAAAAATATGACCAAATTTGAAAGAAGCGCCTAGGGTTTGATAGGTTTTTCTGTTTCTGAAGTTGGGAGAGAAGAGAGAAGAGGAGAGTTAAAAAAAAACTAAGTATGTGCATGTTATTACCCTACACTGTAAATGGGAGAAGATGAAAGACGACGTCGATGCCATGAGATCCGACAAAAACCAAAAAGAAGAGAAAAGTCGAACCTTAATCGCCTTGGTCAACAGAGCGGCCAAGGTTGTGCTTAGCTAATGCTTGTGGTACGATAACTCAAGTGTTTTAATCAAACCAACTAACTTACCCAATTGTGTTGAACTCGAGATTTTTTTTCTGAATAGCGAAACAGGTATATTTCTCGCTCGAAAGATCGTTATATAGCGACAAAATCTGTCGAATCATTGGTTGTTTTTTTTCCAGTTTTTTGTAGTCGTGTTGTACAAATTGACAGATCAGACCAAGTATAGTTGAGTCCAAGCGCAATAATATTATTAACGATGTTTCTTTCACAAAGTGAACACACTGGGTTTGACCTTAACCTGCTAATAAATAAGGTTGTAACTCTTAAAGAAGTACTCTTAGATGCATTTGAACATGAAGCTGTAAATTTGCTGATAATTCTCCATATCTTTGAAGCTTAAGCTGGATTGTTGTTTTAAAATATCTGTGATTGCTAGTAGGGGCTTCAAGTAGAAGCACTAGGATGTCGTAATTAAGAAATTTCAGAAGAAGTTAGCATTATGGAAAAGAAAATCTTTCACCAAAGAAGACATAATATAATTTTAATCAAAACAACACTTTCTAGTCTTTTATCCACTTCTTATTAATCTTTCTAATTCCAATGGTGCATTGCTACATATTATAGGTATTCATATGCCTGGACACGGCCCATCATGTTCATTGCGTTCACTATAAGTCGTGGACCCAATTTTGTTGAGTTGAGTGGCCGAGAACATATTGTAGGTCATACTTATTAGCCCCTTTATTGAGTTGTTTCTGTTCAAAGCAGAGATTGGGTGTATCGAAATTTTGCAATTTAACCCAAAGGATTTTTCTTCGAGATTGGTTGATCGGTGAAGGTGGCATGCAGTTCATACTATCCATATTTGTTATCCTCCTTTCCTGATCTGATTTATTTTGTTCATCATTCAAATGATATTTAGGTCTTGTTCTTTGAGTTCTTCTTAAATTAAACTAGATCTATTTTCCTGAGTGGTTGCTCTAATACCTAACCTTACTTTCCAGAGTTACACTTATAAATATTGTTTTTAACACATCCACAAACTATGTTATTCAACAAAATTTTCTTTACGGTTTAATGTTGATTTTGAACAACGATTTTTTTTTCTTAATTAACATATGCATAACAAACTTTTATATATTTATAAAACATTATAATACGTCAAAATGGATGAAGGGAAGGGTATGAATTTGGGATTCTTGTCGGTACTTTTGGCTATAAGAATGGAAAGCCTATTCCCAAACTAATCCATATTGAACTTACGATGAAGGGTTCTATTCCTATATCCCATCATACGTACCTTTCGGGATATGGTTTTGATGGGTCTCATCATGAGAAGTTGTCTGAGTATTTGAAAAATAACTACAATGAGTACTTGACCCTCTTCTCAAAACTTGTCTAAATATTGTGAGAAAAACAAGTTTGGATTAGTGGGAAAGATATTATTGGAGGATGCAACTCAAGTATTTCTCTCATTCCATGTATCTTGATTTTTTTTTTTTAATGAAACTGAGAACTAGATTAATCTAAAATATTTCCACTCGTGTTATCACGAGTTATATGTTGCTTAACGGAAAACAAAAAAATTAAAAAATGAAACTTGGGAAAAGGATTAGTTTGCTTCAAGTTGTATGCGTCTTAACTCAAGTTATTTGCCAAAGGGTTCATTGTGAACGATACTTGTATTATTATAATTTTGGTTTCTTTTAGATACTTGTGTTAGTATAAATAGTACTACTATTATGAATATACATACATGCCTAAGGTGGTGAACCAGAAAATATATATGGCAAGAAAGCACAAAAAACTTCAGTAATTTTGTTGTAACACAAATTTAGAGTTAAGTAGAGGCTAAAATCGATCAAGCAATATGGAGCATCAAGTGGAGACCTA
Organism: Papaver armeniacum; assembly: GCA_023531295.1. Classification (NCBI taxonomy): domain Eukaryota; kingdom Viridiplantae; phylum Streptophyta; class Magnoliopsida; order Ranunculales; family Papaveraceae; genus Papaver; species Papaver armeniacum. The sequence goes on from JAJJWW010012152.1 coordinate 152,683, forward strand.
CCATTGCCAAATTTAGATTTAAGCAGACAATACAATAAGAAGAAAAAGAGAGATTTAGTTGTATGACTAATATCATGTAAAGATTATTTCGCACAACAAATAACTGCAATTCTAAATGCATGGAATGAGAGAAATACCTGAAACGAATCCTCCAACTGTATCTTTTTCTTTGCCACCCCATTCAATATATTTCAGACACGTTCCTCTCACAATTTTCAGACTAGTCTTGAGAAGATCAATTCCTTCTTGAAGAGACATGAATGGCTTATGGTTGATTTCCAAATACCTAGAAAACTTTTCGGTGTAAGAGCCATCAAAACCATATTTGGGATAGTATGAATGGCGAGATGAAGGGGTAGTACATTTGAAGATAAGTTCAACATGGAGTAATTTTGGAACATATTGACCCTTCTCTTTACAAAAGTTCCAAGTAAGACATCTGTGTTTAGATTCTTGCGTTTATCCGCTGCTTGTGATAGACGGCGTTAATGAATTTTTCCTTGAAGAGCTTTGCATTAGTTAGATAAGAAGAGTATACATTCTTTATCATGTCGTCTATAAAGGTATCAAACAAATGAACATCTCCACTCGAAGCTAACCCAAAGTTTTTATTTGACTTCATTTTCTTAAGTCGAATCTCTTCTGATGATAAGAAATATAAAGAGAGGAAAGAAAATAAAGTAAGAAACAACATTAAGATTCACAAAAAAAACAAGTTTTTCAAACAAAAAAACACCTTCTTTCTTGTCGACGGCTATCGAGCCATCTTCCTCCCAAACCATACGTGAATCCGACCCCAAGAGAATGATATTTAGATGCTTTATAATAACCCCAATAATAACTGATCCATGTTTGTCTATAAATATTTTATAAGTTTCCATTTTTGAAGACATTTTTTTACTAAAAGTTTGCATTTTTGAAGAAAAGCAGATGAGTGAGAAAGATAGCAGTTTTGTTCGACTAGAGAGGAGAGTATGTTGTGACCATACAAAACGACCCACAGATCATGTGAAGAATATTTAGCACAACAAATAACTGCAATTCAACAAAATTTTCTTAAGTATAACATTGTCTATAAGTATAAGTCCGGCAAAATTTATACTTATAAACATTGTCTTAATTAACACATGCACAAACTATGTTATTCAACAAAATTTTCATTTGCAGTTTAATGTTGATTTTGAACAATGATTTTTTTCTTAATTAACATAAGCATAACAAACTTTTATGCATTTACAAAACATTATAATACGTCAAAATAGATGAAGGGAAGGGTTTGAATTTTGGGATCCTTGTCGGTACTTTTGACTATAAGAATGGAAAACATATTCCCAAACTAATCCGTATTGAACTTACGATGAAGGTTCTATTCCTATAGCCCGTTATATGTACCTTTCGGGATATGGTTTTGATGGGTCTCATCATGAAAAGTTTTTGAAAAATAACTACAATGAGTACTTGACCCTCTTCTCAGAACTTGTCTAAATATTGTGAGAAAAACAAGTTTGGATTATGTGAGATGGAGTGGGAAATATATATTATTGGAGGATGAAAGTATTTCTCGCATTCCATGTATCTTGATTTTTTTTTAATGAAATTGAGAAATAGATTAATCTAAAATATTTCCACTCGTGTTATTATGAGTTATATGTTACTTAACGGAATTTTTTTTTTAAAGTGAAAATTGGGAAAAGGATTAGTTTGCTTCTTAACTCAAGTATGCGTCTTAACTATAAACATTGTTTGAATTTGAATGTGGAAAGCTGTATTGCTAACAATTCTTTTATTTTACATAAATAAACATAAAAAATTCTTATACTTATAAACATTGTTTTTACAACATGCACAAGCTATGTTATTCAACAAAATTTTCATTTATGGTCTAATGTGGATTTTTGACAACGATTTTTTCCTAACATAAGCGTAACAAACTTTTATATATTATAGTTAAGCGATTTACAAAATCCAATAGATATAAATTAAGAAAAATGAAATCCACTTGTAGACTTGCCACTCGTATTGAGGTCCATAACAACTATTCAAACAAATCAAAAGTTCAGCAATAGTAAATTATATGCTAAAAAATTATCCAACTGCTATAGTATCAAACAAAATGAATTCAAAACTGTTTCAAAAAAAATAATCCAAAACAACAACAAAGAAAGTTATAGTAACGTAATTCAACCATGTGTATATATATAGATTTTATTACATACTTGAAATCCTCTGTTGAGTATTGTCTATTGTCAACGTAGACACCAACAGTTATGGTCTTTATGGATCCGTACAATATTTCCTTGTCGAATGTAGATCCTAAGAGTAAGTACATTATAAGACCGTACAACAAATCAAGCAATTGGTAATGTTGGATATTAGACATTTGATACAATTAATTAGACTCATCCTAACTTTTTTTTATTACATAGAATTGATCGTACACTTGATGTTGATGGACGTGGAATTCTAGTAAGTTCTTAAAACTGTAAATTGAACTTTAAGAGCCAATACATAATTATTCGAGGTTATATACATGCATATTCTTGATTTATTTTATTTCATATTAGCCGCTTGTCAATAATCTTTCATGTCTTGCTTTGTAATTCACTGAAGCCTTAAATTGAAAAATAATAACAATGAATTGAAAAATAATAATAAAAGAAACCAAATAAATAGAAGAAAAGAAGATATTCAAGTTTTTTTTTTGGCTTAAAGGGGTAAGATTTTATTAGAAAAAAAGGTTGAACTGCAAAAACAGTCGGTCAAAGCTTACAAGCCCATAAAATGGGTCTCAACATCAATTCTAGAGTTAACTGAAATGGAATACTGCGTTCCAGATAAATCAGATTGGCGAAACTGATATTTTTGAACCAAGAATGTTCCTCACCCCATTGAAATAATAGTCTCTTAATTTCGATTATTTAACATATCCTTGTTCCGACTCTTTTTATTTGCCATCACTCTTATATTCCGTCCATAAAGCCCAACTTATTGCAAAAGGAGTAATGTACCAGATCTTTTTTTTTCTAGCTTTGTACATGATTCAGTGTGCCATTGTAGAATTTGGTCTTTGAATGCGTTCTTGTGTACCCAAACTATATCCGAAGATGCAGAAAAATCCTCCCAAATACTTCTGGTTTAAGGGCACAACAATAAGATGTGATTCACTTCTTATTCTTCTTCTTCAGCATTGCAGAAACAACATCTTGTTTCCTGAATTTCACACAACCTCTCATGTTTAGGTTATCTATTATTGGAATGGCATTCTGAATTGCTATCCAAACTAACAATTGTGTTTTTTGGTGGGACTTTTTTGTTCCAAACTTGCTTGAGATCTGGTCCAATATCCCCTTGTTGCATGAGCCATTTATATCCTCCCTTAGATGTATAGATGGATGCAAGCTTGTAGTTTTTTGAGTCTTACTCAGTCCATAGTAGGGGTGACCAATCAAATTTAAGAGATATAACAATTCTTCTTTTACCTCTTCATTAGGCTGTTGAGATAACTGAAGATTCCATGACCCATTATTAATCATCTCTGCAACTTTAGCATCTTTGTTTGTAATAGATTTGAATGCTTTTGTGTGAGTGAGATAGAAAGGTGTATGAGATTTCCAGGGGTCCTTCCAGTTTCCATTTCCAATATGCACCTCGAATTCCAATGCACTAGCCACTTCCATTTTGAATACCTTTCCAAAAACCTCTCCCATATGTTGAGTTATACCTTTTAGGAAAAATATCATCTTTATCTAAGTCAGTTTATCTTTGAATAATTTCACCTTTTAGGAAAAGATATTCAAGTTGAACATGTAATATTCGAAAATGATGTTTAAAAATAATAGAACGAAAATACATATGATTGGTTATATATATAAAAGCGATCAATATTGGTCAGAGGTGTGGTCGGAGATCATATTTAATGAACACGTCAAGAGATAGGTATCAAATGTAGCCCTTTGGAGTTAGTGTAATTGAACCCATGCCAAACACCCAACTCTAGAATGCAGTTATTGACTACTTCCTTTGAGTGCACTACACAATCCAATTACCTCTGATTTAAACGAGTTAACTTTAGTTGCAGGACCCAATAGAAAGATCCTCGTAATCTCATTCAGTTTCTTTTTAGCATCCATTAGAATTGGAAATATTAATAAGAAGTGGATAAAAGACTAGAAAGTGTTGTTTTGATTAAAATTATATTATGTCTGCTTTGGTGAAAGATTTTCTTTTCCATAATGCTAACTTCTTCTGAAATTTCTTAATTACGACATCCTAGTGCTTCTACTTGAAGCCCCTACTAGCAATCACAGATATTTTAAAACAACAATCCAGCTTAAGCTTCAAAGATATGGAGAATTATCAACAAATTTACAGCTTCATGTTCAAATGCATCTAAGAATACTTCTTTAAGAGTCACGACCCTATTTATTAGCAGGTTAAGGTCAAACCCAGTGTGTTCTCTTTGTGAAAGAAACATCGTTAATAATATTATTGCGCTTGGACTCAACTATACTTGGTCTGATCCGTCAATTTGTACAACACGACTACAAAAAAACTGGAAAAAAACAACCAATGATTCGATAGATTTTGTCGCTATATAACGATCTTTCGAGCGAGAAATATACCTGTTTCTCTATTCAGAAAAAAAATCTCGAGTTCAACACAATTGGGTAAGTTAGTTGGTTTGATTACAACACTTGAGTTATCGTACCACAAGCATTTGCTAAGCACAACCTTGGCCGCTCTGTTGACCAAGGCGATTAAGGTTCGACTTTTCTCTTCTTTTTGGTTTTTGTCGGATCTCATGGCACCGACGTCATCTTTCATCTTCTCCCATTTACAGTGTAGGGTAATAACATGCACATACTTAGTTTTTTTTTTAACTCTCCTATTCTCTCTTCTCTCCCAACTTCAGAAACAGAAAAACCTATCAAACCCTAGCTGCTTCTTTCAAATTTGGTCATATTTTTAATAAATCCGAGCTGAGATTTTTTTTTTTTTTTTTACTTTATTTCATTGTTGAGAGCTTATAATTTTCTACAAGATTTTTATTTTTGGTCATTATATTGTGTGGAGGGAACGAAATGATATAATTTTTAATAGTACAAGAGATGCTAAGCAACTAATTATCGTAGTGAAGTGTTCTATATCACTCTCAATCATCATCTGTTATTGTGACGCTTTTCTTAATAAAGTTTTGCTTTTGATCGTCAAAAAGAAAAATTACTAAAGCTTAAGGTGATGTAAACTACAAATAATTCCTTTTGATCTCCAAAAAGAAATTCTGCCTTCAGATTCTTTGAAATTTTATCTCTAAATTAATGCCCACCACAATAGTTTTTAGTTTGATCAGTTTGTTTACGTAACAAGAGCCTCCTGAATAAACTTTTTGTACTCTTTGCGAAGGACAACACTATATTTTGGGTGAATATATGTTTTGTATTATTAATTTACATGTTTTAAATATTGGATCGAGTCAGCAATATAGATATGTATTTTTTGTTGTATTCAGACTATGGACTTTTTCGTATTGCTTTTTCTTAAGCTTATTCTTTAAGCCTACGAGCATCTGCCAATAACTTCTTGAATTTCTCATATGCTCTTCAAAATTAAGATCCCAACGAGATTTTTTGCCCCGTCCACCTGTTTTACAACCTTCTTCCGAAACTTTCCCTTACGATTCTACTCATATTGAGCCAACAACTTGGTATCAAGCTTGTCCTTAATTCATAATTTAATCCTTCAGTTTCTATCATTTGCACTTTTAATCGTATTCAACACGACCCTAATAAAATAGGTCCCAACATGGTGTTCGCACCTACATATAACTAAGTTCAGAAATTATTAAATACAAATTCAGTGACCTAAAATTAATGTATAGAAAAGCGAAAATATTCAACTAATCGAAACATTATTGTCGATATTCTATTATGCTGAGGTTATGACAATAATGTGTGCAGGGGAATGTCTTTGTTAGAAATTGATTTCTTAACCTTCTATTCGAGTTAGATTCCAAAGCAGTCATAATAGCATTTACATCATTTCGGGTTCCATGGTTTGCCGAGTACAAGGTGGAAAAAATATGTGACAAGTGTAAGAGTCTGGAGTTTTATTCATAGGTTTAGAGAAGTAAACTTCTCAGCAGACACTTTAGCGAAAAAAAAAAGTAATTTATCAAGGGGAGAATGCATCATTTTTGCACATAGGCCACCTTTTTTTCTTCTAAGTATAGAAACTGATAATCAACCATACTTTAGATGTAGTTAGTTTATTCTCTGTTTTATGTCATGGTTACCTAAAATGGTAACTTCTTAAGTTTTATTTGGTTCCACATGGAACTCATTTTGTATTCTTTAATTCTTTTTGTCAATAATAAAATCTTTATTACCGAGCAAAAAGAAACGATAAAAGAGACACCAAAAGTACAATGATTAGCGTAAGTGGGCGCAACATTTTATCTCAGTAAAGAGAAATCTCAAAAGAAAATTCATGGATATACAGTAATCCTTCCATTTCTTGAAAATAGATTAATAAGTTAAAAATGTGGTACAAATACTTAAACTTCCGTATTGAACGATTGATCAAACAATATTTAGTAGGAGTATTTAGGATTTAGGTGCACAAATTTATAAATATTGGGTGGAGTAAATACGAATTATACAAGGTAAAACAAGAGCTTAATACAAAGATTTTTGAAATTTTGGGGAGGTTAGTCAACCTTTAGTTCCACCCCTCGGTAAAATAGTAACATGAATAATATATGTATGTTTGATTATTGCCATTAATCTTATAATTTTCGAAAAACCCTAAAATAGAAAAATTATATAAAAAAAACGAAAATGATTTGTGACTCCAAAATCTCTACTCCCATTGCTAAGGCAATGCAAAATGTGACTAAAATTGTTTTTCCTACTGCCAGACATAGATGGTGTATATGGCACATTATGAATAAAGTGCCAGAGAAGTTTGGCATGTACTCCAAAAGGGAAAAAATAATATTTACTCTGCAAGAATTGATATTGGAGTAGAGATTTTGGAAGTCACAAATCATTTTCGTAAAAAAAATGTTTGCAATGAATACGATGGTCTCCAGATCTTGCACTTATCAATCAATAAAATGGTGTGATCACCGCATTTAACAACAAGAAGAAAATATTTATCAGTCACGACCCTATTTATTAGCAGGTTAAGGTCAAACCCAGTGTGTTCTCTTTGTGAAAGAAACATCGTTAATAATATTATTGCGCTTGGACTCAACTATACTTGGTCTGATCTGTCAATTTGTACAACACGACTGCAAAAAACTGGGAAAAAACAACAAATGATTCGAAATATTCTGTAGCTATATAACGAACTTTCGAGCGAGAAATATACCTGTTTCGCTATTAAAAAAAAATCTCGAGTTCAACACAATTGAGTAAGTTAGTTGGTTTGCTTACAAAACTTGAGTTATCGTACCCAAGCATTAGCTAAGCACAACCTTGGCTGCCGCCTCTCTGTTGACCAAGGCAATTAAGGTTCGACTTTTTTCTTATTTTTGGTTTCTGTCGGATCTCACGGCTCTGACGTTGTCTTTCATCTTCTCCCCTTTACATTGTAGGGTAATAACATACACATACTTACGTTTTTTTCTCTCTCTCCTCTTCTCTCTTATCTCCCTACTTGAGAAACAAAAAAACCTCTCAAACCCTAGCCGCTTCTCGTTGGGATTTGGTCATCTTTTTAATAAATCCGAGCGGGGATCTTTTTTATTTATTTATTTCATTATTGGGAGCTTATAGTTTTCTATATGATTTTTATTGTTGGTCATTTTATTGTGTGGAGGGAACGAAATGATAGAATTTTTAACAACATTACAAGGGCTGCTAAGCAACTAATTATCGTAGTGAAGTATTCTCTTTTCAACTTATCATTACATATAAATATGTTTAAAGATATCTCACTCTCGATCATCATCTGTTAAGGTGGTGTAACTACAAAATAATTCCAAGTTATAGCACCTTTAGTTTTTTCGAAATATGACAAATTTAACCTTGGGAGAAATAGAAATTTTAGAAATGACATGACACGTGTTAGGAAAAATTGGATCCACTCGGCGCAATAAATGTTTTTGTCACCTTAAAGATCTTCTTCTACGTGTTGCTTTCTCATTTAACGAAATACCAAAACAAATCTAGGTACAAAAGAAAGTGAGAAGCTGTGTCCCACATATTTGTGTTCAGTCTTTCGTTCACACGATCTCGACAAATTAATTATTTCAAATTTTGATTTGGGAATCAATATAGAAGGACACATATTTCAAATCTCGAGTGAACTCAACTTCCAGACTTGCTTGTGGCGACATACTTATTGCCAACTATAGAAGACAGCTCATTGGGTACCGATGGAAAACGAAGATTTCCTATGATCTTGAAGAATTATGATTGTAATTTTATGTTTTGTGTTAGTTTTATCACTATTAATTTTTTTGGACAGTTGTACTCTTTCCTTCGTCAGGGTCTTCCCACTTTGGGTTTTTCCTGTCAAGGTTTTAACGAGGCAACCTTTGTAAGTCCAACTAATTTTTGAAGCTTTTGTACTTACTGTCTATGTTTTTTCTTTGAAGTTGGTGTATTGGGATCTTATTGGAGATATATCCCTGCCTAGGGCAAACTCTAATGAGCTTTTAATCATCTAACTGATTTTAAAAAACAAAAAAAAATATGGATAAATTTATTTGTCATAAAAGAAAAAAAGTTTCTTGTTAAGCCCGGTAAAAATACCAGTTTTGCATCAGCTAGTGATATCCTAAAGATACACTTTTTTCTTTTGCATCCATATACTCTACATATGCATCCTAGTGAAATGCAGGGATCTGGGATACATTGATCGAAAAAATACAAAAAAAAGTTAGCACCATGGAGGAGAAATTTTTTTACAAAGGCAGGGAGACTTTTGTTGATCAGAACAACTCTCTCAAGTCTACCCATATATTATATGTCAATTTTTTCAGATGCCTGTGAAGGTAGAGCAAAAGATCAACCAAATTATGAGAAGATTTATGTGGGGCGCAACAGCTGAAAGGAAGAGAATTAACTGGGTAGCATGGGAGAAAGCTTGCAAACCCAAAAGTCTTGGAGGTTTAGGCATTAGAAACTTAAAACTCACAAATAAAGCTTTATTAGCAAAATGGGCATGGAGATTCTCCAAAGAGAAGAAGCAATTATGGAGAAGAATAATACATGAGAAGATGCAAACTTCAGAGAATGCAATATGGGTGAAGGATTCAAATAAACCACAGGGAAGGGGAATGTGGAAAAATATACAAAAACAAAAACAAAAACAGGTGGTGGAACAGATTACAACAACTCTCTTAAATAAAGGAGATTCAGTTAGTTTTTGGTGGGATGCTTGGACTGGTACACAATCCCTGAAGATTCAATTTCCAAACATTTATAAGATTGCAACAAGCAAAAATGCAACAGTAAAAGATATGATATCCAACAATGCTTGGAATTTGAAATCAGAAGAAATTTAACACAACAAGAGATTCCAGAAATGATGGCTTTGTTTGCAAATTTTGGTACAACTCCTACTCTGAATGAAGAAGAAGAAGATGAATTAGTGTGCACAACAACTGGAGGTTTCAATGCACAACTCTGCTACAAATGGCTGATTGAACAACTTCCGGTAACCCCAGCAACTCATTCTCCAGTACCATACTCATGCATTTGGATACAAGGAGTTCCTCCAAAAGTTCAGTTCTTTACATCTGGTTGTTACCCAGGAGTCGAGTCTCTCATTGCAGCTGCTCGGACCACTCCTGACCGTCAAGCTGCTTGCAATTGCCTGCAGAGCGCCTCCACTAGTATCGCTGGGATTAACTATGATAATGCTGCTTCGCCCCCAAGCAAGTGCGGTGTTAACATCCCTTACCAGATCAGCCCCTCTACTGACTGCACCGAGTACGTATTAGTGCCTAGTATTGTGTTGTTGCTGTTGTTTCTGTACGTAGTAGAATCAGTGTCTCTGTTGGGTTTTCGTCATCTAATCAGACCAGACATTTCCTGGTAGTTTATGTAATCCTCCTACCTTGAATTAACGAATATTTACTTATACTGCAATGAATAAGCATTATCCACAAAAGGTGTAACAATTGTCATCACGAGTCAAGATCTTATTCTCTGGCGAAGCGCAAGAAATGAGTCAAGGTCGACGATATTGTGGTTGTCTGCATGCGCCCGACAAAAAGACCTACTCTCACCAAATTTATTTGCCAATTCTGAAGACCACCATATGCAAGAATATTGAGTCTATGATGGACGGCGTGACCTAACGAATTGCAGGTGCACCAAGTACTATCACACCTACTCTGACCAAATTAATTGGCTTATTCTTTCATTTAGGCTGCATTTAGACGCTTGGAATCTGAGCAGAATGTGGCGGATGCGTTGCGGAAGGATGCAAAATATGTATTTCATGGTTTATTAGCTCAGTAACTTACAATAACAAAATGGATGCATTTTCTTACAAGAACCTCAAAAAATCACTGTATTATGGCGATTGTAGCAGGACACAACGAGTTCGAGTTCTGAAGACGATGCATCTACTTCTTCTCCATATCTTTTTTAGCTGAGGCAACAAGATAGACTTTCCTTGAAATTTATAATAAATTTGTTAATGCGTTAATATCAGCACGAGAGACTTTCCTTGGATACTCTGATTCCAGAACCGACCCAATTCATTTTCTTATCACAAGCAGATCGCACGTGCTATGCACGTGCTGGTAAACACCCACGGGAGTTGGGTTGCTTATCTTTTTAGTATTTTCTGTTCGAATTTTGCAGCTACAGTAAACATTGGTCGCTACAGTAAGGGTAAATAAATTAAGTTACTAATATACCCCCATTTTATTTATAGGATGTTTATTGTGTAGTTATGTTACGGAGTAAAATAGTGAACAACATTTTTTCAGTTTAAATTACCATTATGCCCTCCTTTTAATTTGTAAAATACTATTTATGTGTACATAATATGAGGGCAATTTGGGAATATCAGTTTTTACAGCTTCATTTACTGTTCGATGAACAGTAAGGGGTCTTGGCTTTATTAATAGAATAGATAAAGTTGTACGAGGGAACCATCTGTGAACACCAATGTTTCTGCATTCAGTTCAGACCTTATGAAGTGCACCTGTTTTCGGATCATCGTTGGATACACATGCTTTTGATCGTTCTAATAGTACCTCGTGTACACCTCTTGGCACATTAAGAAGAGCTTCTTTAGGATCCGCATGCAGGATGCAGCACATGTTAAGCCGTCCCCATCAGCAATCTCTTTTGCACGCACCTAGTAGTAACTTCCACATGTGATGGGAGATTTTATCCACTGAACCCATGAAAGAACCAATATAGAGGGATGCACCACTCCAGGTTATTCGCGACCTCCTGTAACTCGAGGACTTGATGGAAGGCGCTTCTGAAGATTGGCAGTGGCTGGTTAAGTGGTTTGCAATCTCCTACTGTGCCCTTTTATACATTGATGATCTGATGAAGTTTGGAATACCCATTTAGCTATTAAATCCAGCAAGGTGATAACAGATTCCTTTGTATTTAATTTAGGGGCAACCCTCAGCATGTAGAAAGGCAGAAAGCTAAGCATAATTCAGATGAAACACATTGCATTATTCAGCAAAAGCTATATCTGAGGATGAGAAATTCAGCAGTTTCTGGTTTAAAATCTCAAGGTCTTAAGAAGCTATATCTTCTTCTATAGCCAAAACCCCATATGGATCCTGGCATGGCATAGTAAAAAAAAAAAAAAAATGCAAAACCAATCAACTGTGAATGGAGAGGCTCATAGTTCTGAAGTTAAAGACTGCCACTGCAATCCAAAGACTGCCAAAAAAATGCAAAACCAATCAACTGTGAATGGAGAGGCTCATAGTTCTGAAGTTAAAGACTGCCACTGCAATCCAAAGACTGCCAAATTTTCATTAACTTTATGTTTGGCTGATAGCCCATATAGGGCTATTCGTTTTGAGCATCCAATTCACGGCCGATTGGCGTACAGCATTCGAATCCTAATACCATATAAACTTAGTTCTCACAATCGTATCCCCCAATGTGGGACTATTTTTAATCACACCTTAATACTATCAAGACATGCGGCTTGTAGTTACGCTTTGACTCAGAGCACATTAAGGAGAGATCTTCACGAGTCTTTGAGGACGCAAAACTGTAAACCAGTCGGATGGTAGTTCAACAGAGAAAAACATCCAAATTCAACTCTCAAACCAATTCTTTTATCAGCCGGATAAAAAATAAATAAATCTCAGTACGTATCAAGTAGGTTGTGTAATAAATTATGGGTATCGAGGGATCATCGATCAGAGAAAATGAAATCAAAGAACATAAAATGCACAAAGATTAAAATGGTTCGGCACTAACGCCTACGTCCACTGAGAAACCCCGTAGGGTGAATTAGATTGATCTCCAGTCTATTGTACTGGGATAAGAATTGCATTTACATCTTTGATCCTATTTATAGGTGATAGGATATAAACCTAGTAACAAATGGTGAAACTAATTTATCTACATTACAGGATTAATAACCGACTTGATCCTATAATCTTGTAGGTGCCTTGACTGCACACTTATTTATCTTGTTTCTAGTCCACCGTAGTTAGATCATACAAATCTTCTGACTTAGTCTTCTCTTCACCAACATAATATTCCAACACCCCCTCAAGTTGAACACGGAGCTTTTGTGAAGTGTACAACTTGAATAATCTCATATGATAACTTTGTAACCTAAATTGTGTAGGTTGAACTTCAATCGCAGATGATGACACTTTAACAAAGGTGTAGAAGCAGCAAAATGATCTTCACGAAGCATTGATGAATGAAATGGATTTCCTGGGCTTGGTTTGTTGATTTTTTAACCAAGACAAGACATTGTACACAACCAACAACTTGGAACAGATGGTTGTTTAAGAAAGTTTTCACCAATGAAAACTAAAATTTCGAAAAGTTTTCAATAGCTAAAATAGTTTGTTGATGACCAACAGGTAAGATCTCTGTGTAGAATAACAAACCAGTGATTGAAAATTGGAGTTGGAATTCAAAGATGATGTACGTACAAGGTGATGGGTACTGTACATCTCCATGGCAAGAAAAATACTGTTGATATATATGGTATAGTAGAACTCGCAAATGTAGTTCAAGAAACTAAAAGAAGCTCCAGTAGATAGTGGAACTGATCATACTCAAGAAGAAACAAAACAGTATTGTCTCCTTGGAATAGTGATAGAAGAAAAAAGCGACTAAGTGGACATAATACATCTCTAATGAAGATAAGATGCAAAGAACGAAATAGTTTAGATGGGCAAGCCGGAGACACCAATACGTACCAGAAAATTAGTACTTGGATGAGCAAAATATATTGCTTTAATGGTCTTGCTTTGAGAATTTCTAACCAAGATGAGACAAACATCCCTGCCTGCAACAGTTGGTGGAGTCTTATTGCGGTGAACTGATGGAGATTGTTCAGTACTCAAACCTGAACCACTGTGAAATGTAAACATTATTTGTTCAATACAAAACACAGAAAATATCAATCCAATTAATATTCCATGATATTAAAAAGAAAGGATCTTGCCGTGAACAAATGGCAAGAAGAAAAAATGCTGATTTATTCTCACAAACAACAGAAGATTAATACAAAAGCATAATGCCAAGGATCATGGCATCTGCTGTGGTTAATGATTGATATACCAGAAAAGAAGATCATTACGGCATCTTGCCTCGAAGATTTCAAAAAAACAGAAATCGAAGATAAAATTCACGCGTCATTGTGTTAGGAGATCACAGTAAGGACACGGAAAAACTGAGATAATTAAAAATGATCTCAGTAGAGGCCGATAATAAATATGATCAATTAGGCCATGAAGGATTATGAGCTCATGAAAACTTTGAGCTAAATATTATGAGCTTAGATGAGATCTAAAAACAGATATATTTAGACCGGAAACAATGAGATTACGTTGAACAAGAAAATTGGTCCTTGTAGAAAAAGAAATAGGGTTATGATCAGTGAAACCCTAAGTTTAGCCGTAATCAGCAACTTAATATGAATTCATACAGCCCATGAAAATCTATAGACTTGAAAGTTGTTTGAATCAGATAATTAAGGATTTACCCAAGAAAATCATGCTACAGTTCAGGAACAATGATATCCATCAAACAAAAGCAATGATTTAACCGATGATAGGAATAAGACAACGCCAAAAAAAACTTGGATAAATATTATAGAACCCACGAATCTTATATGCAAAAAACGTGAACACTATACCATCTCTTTACAGTTTGATGATTTAAGAACAGAAAGAGCATTGATTAGTTTAGATGTAAAAAAACCGAAAAAAATATGAAAGAAAGACACATATCCTCTTCAAAAGTTTGATACCCAATTATAATAACAGGGAAAATAAATATTTGTACTTCCTTGTGATTTATGATACTAACCCTAAGAAATCTGGGTAGTAGAGAAAATATCGAGCACCAACATCAAACTCAAAACAAAAAGATGCTTAGATGCGATTTTAATTTTGTAGCGGAAGCGATTGAGGCGGATCTCCCCGCTCTCGATACCATAATAAATTATGGGTATCGAGGGATCATCGATCAGAGAAAATGAAATCAAAGAACATAAAATGCACAAAGATTAAAATGGTTCGGCACTAACGCCTACGTCCACTGAGAAACCCCGTAGGGTGAATTAGATTGATCTCCAGTCTATTGTACTGGGATAAGAATTGCATTTACATCTTTGATCCTATTTATAGGTGATAGGATATAAACCTAGTAACAAATGGTGAAACTAATTTATCTACATTACAGGATTAATAACCGACTTGATCCTATAATCTTGTAGGTGCCTTGACTGCACACTTATTTATCTTGTTTCTAGTCCACCGTAGTTAGATCATACAAATCTTCTGACTTAGTCTTCTCTTCACCAACATAATATTCCAACATTGTGGGAACACTATCGGATCCTAAGAATGATGTCAAAACTTCCATACTTGGCCGTAAACTGGAAACATGGGATGAGCATGAAACGAGACAAAGTTGCACCCAGGATGACCTTTCTTGATAATATGCCTTCTGACACTATTCCGATTTGCTGCATTTCCATGCCAGCTGCAACTTTTTTTGACCTTCTGAAGCTGCCTTTGATCTGTGGTACTTGACAATCGGTAGTTTCCCGAAGACAGATGCATAAAGGACAGCACACAACAGCATAAAAGATGTGGCAATCGAGAGAAACGCCACTGCAACAGATAATGAGATAAAAGATTCAAAAGAGATCCACTGAGTACCAAAGAAAATTCAGATGTTACAAATTTTAGTCCGGCCGTGTATGAACATGGAAAGTCAGTTATGATGTGCCACTTACTTGCATCCTTGCGAAGACCACTCCTGGAATTTTCAAAGGCTGCTTTTGTTATCAACCGCAAAGCTGACGTTAGGATCCCTGCTTTTGTTATCAACCGCAAGCCCACCTTCAAGAGACCCCTGCGCAACTCCAACAATTGATCGATGAACCTCCCTAGCGGTGGCTTGGTCATCTGGGTTCAGGGAAGCATAGAGAAAAGGATAAAGTATACAAGTACTCTGCGCTGCAGTACACTCCTCATCAGGATATATACTCCATCAGTCATCTGTCCCTGACGCAAATACTTCATAGAAATATGCACAGTAGATAAATGACCACTGCTTACCCAAATACACATCAATCAGAAAAAACTAAATCAAAAAGACTCTGAGATTGGATCAGAGTAAATCAATACTCCCTACTCGAGGTCCTCCCTTCCAAATTCACTTGATTGTCTTTGTGTTCACATACCACTGCATTCCTCACTTTCTGATGAACGATCATACCTCTTCATCTGTCATAATTCCAGTGACACGCCTAGATTTGACGCTCATGACGACATTGTGCATATCGTAAACCTTGGAGTTCCAGGGTCCAACCATCATAGGCGCCATCCCCAAGAAAGAGCACACTTTGATCCCATCTTTGGATCCTCAAATCAGCTGAAGTCATATCCGCCCTTACATTTGACCTCGTTTTCGAAATCCTCAAATCAGGTGATATTAGGCTAGTTTGGTATTGCTCGAATTTTAGAAAAGCGCTTTTCTCGTTGTCTTTTGTGATGTGCGTTCTTTGTGGAAATAAATCTGCATGTCGTTTGATAAACTATAATTTAAAAAGCACTGTGCAATTAACAAACTGTAAATTCAGTTTGGTAAACTGGTATTTAAAAGTGCTGGTGATGTAGTTAATGACGGAAATAGACATATTTCAAAACTTAGTTTTAGTACAATTTTATTATAATAAATTATATTTCTAATTTTAATATATTTAATAAAATATAAGTAATATTTTTTATTTTTTAATTTTTTTTATTATTTAATTAAAAAAAATTATGATTATGGTTTGCTATGAAAATATTATTATTTTAAAAAAAATTCAAAATTTTTTATTAATTTTTTTTTTCATTTTAATATTTATTAAATTTTTATTATTTTATATAATAATTTGAATTATTATTGTATTTATTATTTTAAATAAAAAATGAAAAAAATATAGAAATAAAATGAAATTAGAATTATAATTATAATGTTAAATGTACAATATTTGAGGGTAAAACTTGTCTTTATAATAAATTAACAAGGTTAAAATAGAGAATCAGTTAAATCGAATTATGTGGGTCCACAACTTCTGCTTTTCCAGCTTTTAAAAGCTAGTGTTGAGTAACTTTTAAAAGCAGGCCTAAAATGAAAGTGCTTCTCTCCAAAAGCAGTTTGAAAAAAATTTACCAAACACAATTTTTGGTAAAAGTTGGTTACAAGTTTGTTACAAAGTGCTTTTGGTTGAAAAAAAACAATCCCAAACGGGGCTATATAAATGGTATCGAAATGAAAAGTAATCTCCATGTAGAAATCCCTCATTCTCTTCATAGTTCCTACTAATCAGGGCAAGCGATGGCACCATTTAGCCCATGCTAGTGGTTGGTAATGGCAAAGTATTATGATAGCAATAGATTCTTGTCAACTGAAAATCGCTTCCTGGAGAGAACTCCAACCACTTTCATTCTGCAAGCTCCAGTCTGCCCCTGCAGCCATTAACTTCTCAATCGCAGTTGTACCAAAAAAAATACATATATGAATATAATAATGTGTTGTTTTACATATCCTTGCATTTTTAGGGGCGACCCCGAAAGAATTAGGGGCGACTTTTTTATTCCCAACCCATATACACCGTTAAGGGATGTCCAAAAACGCGGAGAATACGTTAATGCCCTTACATAATCGGAAGCTATTTAGTGCCCGATTATTATAAAGCAATCGGAAGCTTAGTAACTATGTTATACTACCGATTATTATCGATTTTGTGCCAAGCGCGTATCTTGCTTCTATAATAATCGGAAGGAAAAATAACCTCACTAAACTACCGATTATAGTAGATCCTAAATTCCCAAAATTGGTGATTTCGCCAAGAAAGAAATTTGGGGCAACTGTATAATCGGAAGTCTTATTAACTACCGATTATTCTAGTTCCCAAACAAGAAAAAAATGACATTTCTGCAAAAACAAAATTTGGGGCAACTGTATAATCGGTAGGTTATTAACTACCGATTATTCTAGTTCCCAAATTCGAAAATTTTGAGATTTCGCAAAAACAAAATTTGGGGCAACCGTATAATCGGAAGTGATAATACTTAATTTGACTACCGATTATACAGCTAATTGCCTAACAAAATAGAGTCGTTGGAACTCGAAACACTATATAAGGATCGTATCCTTTTACTCTCTATGGAACACAAATACCTTTAAACTCTCTCCAACACCATCTTCAACATAATGGCCCAACCATTCATTAATCCTACGGAGTTCACGATCGAAGAAGATTTATCTTTATGTAGGCGCTATGTTCAATTCTATCCGAGACGAGGAGAAGAACGTAGGAAAGGAGGCATAATGAGTATGAGTTATTTGGGGAAAATTCACGAAAAATTCTCGCGACGACACCGTAACTCCAAACAACCGTCACTCCGCTGATCTTTTCTGCCGAGTTGGTTCAATAAAGGAACACGTCCAAGAATTCGTCCATTTAACTTATCTTGTGAATCAATATCGATTGAGGGGTGAAACCAATGATGAGGTTATAGAACGATCTCTCGGGGAATGGCGGAGATGGAAAAGATCAAGCTTCCGTTATGAAGCTCATTTTAGAATCCTCAGGGCGATGGAAATATTTAATCCGTTTAGGACTCGTCCAACACGTCCGCGATGCTAATGACAATACCTTGTAATAGAATTGCGGGAGTTCAATGTAAAATTATGATGCTGTGTAGTTGATATTGTTATGAATTTCAAAATATTTATGAAAATCGGAAGTTTTAATTGTTGATCTAACTACCGATTATACTCCAACGGCTACTTCGTTCAAAAGAAACTAGCCGTGCCTCGAAAACCACACACAATCGGTTGATAATACATATTGATAAACCTCCGATTATACTACTCTAATGAAACTGGGAACTCTGTTGACAAAACATCCTATAATCGGAAGTATAAAACAATACATATTTACCGATTACAAATAATCAGAAGATTTGTTCAAACATTTACTACCGATTGTGTGTAATAATTGTACGCAATTTCAAAGACAAGTCTTGTAAAAGTACGCATCAACGGCCATATTTTCAAAAAAAAAAAAGAGACGTTGGGACTCTCATCTATATAAGGAGGGTAAAATATTCTTATTTATGCACCAAACAACACATATATAGCATCGTGTATTCTACAAATAGATTTTCCATCGTCTACTCTTGTGAATTCATTCTATATCTCAACTTACAAGCATGGCAACGTTTGACGCAGATGAAGATTTGGTTATTGTGAAAACATGGTATCGTGAAACAAGACGTGAAGATGTCATAGCAGGAAGGTTAACACCAAGTCTTTTGGGCGAGGTATATAGCCAATTTGTGCGAGAGTATGGAAATCCAAAGCAAAGATCACTTCATGATCGTTTCCGACTTGTCCAAAAAGGGGTAAATGATTACATAACGATACAAAAGAGGATGTTTAACACTAGCCACTTAAGCTTGTCGATCCAACAATTTGTAAGTATAACGCTCGGTTATTCTTTTTAAATAACGCCGTGTGTTTAATCTTTCTTACTAAAACGAAGTTGACATTATTTTATGTTTGTTTATGTAGGAGACACTCTCAAAAAGACAGACTTAGTGGAAAAGGGTGATTCACTTATGATGGAAGTTATGAATTCCTGAAGTCCGTCGTAACAGTATAAATGTTGATTGATGGTTACAATCGGAAGTTATTATTTTATATTGTCTACCGATTCTGGGAAGATTTTCACCTATTTTGTCAGACTTTGGTGTCAATCGGAAGTTTATGCAGTATGTTGTCTACCGATTCTGGGAAGATTTTCAGCTTTTTTGTCAGACTATGGTGACAATCGGAAGTTTATTCAATATGTTGTCTACCGATTCTAGGAAAAATTTACAGTTTATTGATGAGTGCCAAATAGTGCATATTTATACACCTTTTTATTGGCATTTTACTCATCTTTTGCGCTTAGAAATCAGATATTATCCCAGATTCTGTGTTTTCCTTGTTTTCAAGAATAAATATTTGTATTAATTAATTTTGTGTTTTTAGGTAATAAATAAAGCTCGGAGAATCTGAGGAGCAAAAGAGCAAAGAATTGGAGTCGAGCATCTATGGAGTAGATGGCCAAAGCCCGCGCGCGAATCAATTGCAACCCAACAAGGAAGACATGGGCTAAAGCAACCCGCGACCCGGATCCGAACCCGCTCGTCCCGAGCCGTTGAGATCTCTCCCAGACGCATCATACGGTCGCTGCCTCCACGTGCATCGAAGATCGCTGCTCCCGTGCTACACCAGATCACATCAAAAACCGGCTACCTCTCTCAGCCGTTCAGATCGCAGCCACTCCATCCAACGCTCGGTGCAGCGTTCTCATCAACCTTTGCTGTTCGTGCCTCACAGCGAAAACTCCCAACACCTATACCCACTCGAGAAACCCTATTCTATTCTTCTCCTTCTCTTTCTTCTCTTCTCTCTTTCCCACGAGCTCTGCAACTCCACCTCCATACCCTTTGCAGAGCAACTCTACCACCTCCATACCCTTTGCAGAGCCGCCCCACCACTACCAACTCCTTTCTCTCTTCCTTCTCCATCATCAGCCGTACCCTCTCTAGGTCTAGTTATCTTTCTTTTAGCCTCTATCAACCATAGAAGCTAATTTAAAGATAACTAGAAGCTAGGGTTTGTCAACCAACATCACAAGCAAGCTACCAGTGGACGATTTGACGAAGAGGGAGCGAATCAGAGTATGGGTTAATTTTACTTTCATTTTATTTTAATTTTTGGAGAAAAATATTAGGGTTTGGGATATTTGAACTGCATGTATAAATAGAGAGTGAAGGGGGATGATTTGAGACACGCCTGGATTAGCCAAGTCTTTGTCATTTAGTTGTATTTTGTGTTAATGTTCTAGTTTGGTGCTAGGGTTTCATTGAAACCCTCATTCTCTACTTTGTTTTAACTCGTGAACTATCTTGAGTACTTAATATCATCAAATGTCTTCAATACAAGTATCCGGTGTTTTTCTCACACGGTGGATGCCTTGCATCCATTGTAGTTAGGTTACAACTACATTGAGGTTACCGCAACTCATACTTTAGACCCAAATGCTGATCCCTTTGACTAGTTGTACTTAATTAGACAACTAGTGCCTGGGTCAGACACTTTAGTTGTTCTTTGAAGCATTACGGGGAGAGATAAGTGGTGGGTTTGACACCCGCCCTTATCATCACAAGGCAAGAAAGTCTCAACTCCGTTGAGCACACGGTAGGAGTGAGTGGTGGAATTGAGACCTTAGCATCCCCTTTCACTATTTGTTTACCTTAGTTTAGGTTTATATTTCATCACATCTCGGCCGTATCGGCAAATCATCTATGTTACAATCTGTTTGTTGTCCTTTGTCACTTTTAGAACTCGGTTAGCAAGCCTTAGATCACATAAGGGCACCACAAGTCTCTGTGGTTCGACCCGTACGTGCCCAGTGCTACATCACGACACCGTGCACTTGCGGTATTACCGTAGGCCGTAAAATACATATATTTATACACTCTTTCGGGCCTACCAAGTTTTTGGCGCCGCTGCCGGGGACTTGGCGCGTGCCTTGCTGTTTTTTTTTGGCTAATACTTCACTGAGTTTCACCCCTGTACATATTCGCCTGCATTATAGTGTAACTTAGCTCATCTGTGGCATTTCAGCATCTTGTACTGCATCTTTTATAGCTTTCTTTTATTGCATTTTATTTTACACCCGTATTCGCACCATCATGATAACTTAGTTGTTTTTTTTCATTTAGCTGTTATAAGCATGATAACTTAGTTTTAGTGTTTAACTTGCATATGTAACTTAGGAATTCTAGTATAATTTAGCTGTTAGTTTTGTTAGTTTAACTTTGCTGTTAACCATCTGCATCGTGCCTCTCGCACTTTCTTTGTTAGTTTGTTTTTCTCGTGGCTTAATCTTGGCTGTGCATAACCTCGAGCTCGCGAGCATTATTGCTCTGTAGCTTTGATTTGTGAAGCTCTGGGAACCGAATTCTTTGCCGAGCTGCAGTGCATTCTACTTTTGTCTTCTTTGTCTTCTCTTTCGCCGAGCAAGGCCTGAAGCTGTTGAGCCTCAGAGCATACCAGGTTAGTTATTGAAACCCCTGATAAGCTAGTTCACCTGGTTAGCCCCTGACCCTGCTCATGCTAGCCCCTGACCTCACTCACCTGTTGCATTAGACCCATTACCTTGCAAGCCCCTGAAGCTGCAGGCTTAAGCCATTGAGCAATTTATGCATGCTTGACTCAGCATCTAAGCCATTGAGCCACTGACCTGTGCATCTGGCCTGTATTGCTTTGCCCTGTATTGCTCAGCATCTAAGCAATTGTTAACTATTTTGTCATCTGTATTGCCATCTGTATTGCACTTGACTGAGCCCAGTATTGCTTTACCTTGCAAGCCCCTGAAGCTGCAAGCCGTGTACTTGACCTGTGAATAAATCCTGACCCCATAGCTTCTTTGCCTTGGCTGTAGCATGTGCTTGTATGTAAACCCTGAGTGTTGTGTTGTGTTGTGTGGTGAACACCCTGAGCATGTTTTAAACAGCTGACCCTGTTCATTGGCTGTTGATCTTCTGGATTTGTGAATAGATGTTGCTTTGCATGATAGAATAGCTGCAAAATCAATTGCATGCTAGACCTGTTGAATGACCTGAACCCACATCTGTGCATCCCTGTGTTTTTCTGTTGAGCTTGTGCTGTGCATTTTGCAAGCCAGCTGGGCTGCTAACTCGCCAGCCTAAACCAAAGCCCACATAACCAACTTTCAGCCCACCTAACTGGGCCATCTATTAGTTCACTGCACATGTTAACCTAACTTGGGCTTACACCAAAACTTCCCCCAACTCAATCCACTTCTCGGGCTAACATAAGTCACACCAAATTGGCTAATGTAACCCAAACTGGCTGAGCCAAATGAAACCCAGCTCACCTGGGGCTAACCCAACTAGGCTTAGCATTATAACCTGGGCTGTACATTTTGAAAACCACATAAGCCACTTTGCTTCTTTGGGCCTAAACAAAATCGAGCCCACGGGGTTCCACTAGGCTTTACACAAACTTGGGCTGTCTTTGTTTTCACAAATCTTGGGCTTCAAACAACAAATCCCAAACAAACCAAAACCAAATTGAGCCCACAACAACTTGGGCTTCCCACATAAACCAAAGCTCCCAACAAAACCAAATGAATCCCATTGAAACCAAATCCCAATAAACCAAAGCCCACATAAACCAAACTAAATTTTGAGTTCAATTTGAGTACTAAATCATGTCAGGATTTTGGTCCGCATCTGGGGATGGAAACAAATCCCTTAGAGAGCGTGCTTACGGGCACGCTTCACAGGATGAACCCCCCCACATACCATAGTGATTTTAGAGAATTTTATGCGCCTTCTCAGGGCCACGACCTCACATACCCTAATCACTATGAGCACATGTATCATCCACCACAGGTTGAGAATGAACACTCTCCTCATACCCAGTCATCACTTCTCGATCAATTAGAAGCTCGACTATCTGCTTTAGATAGGCAATCTGCTTTAGAAAGGCAATCTGTCGAATCTAGTTTTTCTAGGCAATATGAAACGCATGCTTGCACCTTATGTGGTGGCTTAGACCACCCTGCTGAATACTGTTATATCTTGCATGATTTTAGACAGTCTAGGGAAAACCATGATAATCCAATGAACGAAGTATCTAGAAGTGACTATTGGGACCATAATCAACCTGCACACATGCATCATTCACCACAGTGGGGAGATGAACAATTTTATACTCCCCCAACTCCTAGTTTGCAATCAACAATGGATACACTCATGGAGCTAAATGCTAGGCTTGAAATGAATGCAATGCATGACCATCCATATAGCAACATGTCTAAATTACCCTTCTCTAGTGAACCTCATGCACAACCATACAATGAATATCCATATGAGGAATGCATACCCACTAGTGAAGACTCTCCTTCAATAGAACAACTCAAGATGATTCTTCAAAGGAACCTAATTGAGTTACAAAATGATAGGATTGAAAATAGTGTTTCTAGTCTTACTCATGCGACTAACATTGAATATGAACCTAATCTAGAGGTAGATGAGTACACTAAAAATACTACAATATTGAATGGAGAGATGGATTTTTGCTATGATGATGATGATGATGATGAATATGAAGAGCATGTGTATTTTGAAAATGTAATAGAATTTTTAGGTTGCGACATTAAGTGTCTCTCTGTGAACCCTATGAATGATGCTTCTTCTCGATATTCATGCATGTGATATTGATGTGGAACCTGTGCCATTGTCCTGTGAAAAAGACCATGATTTACCCACTCCTGACCTTAGGAAAGAGTGTGACGGTGCAAATGATTTTATACATGAAAATAACTTAGATGTACCTAACCTCTCTCCTGAGTCACAAATTGAAACTCCTCCACCAAACCTAGGTGTAGTTTGTCACAAAATTGCAAAACCAACTTTTACGAAAATGCCTAACTTAGGCCTAGAACTTTGTGCTTCCCAAGTCCTCTTGGACTATTTTGCATCAAAGTATAACACTCTTAAGGAGCCACAGTTGGAATATGTATCTTGCTTTGTAATTAGCAAAACTCATTTCGAGTTAGACCTTTTTGCATGATGTACCTTTAAAATTGCAAGATTTTGTTCTCACAAACACACCGTTCACAAATTTAGGTTTGGGAAACTCCTTCACATCTACATCTTACTTGCACTCTCATTTTATTTTTGTGTAAATTTTGTTAATGTGTGTACATATTGTCTTTTGGGTTGATCCTCAACTCTTTAGATCGTTAGTTTATGGTGAATTTTCATTGTATATATCCGGTAGGACTTGTTAAATTTTCTTTTCTTGATTCGGTTGAGTCTTCTTGCACATATATTATGCTAATCCGATATGATCTCCGTTGAGAATATTGGATTCTAGCCTTGACGAATGAAGCTCAACCTTGCTCCGTAGACATACAGGTAATCTCTTCCCTTTTATCTTTTCAAAGCAAAGTTCTCATGGTATGTGACTGTTTAATTTTTCCTATCTGTTGACACATTGAGGACAATGTTTGATTTAGGTTTGGGGGTGTGATTTGCATTTAGAGTTTTTAGTCTTTTTAATCTTTTATTTTCATTTAAAAAAAAAAAAAAAAAAAAAAAAAAAAAAAATTCAAAACTCTTTTTGTAAAAACCTCCAACTCTTAGAGATTTTAGAGTCACTAGCATGCTTCTGGCTATGTTTACATAGAGAATCGACCGAAATAACAAAAGTTAGAAGTGCCTTAGGAGAACACAATCGGGTTCCTTAGCTGATTAGAGCGTTAAAGTTGGATTTAACCATACCGGAGGGCAAATTAGGTGTTTGTTTAGATATTCGGTAGTAGAATTGTGATCACCCATAGTGGAGACTACCCAATTTACATCAAGTGAGGCACCAACCTTCAATTTTTGCAACTTTCTAGAAAAGTCTGTTAGAGTGTGTGTCACCATACGTAAATTCCGGTAGGAATGGTGAGCTACCCAACTTCGCACCCGGCCAAAGACTACTTTTGATCTCTTGAGTGCTAGTTTTTGTCAATCATGAGGGTGACGTCTAAAGATGAAAACTCCTTCTAAATACCGATTTGTAGTTAGCATCATTCTCTCTCTCAATCACAAGACCCATAGAAACACATCATCGTCAAGAACCAGAGGAGCAGAATCGGAATATTGAAAGAAAAGTTGAGATAGTCCAAGGTTTACGTGCAACAAAACAAAGAAAGAAAAATGAGAATTAATGAAGTTTATGAAAATTGAGTTTATCGTTTTATTTAACTTAGATAAAAAAAAAAAAAAAAAAAAAAAAAAAAAAAATTTGTATTATTATTTTCGTTTCATGTAAAAAAAAAAAAAAAAAAAAAAAAAAAAAAAAATCAATCAATCAAGTTTTTGTAAAGTTCAGAAGTTCGTCATCAACGATTGAAGACCGAAGATTGAAGACGTTTCTATGGTTTCTTATGAGAGAGTGATATTAATTGCCGATCGGGTGAGAAGTGAGTGAGTACTCCCACCCCTTACTAATGGTTGATTTTCCTTCTTAGAGATCATTAGAAAAAGATTCTTTTTGTCCACACTTTTGTGGAGTCTCCAGGATTTTATTTCGGAAGGTTATCCTTCTTACCTATAACGTGTGCGGGATTTCTCTCTTTATTCCCGCTCGCACACATGAGAGACTAAAAATGCGATCTTTTTGAGTGCAATTATCATAAAACCCTAATGGTGAGGCAGAAGTCGAGGCTTATGATCACAATCGAATCCGAATTCTTTCATATGGTATGGTTACTTCTCGCTCAAAGACTTAAGGATGAGAATGCGTTCTTCGATAGTTCTAACTTCTGTTACTAGCATGCGAAACTCTATGTCCTCATAGCTTCTTGGAGGCTTGAGACTCTTTTACACTCGAAGTTGGAGAAGGTTTTGTGGGTACACCTCTTGTAAACCCTCACGAGACTACAACTCGTCCACTAGGGACACCTAGGGGTTTAAAGGCTTAGTGCATACGCTAAATGCATTCGAGAGACTGCGACAGGGGGTATAGTTAGGATTTCTTGTTTTCTGTTTTACTTGAGGACAAGTAAAATTCAGGAGTTTGGGGGTATTTGATGAGTGCCAAATAGTGCATATTTATACACCTTTTTATTGGCATTTTACTCATCTTTTGCGCTTAGAAATCAGATATTATCCCAGATGTGTTTTCCTTGTTTTCAAGAATAAATATTTGTATTAATTAATTTTGTGTTTTTAGGTAATAAATAAAGCTCGGAGAATCGAGGAGCAAAAGAGCAAAGAGGTGGAGTCGAGCATCTATGGAGTAGATGGCCAAAGCCCGCGCGAATCAATTGCAACCCAACAAGGAAGACATGGGCTAAAGCAACCCGCGACCCGGATCCGAACCCGCTCGTCCCGAGCCGTTGAGATCTCTCCCAGACGCATCATACGGTCGCTGCCTCCACGTGCATCGAAGATCGCTGCTCCCGTGCTACACCAGATCACATCAAAAACCGGCTACCTCTCTCAGCCGTTCAGATCGCAGCCACTCCATCCAACGCTCGGTGCAGCGTTCTCATCAACCTTTGCTGTTCGTGCCTCACAGCGAAAACTCCCAACACCTATACCCACTCGAGAAACCCTATTCTATTCTTCTCCTTCTCTTTCTTCTCTTCTCTCTTTCCCACGAGCTCTGCAACTCCACCTCCATACCCTTTGCAGAGCAACTCTACCACCTCCATACCCTTTGCAGAGCCGCCCCACCACTACCAACTCCTTTCTCTCTTCCTTCTCCATCATCAGCCGTACCCTCTCTAGGTCTAGTTATCTTTCTTTTAGCCTCTATCAACCATAGAAGCTAATTTAAAGATAACTAGAAGCTAGGGTTTGTCAACCAACATCACAAGCAAGCTACCAGGGACGATTTGACAGAAGAGGGAGCGAATCAGAGTATGGGTTAATTTTACTTTCATTTTATTTTAATTTTTGGAGAAAAATATTAGGGTTTGGGATATTTGAACTGCATGTATAAATAGAGAGTGAAGGGGGATGATTTGAGACACGCCTGGATTAGCCAGTGCTGTCATTTAGTTGTATTTTGTGTTAATGTTCTAGTTTGGTGCTAGGGTTTCATTGAAACCCTCATTCTCTACTTTGTTTTAACTCTGTGAACTATCTTGAGTACTTAATATCATCAAATGTCTTCAATACAAGTATCCAGTGTTTTTCTCTCACAGTGGATGCCTTGCATCCATTGTAGTTAGGTTACAACTACATTGAGGTTACTGCAACTCATACTTTAGACCCAAATGCTGATCCCTTTGACTAGTTGTACTTAATTAGACAACTAGTGCTCTGGGTCAGCACTTTAGTTGTTCTTTGAAGCATTACAGGGAGAGATAAGTGGTGGGTTTGACACCCTGCCCTTATCAGTCACAAGGCAAGAAAGTCTCAACTCAGTTGAGCACACAGTAGGAGTGAGTGGTGGAATTGAGACCTTAGCATCCCCTGTCACTGTTGTTTACCTTAGTTTAGGTTTATATTTCATCACATCTCAGCCGTATCGGCAAATCATCTATGTTACAATCTGTTTGTTGTCTTGTCACTTTTAGAACTCGGTTAATAAGCCTTAGATCACATAAGGGCACCACAAGTCTCTGTGGTTCGACCCGTACGTGCCCAGTGCTACATCACGACACCGTGCACTTGCGGTATTACCGTAGGCCGTAAAATACATATATTTATACACTCTTTCGGGCCTACCATTTATTTTTTGTCAGAGTTTGGTGACAATCGGATGTTTATATAATATGTAATCTACCGATTCTGGGAAAAAAATTTCAGTTGTTTTATCAGCCTTTTAATCGGAAGATAAGTTCAAAAAGTTAATAACCGATTATAATATTGATTGAGTCTGTTTACAAAAGCTTGTATAATCGGTTGATATATTAAAAATATAACTACCGATTATAGCTTTAGACTTCACAGTATTTTCCACAAAATTCCAAAAAAAAACATGTACAAATAGGGCTCTCCATTGATCTTCCAAAATACATCTTTCAAACATAACAATCATTGATCTTCATCATCCGAGGAAACCAATTCCAGTAGGCCTTCCGGGAAATCCACCTTCATGACGCGATCCCAATCCAACATGTTGGTCTCATATTGTTTCAACCAATCGTTACAATGATTCGTTGGGAAGTAATCGTTCCAACCAGCCAACGGAGGTAATGGGCAATCCCTCTTTACTCTTAAACCGATAAAATGCATCTCATTCACAAATGCCATAACAATTCTTCTATCTTTAACCGATTCATCGCAAACCGTCCTTGTAGGTGTAAACGTATAAGAATGTCCATACTTAGGAGGAACAAAGAAATGTACCACACAATTCAAAGCGTCCGCTAAGAGATATCCACATTTAGGCATTGTCATCAATACTTGGATCCGATTGTCTTCAATCCCTTTCGGCACTTTACACGCGCAACAAAGTCTTTGAACTCTTGTTCTTTGTCGTGCCTATCTCCTTCCTTCATCATCTCCATAAAGAAATCCTTGTCCTTTATTAGTTGTACCCCATCTTAGTTCTTAAATTTTGCCATTGGGTGACATCTTGGTTCACCGCCTCTCCAAAGTAACCAATTTGTTCCGAGGCGACGTGAAACCCACAATTGCCATCCCCATCAACCTCGTCGGTGGACAAAACAAATGGAACAATGAGTGGAGGAGTTGTTTCATATACTCTTCTATAATCGTATACCTTGATCGTGTTGGTCTTCCATGAAAATCCCCTAGGACAACGAAGAGTACCATACTCCTCTCTTATAGTCACCATTTCCGTTGAATGTGTTTGTGGCGAGTCGCTCATTTGATCAATAACTACGGAGCTAGTTTGGGTCTCCACTAACACAACTTGTTCCACCTCATCGACTTGACTTACTTGAGAAGGCTTCTTAGAGACCTTTGGACATCCATTTTGATATTTTCTTGGACGACCTCTTTTCTTGGAGTTGCGGCTCATCTTCAAATTCGGCTTCCGAACGCTCATGCCGACACAATATTCTTTTATTAGACAACTGAAACTTTAATTCTTTTCTTTCAATGGTCCTCGACACTTCGGTGTTTGGCCTACTCCGCCCCTTTTGCTTAATAGGTTCATCAACCTCCCTTAAACGAGGGTGAAGAGCTTGCTCCAAATCATGCATCAATATTTGCTTCTTGGCGCCATTTGTTGTAGCATAACGCTCGGCTATTCTTGCACACAATTCCGACTCCATGAACGACGGACCATTGACTACGGGGTGCTTGGGTGAAATTTAATTGCTTCCAAAATGGATGAATATCATTGATGTCAATCACATCGACGTACCTACCCATTTTATGACGACATGGGAGACCAATACCTATCATATCCTTGCAAACACATACCGTATTCTCGTCATCGTAAGCTTTATACAACTTCAATTGTTCCATCATGTGATTTATTGCCCACCTTGAAACTTTATGAACAATGCCCCTTAAAAGCAATCTTTCCCCTTCGTGTTCCGTAGGGAATTTATGTACACTAAGTTGCATAGAATCCTTAATCTTTATGAGATCACGATTGGTGAATTCATGGATTGCTTCTTGGATCGACACAACTCCATTTTGACTACCTAGAAGTATTTTCTTTAATCGGCCATGAGACCCCTCCGCAATGCTTGTCGCCTCGTTCTTGAAGTTACGATATTCATATGTCCATGCATACACAAACCTCTCCTTAATCGGTAACCATTGTGTTTTACAATACTCAACGGGTTTTGGGTAGTCCTTGTAATATTCTTCCTCAAATTTCTTCAAGTTCCTTTCGTAGAATTTCCTCGGTCATTGACCAAACGATCTTGTCCCATGCTTTCATGAACGATCTCCAAATTATCCCATCCTCCTTCCATTTTTCATCAAATAACCTCTTTTCTTCCTCTCGTTTTCCTCGGTTAATTTACTAATGCGCTCATCCTCTTCCTTCGACCTCTTGGTACCCTTCCTTGGTTTTTTAGCTTGGAAATGGCGATGGCAATTGTAACACGAGGTTGCATTGAATGTGCCACATACACTGCAAGTTTCGGAGCTTGAGGAAACACTACCGCTATTGCATGCATTAAGGCTTGATCGTTATCCGTTACAATAACCCTTGGAAAATCATCCCCATTGTAAATGGACCTCGGCGTCTCCAGCATCCAAATGAAACTCACGTTGTTCTCATGATCCATTAAACCCCATGCAATCGTAAATGTGTTTTTGTCCGAAGTGTGACAAGCAATGTTCAACAACGGCATGTTATATTTGTTTGTCTTGTAAGTGGCATCTATCAACACAATTTGATGAAAACACTGAGCCAATTTTATCATTTCGGGATGTGCCAAGAAAATACGTACCACTTTACCATCCTTTTCTTCCGTTCTCAACGTGTAGTCGTGTAACTCAGCCTAACCACTGCGATTGTTGCATGACCGTTCTACCATCCCATTCCGTCCTTTTGATCGTAGCTAGGGCCGACTTAATTGTAGATAAAGAAGACAAGTTGTCGGGGTCGTCCGCCTTTATTTTACTTAAGATCGCACTCGCCTTTTGGATACGCATAGACCTCACCGTCTCTATTTCTTGTGGTTTTAACTTCGCAACCATTACATGTCCAATAAGAGTGTCGGATCATCGTGGTTGTGACAACCATTAGCAACTTTAGACATTTTCCAATTTTTACTTTCCCTACCATCGGGCTTATAGAAGACAATCTTAAATGGGCATCCAATCTTCTTTGTATGAGTTCGGTATTTCTTTCTCTCTGTCTTTCTTACATACTTATTATTCTTTCCCTCGTGACTCTTCTTCTCCCCACCTCGCTCACATACCATTTCAAACCGAATCTTCTTAACGCAACGGTTCTGAACTACCACGCACATCTTCTCTTTTGCCTTGTTCATAAGCCATTCCTTGGCCTCCTTCTTACTTCCAAATATCTAAATGGGCATATTACAAAACAAAAATAATAAATATCTTTAACCATCTAACATACATGATTGGAAAAAGAAAATATAATTCATGACCATACCAAATCGTTTGCATAGTGTAGGGAAGTATCAGGCCTCAAATAATAATCGTCATCAACCGCTACAACAGCCTACGCACAACAACAACAAGTTATGCATCAGAAATCGGATGGAAGTTTAGATAATAAGTAACCGATTGCAATACAATCGGAGATTTAATACTATACAACGTAACCGATTATGATAAATCGGTGGTCATGTACGAATATATTCTACCGATTAACGACATACAGAAATGAACAATTCTTCTGTGTAAAAAGCTTCAATAATCGGAGGGACTATAAATTCATAAACCAACCGATTATTAGATATCAATAATGGACGGTTATTCATGTATAAAAATTCCGATTGTGAGAAATTGAAGCTTTCAATTTGGGGATTTTTTCATATTCGGCAGATTAATACATAAAAATATACCGATTATTGATAATCGGTAGATATGTTACTAAATTAACTACCGAATATATGTCGTTCATGTCATTCAATGCATGCAGAAATCGAATTTTCACGTTCGAAAACACACACAAACGCACGTAACATGGATAACATGGGTATTAGAGTTTGTTAACAACATACCCGTATGTTTGATGAATCGTTAGCTTCGATCTCGGGTGATTCTCCATTTTCTTCCATGAAAGCGTCGTCTAGGGTTTCATCTTCATCAAAGTTTGGATCATTCAACATATACCCCAAATCGTCATCTCTAAATGGTAGTGAACCTTGAACTTCAACAACCTCACGTCCTTCTTCGTACCCATCCATGTTTATGGAAGTTGGCAAAAATCGGAAGTTGGCAACATATACCCACTTCTTCTTCTTTTTTTTTCTTCTTCTTCTCTCACTCAATCGGGAGTTACCTCGCGATGAGTCAATAAATTTTTCCAAACACTAATATATAGACCCCAGCCTACCGATTACAGAGTTTGCTTCCGATTATTGAGTGAAACTACCGATTATTGTTTTGGCTACCGAATATTATAGTTTTTTGTCAAAGGTTGAATCCCTGACCACTTATAATCGGTAGGATATAAGTTTTATCATCTACCGATTATGTCAGATTGCAAATTAAACATTTCGCAAATAAGGATTTTAGAAAAAACTCATTTAGGGGCAACCTATAATCGGTAGGTTGTGGAACCTAGTTGGCTTACGATTATGGCTACATCCAGATCACGAACCACATGGTTAGGCCTGGCTCTGTACCCTCTTAACCTATGGATTTTGGCAAGGGTTCGATCTGGGGCTCCTTACAATCGGTAGGTTATTAAGTTGTGTAGACAACCGATTATAGTAGATTTCAAAATTCATCACATGAAGGATTTTAGAAAAAACTAAATTTGGGGAAACCTATAATCGGTAGGTTGTGGAACCTATTTGGCTTACGATTATGGCTACATCCAAATCACGAACCACATGGTTATGCATGGCCCTGTACCCTCGGAACCAATGGAATTTGGCAAGGGTTCGATCTGGGGCTCCTTATAATCGGTAGTTTGTTCAGTTGAATAGATTACCGATTATGGTATATTTCAAAATTCATCACATGAAGAATTTTAGAAAAAACTCATTTTGGGGCAACCCATAATCGGATGGTTTTGTAATATATGTAACTCCCGATTAACGCCGCATCCAAAACGCGAACCAAGTGGTTATGTTGGATCTGGGGATCGTTATAATCGGTGGGTTATATAATAATATAACCTACCGATTATGGTAGATTTCAAAATTCATCACCTGAAGGATTTTAGAAAAAACTCATTTTGGGGCAACCTATAATCGGTAGGTGACCGGTTGTCAGCCGACACAAATATAATTACACTTTCTTACTACTCAAAATATAAATATAGCAAGGGCAAGAAAGGGTCGATCCCACAGAGAGGTCTAGGTTGTCAAATTGTTATGGTTTCCTATATAAAACACCGAGGATTTTCTGATTGTGTAAATAAAAATAAACAAAAAGCAAATAAAGTATGCAAATCAAGAATGTGAAATATTGGATAAAGGTTTCATCTTCAATTGTAAACAAGTTTATGAATATATGAATAGAATTCGTATTTAATCTCTCTATCATCAAAAGCCAAAGAATACCTTATTGCAAGAATACTCAGTAATTTCCAAAGTCATCAACACACACATTAGGGCTGCGTATGTGAAATCTACCTAAAGAATAACCTAACGCCTTGCGCTAATCAAGTTCAATTCCTAGGAGCATTAAGTTTCAGAAATAGGCTAATCAATGCAATTGTAATACATTGCGCAAACAATTCGAACAAAGGTCAATTTCTACATATGATTACAAGGATGTAATTCTACAACCTAGAATCATATCATGCTACTTGTATTCAAGGTTATCGCTCGATGAAAACCCAAAAATAGCTATAGATATGGATGTGAGTTCAATCAATTCTAGACTCGACTAAGCAAACATTCAATCATATTGCAATCCATCAATCATGCAATTATTAAAACCCGTAGAAAGTGAACGATAATATTGAGAGAAAACTAATTCATAAAAATCATAACTTGGTTGCAAAATCCAACTACATCTTCAACCAATAATAAAACTTAGTTACTTGTGTTTTTGGAAATCATCATAGAAAGTTTAGAAGAACCTATCATGTGAAACCCTAGAAAACAAGTAGAAGTCT
>JAJJWW010012153.1:0-181224 GCA_023531295.1 Papaver armeniacum
TAGTAAAACACGTGGATTATAACGCGTTTGAATATCAGAAAAAGAAGATATTTTGTTTAACAGAATATGACTCTTTTCTTTTAGAAGCCGTTCCGAAAATTTTCGCCCAAACTAACTTTACTGATTTCCAAACGCTTTATTTACCCTTTGGGTTTATACTTCATTGCCATGTGTCACAGAGTTGATTAAGCGGGTCGATCTAGCCCATAAGTCCAGGGTAGGTAAAACCAATCAACTCTATACGGGCCGTGCCACATCAAACTCATAAAATAAACTGGTTAAACCTAAAGTACAATCCCTTTGAGCAGAGAGACAGATAAGAGGGTTTAAGCAGCAGCAAAGAGCCGCCTTCGATTCACTGCCCTCCTTCTCACCACCAAGATGCCGAAATCTAAACGTAACAGACCAGGTTAGTCAGTTCTCTCTATTACTCCTACCATTCAAACTCAGTATTATTCAGTTTACATTCACAAAATCAGTAGTTTATGCCATGCTTTTCATTCTGGGTTTTTTCTTCTTGTAATGATTATTAGGTTACAATGGAAAACCCCCCGCAAATTTTTGATTTTTGTAATTTTTTTTTGTTTTGAATATGGATTTACATACATACAGTTACATTATCAAAGACAAAGAAGAAAGGAAGAGAACAGAAAGAGAAAATAGTTGAATCAATAAGGAAAGCAGTTGAAGATTACAATTCCATTTATGTTTTCTCTTTTGAGAATATGAGAAATCTTAAGTTCAAAGAGTTCAGAGAACAGCTCAAATCTTCTAGCAGGTATATTAATTTTGGGTGTGTGTAGATTTGGTGTGATAGTGTCATTCAGTGTCTAATGTGTGATGTAATTCTGTGCAGATTCTTTCTCGGATCGAATAAAGTTATGCAGATTTCATTGGGGCGATCTGTTTCCGATGAAATTAGACCTGGGCTTCATAAAGTTTCTAAGGTATTGATAAAGATTAAACTTTGAATATGTGCTAGGCTTATAAATTTCTGTTTTAAGTTCACTTCTAATGGGTAGTGTTTTGGTTTATTTCAGCTTTTACATGGAGATGCCGGTCTTTGTTTTACTAACTTGCCTAAGGAGGAGATTATGAGGTAGGATTTTAACTGACTGGTTCAGTATGGTGCAAACACCTTATAAGTCTTATCTCCCCAAATTCTGTTTGCTGAACGGTTTAGTATTGATAAAATTTATGGGGTATTACAGTCTTGTAATCCTGAATTAAATAGGCATCACACGTACTCTTGTAATCACGAATTGAATAGGCATCACAAGTACTCTTAAATTGACAAATATTTGCATGTATGATCTTTGTCAATCTGAGCTCTATTAAGATTTGAAGAGATCTTATTCCCAATCGTCAACAAAATTCTGTTCAGAATTTTTTCCACTTGATGAAATGCATTTTCTTCTTGTAAATCTGTCCAATTTATTGATGACACCTTTAGGCACATTAGCAGTAGCCATGTAATATGGTGGTATGAGACCAAGAACATGTTTAATAAGCATTCTTCTGCCAGCACGGTTGAGGAAGTTTCTCAACCGCGACACATGGCAAATTAGAGTTCAGGGACCAAGTCTTGTAATCAGCCATTTCACCTTATCTATCAATAGGAAGAACACTGTAGACTTATAGAGATTGGCATGTTGACCAATTAGCATAACTGGCAAGGATATTGTTAAGGGACTCTAAAGTCTGATTGTTGAAAGTTCCGGAAAGAAGGAGATTATCTGCAATAATATGCTTTGGCAATCTTTTTACTATGATGATTCCTAAATCCAGTTAGTGTATGATTCTACAGGTTGTTTGCAGAATTTGAAGAACATGACTTTGCAAGGACTGGTACTACATCAACTGAAAAGGTTAGTAGAATCTGTGTGATGGAGTAGGTTGTTTCGGCCTGGACACTATCGGCAATGGTTATGAACTACACAATGAGGCATAATGCATTAGATGTCTACGTTTTGTTGTGTATTGGAAATTCAAAATTCACGTATAGGCTTTTGCAGCCAATACTTAGGTTTAACTTAATTGTATGTGTCAGTCAA
Source organism: Papaver armeniacum (assembly GCA_023531295.1). Taxonomy (NCBI): domain Eukaryota; kingdom Viridiplantae; phylum Streptophyta; class Magnoliopsida; order Ranunculales; family Papaveraceae; genus Papaver; species Papaver armeniacum. The sequence goes on from JAJJWW010012153.1 coordinate 2,055, forward strand.
CAACTAATTTTAATACTTGAGCTTTATCTTTTCTTCTGTTTCAGGTGGAGCTTCAGGAAGGTCCTCTAGAGCAGTTTTCACATGAAATGGAACCATTTTTACGTAAGCAAGGGATGCCTGTCCGACTGAACAAAGGTGGGTTCTGTTTCTTTTTATAGTTCTTGGATCAAATTTCTGTTTCACACCATGAGTTAAGCAGTTCTAATGTTGGCACAATGTGTTACTCTGCAGGTGTGATAGAGCTCGTCTCTGATTTTGTTGTTTGTGAAGAAGGAAAACCTTTATCACCGGAAGCATCTCGAATTCTGGTTAGTTATTATACTTAAGAGCCTCTCGGATAAACTATTTTTATGATTATTTTCTTACTGGATCTTGTATGCTGCAGCGCTTGCTTGGGAACAAGATGGCTACATTTCGCCTTCACGTAATCTGTCGCTGGAGTCCTGAGGACTTTGAAGTTTTGAAAGAAGGTTTGGAACTCTCAGATATTGAATCTTCATAAACTAGTTTATCCAACATTGACATCAGTTTCACAAACTTATGTAAGATTTTATCTTTCTATACAATTTTGCATGTGGGCATAGAGATTTACTGCCTCTGTGGACTTGCCTGTAATCTATCTATGAATCTATGAGCTACTATTTTTCGTTATGAAAAAGAAGGAATTCAAGTCTCGTTTTTTCAGTCATTGCTTTGTGATGTGCTCACTGGTCCTAAATTGCACAAATAGTGAGAGCCACTGGATCGCAGATTCATTTGTCATTAGCAACTAGACTGTCTTTTTGCTAAGGTTGAACCTTGTGGTTCCCTATACTTGAGAGTTTTATGGTGGATCCAACGGAAGAATGCAATATCTAGTGTTTCACAGTTTTTACCCAGTTACTCATTAAAATGCAACTTATTTATACTGCTTTGAAGTCTGGTAAAATTTAGAATTGTGCCATCTTTTGGGTTCCAAAGTGCAACTTACAGTTTTGGAGGTCTAAATTACTGCTATATTATAGAAACTTCTGGTAAAATTTTCATTTTTGCTACTTTATTTTTGGCTTACTGAAATTCTAAGCAAAGAATTTGAAGCGTGGACCTCTTTATATTTTTGGATGCAAATCTTGGTAGAGGTATAACCCATAATCTGCCAATCTGCATTATGGAGTACATTTTGCGTCACAATTTGAAAATCAACCGCAGAGAAATCAACTTCTTTATGAAGGTTTAGAACACAATTTATTTATTTTTGTTCTTTTATCAGTTGGATTTTTATTTTTTTCGAATTTATGACTAGATTTTTTTGGAACTTACGACATATTCTCCAAAGAGTCTAGACTACAACAGAGTGATGCCAACATTAGGTACCCTTAAGTCCATATATTATAATTTGCATCCGCATTTTGTGGCAATAATACAAATGACTATACGTAATCTGTAGTTTGATGTTGAAATCAAGTCATAAACAGAAGAATACCAAATGCACATCACTATCCCTGGTTCCATTTTTCCATGCACATTAAAAGGAGGATTCTTGTTTAGTGCCATAGTCTTTTCAAAACAAAGCCCATTTAATCAGTCAATCAACGTACCTGCTTTGTCGTAAACAGAAGAATACCAAATACATTTGTCTAATCTCTATTACCCAAATCTCACGTCAAACGTCCCAGAGATTAATCCATTAGGGTATCAAAGCTGCTACAAGAGGTTACCAAACTTCATATGGAAGGTGGTTTTTTTTCGGTACTGATAAGTAGTTTCTAGCATCTCTAAATTAAAATCACAAGACTTAGGGAACAAGATAATTTTGATACCCTCCCTAATAAGCTGACACCTATTAGCGGTGTTGGAAAATTATCAACGCAATTTCCGGGTGGTTAAAAGTGGTTAAAAATTATTGATGTTTTTTTCTACCCGAGAGAATGAGTCTGTCTGCATCAAAAGATTTTCTAACCACGTGAAAAATGTAAAAAACAATAGACGACACTGGCTATGCAATCACGGGAGGTAACCAAGTAAAAATTTCTCCAATAAAACATGTGTAGGCTCTAACCTATAGCCAAGCATAAGGTAGGTAAGTTCGATGTATATATTTGCACTACTAGGATACCCTATAAACTTTGATATGTTAAAGTACTAGTAGTTGTCCTCTATAAAACAAACACAATCAAACACCTATTGATTCCCTTGCAGCATGAATGAACCAGAGACCTACCTAGCCATGTGCTTTTACCTACTTCACTTATCCTTGATGCTCCTCCATGCATGTAAATCCTGCCCTAAAGATTACTACTGTCTATTTGCTCCTTTCCAGCTAAAGCCTACGCAACAATGTGTAGATATATATGCAAGTTCTCATATCCAAATGTTATTTTATGTACATTGGTTTCTCTTCTTTTCATTGTTTGATTTGACTGTGTTTTCTTCTTACTTTATGCACCCATCAAAACGTTCGAAAGACAAAGATAAGCTCTAGAAAGACATCGGGAGAGAAGAAAAGTAGATATTCATGAGCATATCCACCACCCAAAAGGAAAAAAAAACTATATCAAGTTTATCTTAAAAGTATAACCAACTATTTAAATCTCATGCAATGTTTGCTTTGAGTGTCAGAAGGGCTATCAAGTTTTACCAGACTTATTAATTTCCTATATAACAAAACAATCATAAGTTCTTCAAAAGTCAGTACTGGAATGGATTGTCGTAAACAGCAGTCTCGAACTGGCGACCCTTTTCAACCTATTTTTACCCATAAAGATTGTGGAATCCACTGTATTGTTATTCCTAGTTTAATAGTATGAACATTTTCTTTTTTAGGTGGATTAAGATATGACATAGGAATCTCTAGCGTTGTTGACAGGCAATAGATACCAATTTTTTTTTACCAAGAATGGTAGATGAAAAGAGCATATAAGGTTAGTTTTAGAGCGACCAATTTCAAGTGCTATTGTGATGCTCTAAGTAATGGGATTTACTACCACTTCCATTATTTTTTTTGTTTCTATGGATTAAATTAAATTATCGATTCAAAAAAGATTTTAGAAGAATATTTCATTTTCAAAAATTTATTTAATGGTACCCAAAAACTTAGAATATGATCCCAAGCCCCAAGTTGCACATCACTTTGCAGAAAAATAAATATAATTTGTATGATAAAGAACACATAATCTATTACCCACTCTCATTCTTGATTTAGTACCTTACCTAATCTGAACCATCAGATATTCATTTCTCCATGTGACATGTAGGGTTGTATTTATAATCCATCCAATAAACTATGTTAGGAAGACAAATTTATATGCAAGAGGCCATGTGAGTCCAAAATAAGGTCACCTCTAGCAAATCAAGCTATCTCTTATCACTTACAACAAAAACATTAGCGAATTTGAAAAGAAAGAAATATAATGGTTTTTGCAAGAGAGAGCTAAAACTCAACGCTGTTACAGGAGATTACCAAATATCTAATGAATACATCAATACAGTGGATTTACCGAGAAGATTATTTTCAACTATATAGATCGAACCAGGAGTTAGTGGAATTTACAAAGCTGCAGTGATCGTGCATAGAGCAGCCATCGAACATAAACCATTTGTAACCCTAATGACAAGGTGCACATGGTAAACAAGCAATACCATGTGAATTCAAGTGGTCCGTTCAATCATCCCACAGAGACATGTTTTCTGTTTCTAGCTAGAACCTTATCCGATCTTTATAACATTGACAACCTCATGGATGTTTTGAGGATCCTACTAGGTATGTCGATATATAGGCAAACTTTCACCATGGGATCACACCCACAGCCACAGTAGTTACTTCCCACTGTCCCTCCACACCTATCTGTGAACTAATAAACATGGTGACATAAGAATTTGATCACAACAGAGAAATATTACAAAATAAAAATTCTTAGCGTACCGAGCAGAAGAACAAAATTAAAACCACTCCTCACATTTTTTCTTATAATGGGCCCCTTTCTAATCCCATCCGGCGGGGCCCGCATTTCTGTGAGGGGTTGTTTTAATTCGGTTTTTCTCCTGGGTCCGTTTAGAAGAGCTGTATTACAAAGTACAACCAACCCACAGTGAAGTTAATTTTCTAAGGGTAATAAATTAGGAAAGATTTAGTTACTTTGGAGTAAAAAAACAGAAAAGAGGGTGAGTAAAATGAGTCTAAAAAAAGGATTACTGTGAGAACAGTGTACTATTTGTTAAATCGACATTAAAAAATCTAGCAGAATATCCGAGGAGGAGGGGAACCACTGTGTCATGACAATATTTTTAATTCAAGATCGTTGGGGTCTACTTATCTCATGTGTTGTCAAGTTTCAGTCACTTACTAGTACCTCCAAAAAGTACTCAATCACTTGCATATTTTGATATATTGGCTCCACCAATCTAACTCACTTTGTTATTGTAGCTCACCGGATGGTGAAAATTTAGCCGGAAAATAGTTTGCCAATTCGGTTACAATCATAAACGGACATGCAGATATCTATAAGACGAACATATCTACAAAATATTAGCTCCAAATACGTTATCGTTTAATTTTGATCAAAAAAAAATGTCTCCAATCGTGTGAGAGTGTGAGGGAATCCCTCCTCAATATTAAATACTCGAGTTAGTGGTGTAAGTAGGATCGTACATAAGAAAAGATTTCGACGGTCCACAAAGAAAATTAAATTGTCAACGGTGGAGTACGAAATTTCCGATACTAATAAAACGTTTGGATGCACACTTAGAAGTCACTTTTGCCTTTTAGAAATCATAAAATCGAAGTCGGTTTGGGTATCAAATTTCAAAACGACTTAAAAGTCGTAAAAGTTAATTTTTTGTGAAACATAATAATTTGGCTTCTCACTTCAACTTCAGGAAAAACAAAAGTCAAAAACAAATTTGTATCCAAACGTGCAATAAGAATGCGAAGGGATCCTTCCTCAATTTTGAATAGTCCAGAGTTAGCAGGTAAGCCGAGTCATACATCATAAAAGAATTTGACGGTCCATAAGAAGAGAAAATTTTCAACGATGGGTACAATTTTTTTTTCCCAACAATGACCGGGGATAAGTAAGTAAGAAATTGACTACACTATTGAGTAGTGAGTGACTAGTGAGGCTTAGAAAGAGAGGTATCAAATATGGATCCACCCTCCCTCTCCTCCTCTCTCTCTCACTCCTTCTTCTCAACAAACCCATCAAGAACAACCCTTTCTCTGCGCAGATTTCTTCTTTATTCCTTGTTTTCTAGGTTAGCAAGTAGTTTAGTGTAGTTTTTATTATGTTTTCTACTTATCCACACCATTATGGTGGTTTTATCTACTCTTTTGAGGTTTATCTTCACTTTAATGGCTATTCTTGGTTATTGGATTGGGTTTTAAGATCAATAGTGATGCTCTCCATGCTCTCCAACGGCGAAATCTTCATCTTGGTTGTCTCCGGCGACGGAATCTTCATCATTAACTTATCAGGCGATGGAATTTCCATAGGTGGTCTTTTTGACGAAGGAAGCTTCATCACTAGTTACAAGAGATTTGAGAAAATTACTCTTACTTTGGGAGCACATCTTTCTATAGAAGAAAAACAAACTAAATGGTTGGAATTTAATTCCGAGAAAAACCATCCTTCCTCTGATTTAATCGGATCTTATTCATACTTGTATTTGTCTTACTCCGGTAATCCTTCTCTTTCTCTTGTCGGATTTCTCGGTATTGTACTTTTACGGTATGTTCTTGTTACTTTGTATTCTCTTATTTTTGATCTTAAACTCATTGTAACCTCGAAATTTCATTAATGAAAAAGTTCCTTGTTACTAAAAAACAAAAAAAAATGGGCTATCCTCATGGAAATCCGCGGGTTTGGGTCAAACCTCCCATTACGAAAATGTTTCAGTCAAACCTTATTGACGGACTGAGTCAAACGGGTCCGTTCTAGTTGGGAGCGATTCATGTCAGAATTACGTTGTTATCCTTTTATCAGTTAATTCACCCTCCAACAACATCACAGGCAACAACATCACAAGCAATTTCAATTTCAATTCATTCACCCTCTAAATCCAGTTCTGCAATTCAACCACACAGATAATGCCACCATCACGGAATTACTCAAACAGATTTCATAGTTTATTGACAAACTTATAAACTCAATGACGAAATTGAACTAATTCGTATTGAGAAGAACAATTACCTCAAATCGGTAATACTCAAGCAATAGGACTTCAGTTTCTTCTTCACTTCAACTTGCTTCAGCAAAACACTTCAAATCCAATATCAGTAGATCACTTCCACTCAACCAATATTCATCAATTTTCATCCTCTTCACTGCTTCTCATAAACCTTAAAATAATTTCCCAAATTCAAAATATGAAACCTCCGATTCATGAATACCAATTCCGTGAAGAATCTAAATCTAAACTTCAGTCATCTTCTTTGATTCACAAAAGAACCCTAAATAAATCTGTAACCCTAATTCACACAAACTGTTAAAACCCATCTTAAATCCCCTTCTTAAAACATCTAATTCAACATCTAATTCTTCTTCGAATTGTTCCATAAACCATAACTCTTGATTCATCTTCAGAACAACTTCATATCATCAAATTAATGACCACCCCTTCCTTCAGCATATGTTAGAAACTCATAATCAACATCAAGTTTACTCAAACCCTAATTCAAATCTAGAAACCCCAATTCTAATCTTTCTAAAATACATTTTCTTCTGATTCTGATTCGCCTACTTGAATCAACAACATCATCATCAACTATTCTATGAACTTTCCCCTAATCTCTAACTACCAAAACCACCGTTTCGTTGACTCAATTCATCCACAGATGAAGAACACGGAAACAAGAAGAAGAAGAACAGAAAATACGAGAAGAAAGAAGAAGGGAAAAAAGCTAGCCATGAAGGATAAATTTGGGAAGAAGAAAACGAAACTTAAGAAAACTAGACGGACAACCGATTTTGTCCGTCAACTTTAGTTGACTCAAATGTTGTACGTATACGAGTCAAAACCCAAACGTTTGGATTTTTATGACGAAAGCTCAAAAAAAATATGGATCCACCGTCTAATAAATGAAAGTGAATTGATAATAGAGACTAGAGAGTGAGAAGAGAATACAAGAGAGACAGAAAGCAGTGTGTCCGTCCGTAATTTTCATTTCCCCCATAAAGTGATGCCTAAAGAATCTGGCACAAAATCTTGCTACAGCAACTCATTTTCAATAAAGATATACACAACAAAATTAAATAGAAAACCCACTAATAAACAAACAATTCACCACGTACACTATCATAACCACCGCCTTCAATAAAAACCATTACCACCACTCTCCAAACTCAACAACAACAGCAGCACATTCAATACACACATTTTTGTACACACCCATCTTCCAAATTCAGTTTGAGCTACACCCAGAACCTCAATTCAACTCGTTTCTCAAAGAATCTGCTTCAATTGCCATTTTTGGGGTGTTACTACTAAAAAAAGATGGCAAGCTCAACGCAAATTCAAGTGAAAAAAGCAGTTTACATAACACCATCATCACCAACACCATCACACATTCTCCCACTCTCATCACTTGATTCTCAGCTCTTCATCCGCTTCACAATTGAGTATCTACTCATATACAACAATCCGGCGAGAACAAAATCCATTTCTGACCGGAACGCGTTCACGTCGCGAATTAAGGCGGCATTAAGTGCAGCATTAGTCCCGTATTATCCTCTATCCGGTAGAGTCAGGGCGCAGCAATCATCTGGAACAACAAATCTTGAAGTTGTTTGTAAAGGTCAAGGGGCGGCATTTGTTGAAGCTGTTTCAGATAGTATTTCAATCTCTGAGTTCCATGAGGCACCACGTCATTCGACTCAGTGGAGGAACTTATTGTCCATACACGTGGCAGATCTTCTCCGCGGGTCCCCGCCGCTCGTCGTGCAGCTGACATGGCTTGCTGATGGCGCTGCTGCGGTTGCCGTTGGCGTCAGCCACTGTCTCTGCGATGGTATTGGTAGTGCTGATTTCTTGAATTTCTTTGCTTCATTAACAACCGGGCAGTGCCGTGGTTTCACTGATTTGAAGGTGAAACCGGTCTGGGATCGTCATTTGATGAACCCAGTTAAGGCTAGACGTGTTGTGAATCGTTCAGTAATTCCACACCCTGAATTTAACCGAGTTCAAGATCTCTGTGGGTTTGTTTCGCGATTCACGAGAGAATCGTTGACACCTACGTCCGTTGTATTCGATCAGAAATCGCTAAATGGATTGAAGAAACTCGCTTCATCAACATGTCCACAAAAGGAGATGAAATTTACATCGTTTGAAGTTTTGTCAGCTCATGTATGGAGGTGTTGGGCAATGTCACTAGGACTACCCTCGACACAGACTCTGCGGCTGCTGTTTAGCGTGAACGTTAGAAGCCGAATCAAGCCAAATTTGCCGGAAGGGTTCTACGGGAATGGGTTCGTTCTTGGATGCGCACAAATTAGTGTTGGCGAGTTAACGGATAAGGGAATCGGATGGGCAAGCTGGTTGGTGAGGAAAGCTAAGGAGAGAGTTGGAGATGAGTATGTGAAATCGGTGGTTGAGATGGTGAGTGAGTCAAGTGCGTGTCCCGACTCGGTGGGTGTTCTGATAGTGTCACAATGGTCGAGACTTGGCCTGGAAAAGGTCGACTTCGGAATGGGTAAGCCAGTTCACGTCGGACCGGTGCTTAGCGATAGGTACTGTCTGTTCTTGCCGGTATATGAGCAGAGGGACGCAGTGAAGGTAATGGTTGCAGTTCCAAAGAGTGCTGCTGGGAAGTATGAGTACTTAGTTAAGAGCCCTTGTTCAAATTCCACCTGAAAGCTATTTGTTTGATTTTGTTGTTGCTTAGTGCTGACTTTACTTGTAATAAGATGCATCATTAATCAAAATCTACTCATACTATAGTATTAGTATCAGCATCATTTTCTGACAGAAGAATAAAATTGGATGCACAACAGGATTGTAGATTTAACAAGATCTCAGTCTGACACTAGTGGAATGTTCATATGGTATTGCAATAGCAAAATCCCGATGTATGTTATCTTTCTATCAGATGAATAGGATGACTGCAGGGTCAATTTGATAATTATGACAAAGGCTACAGTATCAACTGGACAATTGCCCCGATTTAGACCTTTGTGCGTAAACATTTAGTTGCATAGAATAATTTACGTCTAGGTATTACCTTGAACATACCAGAGTGTGACAATCAACCTTCTGAGCAGTACCATTTCTATTGAATAGATGATTATATATTGCAGCGGCATTACAATCCTTTTTTTTTTAAATTCCACCATTTGGTTTATAGCATGTTCCGATATCAGAAACAGAAGCACCCCTGCTTCTCCGAAGACAGAAGTCAGAAGTAGAAGTCAGACAAAAAATGTTTTTGCTTCACAAAATGTTAACCTTTTTGCTTGTAGAAATAATTCTGAATCATAAACCCAAACTAACTTTTGACTTTTCTGCTTCCAGAAGACAAAAAACAACTTCTGGAATAGCATCCAAACATGTTATTAGTCATTGGTTTCAGTGTTATAATCAATACAAATATCATTTATAAGAGGCAGAGCTTGCATGAAGGTAAACTAGTTATTATGTTAGCTTTTCAGATGAATCCTATTGTGGGAGATGCACCCTTTGTATTTTATGGGCTTCATAGGATTCTAGTTTCCTAAAAGTGGCTAGGGGAGACTTAATTAGTGTTAAAAGTCAGATTTATTCTTTAATCAATCTTATTACATAAAATCAAAATTAATTCAAAATTTAAAATGAAACTTAATTTAACAACCTCTTTCTCTTTTATTTTTCTCAAAATCAAACAACATCCATTTTGAAAATGTTTATTAAGGTTGATTCTCGAGATGATAAGATCAAGACGACTTGGATTGAATCCACCATCTACTTGTTATGATAATGTTTATGAAGGTGTTGAATCATAAAATTAATATTCAGTGAATGAATCTGTCCAAACACCAGTAAATCCTCCAGAATGTTAAGAATCGAAAAACCCACAATTTATTTTACCTTTAGATTGGTTTAATATGTAAGATTGATGAATTTAGGTTTTAGGACAATTTCATCTGGGTTGATTACGACAAGGAGTTCTTGTCGGCCTAGCCGTAAACGGATGGTCACGGTTGTGATTCAATGAACTCCCAGCCGTGAGGTGCCAGTTACGGTTGATACTTTCCTAACTGTTAGTTGTTCTGTATCTGCAGAAAACTAGAAATTTTGCTTGTGATGCGGCTAGAATTCCTCACCGTAATTTTAAGGTCCCAGACGTTTGTTACATTAACAACTAGGTATTGCAGTTTTTCTAGTCGTGTACTATTGTGACAGTTGGATTGGAAAGCACATTCCAAACGTTAATTGGACACACTGATGGTTTTTGTATTAATTCCTAACTGTAAAGTTCTGAGTGAAAAGAAACGATATATATTTCATAGCATTTCATTGAAACTGAAAGGCATACATATTTCATAGCATAAAATTTAAAGGAAAGATCGTTATATTATGGGTCATAATAATAGTGATCGAAATCAGCATAAGTACTTACTTCCATGACACGATAGCAACCATGAAGGTCAAACTTCTTGCCATGGACATCCTCATAATCAGCTTCGGCCATCTCTCTTTGAAAAACAAATCCAATTAAAATTTTATGCTATGAAAAATAATACTTGATGGACGAATTATTGACAAACTTACTTTTTGAGCACGTGGCATATTGAGATTGTGTTCCTTTACGGCTTTCATTTCCTCTTTGAAAGCTTCCAATTATGGAGAGAACTTCTCAAATATTTTCTTAATGAGTTTCATAGATCTTCAATTATGATTTTCGTCTAACGCCACAAAAACAATGCACACACGGTTCCAAAAAAGAATCGGATTCTTCATCTATGTAAATGTTTACATCTTCGTGATGCTTTACTACCGTCAACCACGCTCTAACGATTGCAACATGTTTTTCGGTACTGTAGTGAGTAGGTCATGTTTTTCTTTTTTATTGGAACAAATTAAAAGGAGAATTAAGAGTTTGTGAGAGAGTTTTTGCATAATTTTTTTTGTTGGAGGAGGGTCATTTTATATATAGCAAAAAAAGAAAAAAAACTAGTTTTTTCAAAAACTAGTTGTTCCTCGAGAAAATCAATACAATAACTCAATTCAATTACCAATAACTCAATGCAATTACCAATTGGTATCGCAGATAAACTTGCGGCTGAGACGTGTACAAATCGACTGGGAGTGTTCTGGTTAACGGCTTGGTAAAGGTTCAAACCCAATCGATTGTCATTAAACGGCTCGGTCTTTTCATGGATCCTGGCCGTAAATTGGTAATTGTATTGAGTTATTGGTAATTGGATTGAATATTGTGTTGATTTTTCGGGGAATGGCTAGTTTTTCCAAAAACTAGTTGTTGGGTAATTTTTTTTGCTACAAAATGACCCTTCTCAAACACTTTTTTTTTTTTGCAAAAACTCTCCCACAAACTCTCAATTTTCCTACTAGTCTGTTCCAACAAAAAAGAAAAACATGGTTACTCGCTACACCACCGAAGAATTTGTTGCAATCGTTAAAGCGATGCTCACGGTCAGAAAGCATGATGAAGATCAAGAAATTAACGTGGGCGGAAGTAATGATTCTCAAATGAACCGTGTGTCTTTGTGTCCATAGATGACAATGAAAATGGAAGATCAATGTACCAATAAAGGAAAGGTTCGAGGAGATCTACCTAGTAATTGAAGTTTTAATTAAGGGTGCAATTAGAACGGGTGAAGGTCAAGTGTCTAGAAATGTCCTTTTTCAGAAGAGTGAGAATGTACAAAAGTTGTTCATCAAGAAAGTTTTGAATAATATATTAACTTAACCTTGATTTGTTTTTTAGGAAGCGTTGGATCGTTCCCGATACCAAGTTATCGTCGCAAAGAATTTTAGCATGGGAAATGCTATTGGATCATGAAACAATTTATTGAGAATTTCAACAAAACTTGACTATTTACGTGTAATACTCTATGTTTTTTTTTTTATTCGATTTAAGTATAATATGATGTAACGCTAATTAATTATGTAATTGTGACAATATCAATTGATGAATGAAAGTGAAAAATTCGATGAATTACGGAAACAAAATTCAGAAAACCAACCAGATTTATGGCAAGGTAAACCAGGCATAATTATGAAAACCAGACTCAACGACCAGAATAACCTTCCATAACTTGTTATTTCCCAGCCGCAGAAACAAATTCTAAACCGTTTATGCTTCTAGAATACATATTACGCCCTAGAAATTCAAAGGAACCAGCCGATATATGTTTTGCAGTTTGATCACGGTTCGTTGCCCAAACCGTAAATCTCAAAATTTCGGTTTTTGTAAGCTTTTAGGTCAAAACAGCTAGGTCATAACTGTTAAAAACCTAGCCTTAAATACTTTTATTTATTTATTTCGTTTGAAGAACTTTTTTTTTTTATAGCAACGACCTTCAAAAAGGCTAATGATCCCTCTCAACAACTGGTATAAGCCAAATTGGAGGCACAAACCAGTAGATAGAAGACTTGTTTTTTTTATCCCATTGAGTAAGATCATGAGCAACAGAGTTACATATTCTTGGTCGAAAGTAAAAAGACAAGCTTCTAAACTAGAAGAAAATAACTGATTGTGTTTAAACATAACATCCGTCCTGGAATCTCCATCAAACTCTCCACCTGAAAATCAGTTGATGATTTCCTCTGCTTCACTTTCAATGATGATGTGTGTAAGTTTCTGCTCCACGACTTTCTTCAAGACTTCCAAAATATCTCTAGCTTCAGTAGATTCAACTTCAAAAACTATTGAAGCACAAAAGAAGGGTTTGTTGGATAAATATCTCATCACATAGCCTATACCATATTCCAGGGAAATATCATCAAAGACAATCCAGTATTACATTTTATCTAGCCAAGGTGTTGGGGAATCCATTTGTCCACGTAACCAATGGAGATTGAAGAAGATATATGAAGTTTAGCTTTCCTAGTCAAAAGCATGGATCGAGATTTATTTAAGACAACAATGTGAGATTCCTCAGAGTTTTAGAAAACCGGATTATTTCTTCTACTCTAAAGAGACCAAAATAAAGGATAGTAATAAACAAACATTGAGCTTCATCAGAAAGCTTAGAAACGGGATGAGCTAACCAGTACATCAACCAATCAAGGATAACTATTCCTTGTCATTTTCACACACATTTTTCTGCCGCTTTTTTTTTTTTTTTTGATAGTTATTGAATATTCAAATTCTATTAACTCTTAACTCTAATGGCATGCTACTCTATCACATAACTAATAGCAAGCATAATTAGTTGACATTAATGATATTGTTACTAACTCAAATTAATAATGTAGTGTTTGTTATTTTCCTAATTATGCATTTAAGAATCACCAGATATAAGGATATGCAGATTTTTTAATCAAATATCATTCCTCTTTTGCCATTTTATATGATATCATATTTAAGAAAAAATATTTATCTTAAGATTTTATGGTTTCTAATTAAAAACAAAATTTAAATTGGTGTTAAATAGACCAGTTACGTTGCAATTACAGAACGACCAACACGTCCAGAATTTTTAAAAAAAGTCATATGCACAAAGAAGGTTACATATGCAAACAACACAAAAAACACAAAAATGTTGTAGTAACATGTGTGGGAAAGTGGCTGACCACACATCACATGTGTCAAGATGCATGCCATCTTATCTCTCAAACTAAATACGTATAGGAATTGTTCTTTCTCTTACTACCACTTGTACTTATAGAAGTCTCTACTCTTCATGTATTTAAAGTGTGGAACAATAAATGAAGAAGCAACTAATTCTCCTTCTCTTTTACTTTGTTTTCTTCTCTTGTCTCCATATTACCTTGTTATTTCTCTACTCAATACTTGAACCATCTTTTACACGTTATCAACACCTTGTTCTTTGTTTCCAAATTGAGCATTAATCCTTCACAAAAAAAAATTATTGGCTCCATTCTTAAAACAAGTAGGATTTTCCAAAAGAATGAGGTATATCTCAACCATTGGTATTTATTTATTCTTGTTGAAAGTGATATATTTGTCTCATCTATCACATGACAAGATAATATCTTGGACTCTTTGCTATCACATGCTTGAACTATTTATTTTAGTTACACCAAAAGTTAAAAGTTTTTTTTTTTTTACTAGTTTTTTTTCAACTTGAAAGTGATAGCCAATTTGTTTTTATATCACATGCTTGACTCCTACATGAAAATAACATGGTGTCTTCTTTTGAACAAACTTTTATTTTGAAACCAATCCGATTTATGTATGTATGTATCAATGTTCATTACTTTTGTATGCATGTATGTTTCTACTCCTCATCAATGCTATAATGACATGCGTTACTTTAGATCTTATTTAATGTTGTACTATATATAATAAATATTCATTATGTATAAGTATGCTACTTTCCCCATTGTTATTATGACTAAATATTAATAATTATGAGTATACATGTAATAGAGCTTATTTTAGATTTTTTTATATAACTAAAGCATGTTGTAAATATCAACCAAAAATCATTTATTTAAAATATTTATCTCGCAAATGGTTGCTACTAAACATGCAACGATTGCAACTTAAATTTCAATAATTTTATATGCGTATATAAATGATAAATGGGCCTGTTTTTTTTTAACAGACCTATTTTCAGTTGACTATTTTGTCAACCTTTTTACCAAACTGCTTGCAATTTTTAAACCATAAAGAAACTTGGTTTGCAAACAAAATTCCCTTGTTAAAACCATAAAGAAGCTTGGTTAATTAATTTTGTGGACTGGGTTATGATCAGAGATTGGACTATATGACATATCCATATTACCCACACAACCATAAAGAAATTTGGTCACGGGAAAATGATACCGAGATTTGTCGTGGACTCAGAAGGACTTGAGCACCATATTAATGTCCTTTATTTTGTGTATGTAGATGGACCCAATTTGACCAGAATTCGAACTTTTGGACTCAAAAGGACTTGAGTACCATCGTTGGGTAGATGATGTGGAAACTACCTTTGTGGCAAAGGACTTTACCTCCACTATCAAGCCATCTTCCGACTCTGCTCCGGCAACTGAAAAAGACAAAGCTCATGCTCTGATGTTCCTCAAGAGGCACCTCGATCCTAACCTACATTGGGGTTATCATCACTTAAAAACACCAAAAGAGCTATGGGATGCTCTAGATAGCCGTTTTGGAAACATCCATGATTCCTTAATACCACAATTGAACGTCTTGTGCGAAATCCGCTTCCTCGATTATGTAAAAGTGAATGATTTCCAAAAAGACATGTTGCAAATTGAGGCACGTATGGACTTTTGTGGAAAGAAACTTACTGATGAGGAAATGATTCAAAAAACCCTATCGACCTTTCCCACCTCTTCCATGATACTAGCAAACCAGTATCGTTTAGAGGTAGATAACAAAAGAATCACCACATTAAGTAGATTGATAAACTTACTGCAAGTGGCCGAAAGGCACAATGAGATTATTGTTAAAAACAATGCCAGAGCTGTCGGGAAAAATAAAGTTCCCGAAGCTAACCATGGCAAGGTCAACAAAGGTAAGGGCCCCAAAGGAAAGAGGGCTCGACATTCTGATTCACATCCCCATGATCCATACCCACGTGGGGACAACACCTCTCGTGGAAGAGGACATAAGGGACATAATCGAGGTCGAGGACGTAAACATCACTCTAATGTTTGGCATAGATAAGGAACTTCGGCCATAGTGGTGGTGATCCTAAGTTCGAGAAAACACCTAAAAATCCCGCTAACAAAAAGGCTGCAAATGAAAGTGCGCCTTGTTTTAGGTGTGGATTTACCGGACATTGGTACAAGCATTCCAAGGCTAGTGCCAATGTAGCTGCGAGCTACAAAAAGTACTGGGAAACTCTCGAACAAGAGGCTAACTATATGGAAGAAAATGATGTAACCCCTGACGTCAACCTCACAATTTCAGATTTCCTGGGCAATGAGGACTTTGCCCCAACTATGTATGTGCCTGATTTTGCTTGGGCTTAAGAATTTAGTTTCAGGCTTGCTAGACTCTGTCTGTTTTTAGATGTTTTGGAGTTTTTATGTTATCTTAGACTATCGTTTGTTTAATAGTTTGAGTAGGTGTTACCGTTGCCGAACATGTTCTTACCATCTTTATGTTATGTGTATGGATTATCTATAAGTACTTATTTTCTATTATGTTCTATAGAATTTACTTTGTTTATGATAATATTTTTTTTTAGCATATAAATTAGAATGGAAAGGACGCCATTCTAGTAGAACAAAATTCTCTAAAGGAAGTGAGATAAATTGTTTGTTTTTCTTTGTTTGTAACATTCCTTCCTAATGTACTTGTAGGAATGTCTCCAGGAGAAATTGAATGTCTAGTTGATAGTGCAACCACCCACACTATCCTAAAAAATATACAATTATTTGTCAATTTTACTCCTTATAATACATCTGTGACTACAATGATTGGATCATCACAAGTAATAATTGGGCGAGGTACTGCTCAATTCTTGTTGCCAAACGACACAATGATTAAAGTCACAGAAGCTCTATATGCACCAAGAGCGCACCGCACTTTGTTAAGTTTCAAGGATATCCGCGCAAATGGTTATCACTTAGAAACTCACTATGAAAATGGAATTGAGTACATATATGTGACCTCTAGTGAATACGGAAGGAAACGCATCTTAGAGAAACTAGTGAGTTACTCTAGTGGATTGTATATCACCACCATTACGATTATCGAATCCCATGTGGTTGCCAACGATGAATTGTTGGCCAGTGGCTTACATAATATTTGGCACGATCGACTAGGGCACCCAGGTCGTGATAAGATGATCCGTGTTTTGAAGAACTCACACGGACATCCATTCTTTCGAATGAAAAATAAAATGGGACAAAAGATTGTTACAATACAGAGTAACAATGTGCATTCTAAAGTAAATGATGCACATTTTATGCCTTCTAAAGTAAGAGAAGTGCAACCTTCGTCTTCCAAAGTAATTGAAGCGCACCCACTGTCCCATTCTTCTTCGTTGTCCTTATCGAAGGCACATCGCTCATTATGCAAAGCTTGTTCTTTGGAAAAGACAGGATCGAGACCATCCTATGCTAAAGATACCAAACAAAATATTCCATTTTTACAAAGAATACAAGGTGATATTTGTGGACCTATACATCCAGAATGCGGACCATTCAGGTATTTTATGGTTCTGGTTGATGCTTCGAATCGTTGGTCACATGTTGCATTGTTATCTACAAGAAATGCTGCATTTTCAAAGCTCCTAGCACAAATTATACGACTAAGGGCTCACCACCCTGATCATCCAATCAAGTCTATCAGACTTGATAATCTTTGAGAATTTACATCTAAAGGATTTGATGATTTCTGTATGTCTAATGGAATCGACGTAGAGCATCCCGTACCCCATGTACACACTCAAAATGGTGTCACAGAAGCTACCATAAAAAGGTTACATATGATAGCTAGGGCATTGGTTATGCGTTCCAACCTGCCTATTACTACCTGGGGGTACGCCATATTGCATGCAACATTACTTATTCATTTTAGACCCACTGCTAGCCAACCATTTTCTGCGTACCAGTTGGTAATCGGATATGAGCCTCGATATTTCACATTTACGCATATTTGGTTGTGCCGTATACGTGCCTATTACGCCCCCACAGCGTACTAAGATGGGTCCACAAAGACGAGTAGGTATTTATGTTGGATACGAATCCCCAACAATTATCCGCTACTTAGAACTTTTGACAGGCGATCTCTTTACCGCTTTATTTGCGGATTGTCACTTTGATGAGACAACCTTCCCGTAGTTAGGGGGAGGTATGGAAAAGGACTTCCAAAGGGAACGATAAAAATTATCGTGGTGTGTTCCCATGTTGTCTCATCTTTATCCCCGCACTCCACAATGCGAAAGTGAAGTGAAAAGAATTATCGATCTTCAGAATGTGGCAAATTCAATGCGTGATGCATTTACTAATATCGCTAAAGTGACGAGATCACATTAACTGATTTTCTTAAGAAACGAAGAACATCAACCATAATCGGTAGGTAAAGTAGATAGTTATCTACCGATTATGTTTCTTCTAGTGTAAATCCAAGAACATCATCCATAATCGGTAGATAAAATAGATTTTATCTACCGATTATGATTATGGTAGACCAAAATTCGGGAAAAAAAATGCTAACAATAACTAAATGTAAAATAACTACCGAATTCATGTTTAACTACCAATTATTAAAGGTAAAATTTTCCATTACGAAAAAAAAGGATAAGGGGTGAACTCAATTTAGGTTTGGGTGACCCTATTTTGTTTTATTGTTGGCCCCTAAATCCTTTTGAGTGGCCCCTAAAAACGCTAGGCAAAAAAAATGTAGAAGATACTACAAAAACAAAATAATCTGGCCACTGTATATGTTCATGTGGGTACCAACCAACGCACCTAATGTTGCATTTGATGGCGAGGACAGCTCGCTGCTAACTTTTCTTTTTGTAGAAATTGACGTTTAATCCCAAATTAGTTAGGTTTTAGACACTCTAGTCCTGGCCCCTCAAGCCCAGTACTAGGAAGTCCAAATTCAACAAATCCTGAACGAGTTACTCCTTTAGTGAACGATTTAGTCCAAAACGATTCTTATGTATGACAAAAATACCCATTCATTGTTCGTAGTTCAGTTTCCATTCTTCATTCTTCATTTCATGGAATCAAGGAGGGAATAGAAAATCAAGAAATCTAATCTCGTTGTGTCAATGGAAGTTCAATCTCCAAACCTAAACTTAATTCAGCTTGAAAAATCTAAATCATCATCATCAATTCATCTTCATGAAGATTATCAAAATTGAGAGGATAAGTGGATGAGATTGAGAGGAAGGCGATTTTGAAAGTAAGTTGAATCTGTTCTTATCATTTGATATGATCGACACTGTTTGATTTAATGATTTTGAGATCGATCTCAGAATTTTTTTGGACTAAACTGTTTCCCCTTAATTTATAGGGTTCTACCGTATTTTTCTCTCTAAAGTCTAACCTTCAAAATCATTTTAGTAATCTCTCCGCGGAGAAAAATCAGCTTTGAAAAATCACTGTAAGTTCCTCTTCTTTGCCCTAATTTCAGTCTTTTCTTTTCGCGATTCCCATAATTATAACATCACTGAGAAGAAGCCCTAGGCTTACAATTAAGAATCATAAATTTTCTTGTGTTTAATTAGGTAGATTTATTACTTCCTGCTTTGATTATTATCCAATTAACAAAACCCGGTATCAAATATTTTAGTGTAATTGTGGTCCAATTGATGAATTTTGGTATTTAAGAAGAAACAAATAATGGTTTCAGTTCATTGCCAATGCCAATTTCTGGTTGTAAGGTTAAAATCATAAGGTCGAGTTGTTGTTTGTTACTATAGACGAAGAAATTGTAGTCATAATGTTGTTTTGTTTGGATTTGTTTTACTTTTGATTCAGTAATCTCCATCCAAACATTCGATTTTTGTTGTTGAAAATGGAGTAGGTGATAAGTTTGAAATTTGTTCCAGTTGAATCAGATAGTGAGGACTATTTCGTGTTACAGTACGGACTAAAGCCAGTAGAAGTAGCAACTCGTAATGGTAATCGTCAAGGTGTTAAGATTCTTTTTCCCGTGACATCTCCTATTCCATGATATATGGACTGGAGTGTTGATGGAGTGATGGAGCATGTAAATTCTGAAAAGTTCAAAAAGGTGGGGTTTATATAGTGCCGCAAAATTCTGGACCAAAATGTAAATCAACTATTAATAGCTCCTTATACATTTGGTTTTTGTTGGCATTCAGCAGTTTCTCACTTTCATGTAATAGATCTCATGAATGTAAATATAATATAAAGGTAAACATATTGTAATAAATCTTCATTATTGACAGATGTTTCGTGAAGACAACGAGATTTTTTTTCTCGACTCAAAATCAAGGGGCACAATTGTATCTAGGAGGAAGGAGTACTCGATGGCTGTACGTTGGTACACCAAGGTACCTTTTCTTTAGTTGAGTGTGTAAATGAGTTTTGATTTAGTTGATAAGCTAGATAATGAAGGTTGAAACACGAAATCATACGCGTTCCCACACATTGATACATAATCGAACCAATTTGATTTTTCCGCAATTGGAGGGAATATAAATTTATGCTAGTAACATACGTATCTGTCAAATCGTGATCTGGGAATGAAATAGGGTGCCAACCTTCATTGTTCTTTTCATCACAATAGATATATGCGGTCTTGTCATGTGTTTTTTATTTCAAAATCCATGGTCAATTTTGAAACAACGGCTTCTCCATTCCCTTCAAATCATGGCCACTTACTCTTACATGAAGCTTAACTGTACGTCTCAGCTGTTCGTTTAATGTTTTAAAGTTGTTACATAGTAACATTCAAAGCATAGAACGACACATGTTGTCTCTCTCTCCTAGAATTACAACGAGGAACCACCGTATATACAATTTTCATATTATTTTCCTGAATTTTAATGGGAAATTGATTTAAACATCTTTGGGTTCTTGGTTTATTTCATTCAAGCTGTCTTGGTTTTCTCTTTTCCCAGTGATGTGTTGATTGCTTAAGTGACTTGTTTTACAGGCCCCCAAAATTGATCCTAGTGATGCTGATGTACTATCCAACAGGATTTTATGCTTTGTCTATTTGAATAATGGAGATCTGCCTTAATATATGCTACTCAACGTGTGATGGCAAGGCCAGACTGGCCAAAGGCTCATTATAGAAAAGGAGTTGCACTCAAACTACTGAATGTATGTATCCTGTTATTTTTCCGGGAAGTCTATACATCGGTAATCTTGATCAAAGAATACCGAGTATGTGTCCCTCCCCCTCCTCTTATACTAGTACTAATAGCCGCTGAATTTGTATTCGTAACTATAGGTCGGTCTTGATCAAGATGTTTTCTCCTTATGGAAAGATCGAGTTGGAGGGTTTTTTATGGCACACTCGTGGTCCGAAACGAGGAGATCTACGAAGTTTCGCTTTCATTTAGTTCATTACCAAAGAGGTATATCATTCATTACTTTTCAACTACCGTGGATCGTTATACGTGTGTACATTCTTTCTAGGAAGACTGAAAATGCTTGAATATCAATGTAGTATAAAGCGAGTAGGTTCTAAACAATCACTAAGTAATGATTCTATAAACTATAACTAGGGTGTACAATCTTGTGCACATGTGCACATGGGAAAAAGATTGACTTGATAAGATTATGCTGCATAGATGCCTAGGTGTACAAACTAGTGCACCCCTAGGTGTACAAACCGGTACACGTGTAGAAAAACGACTCTGTAAGCTTATATTTGTGTTTCCGATTTGTGTACATTTTTTTTTTGAATTGTTATTGTGCATATGTTGATTTTAATGTTGTTTTTTCTATCAGAATTAATTTGTTGAAACCATGGCTCAAAGTTGGTTTGTTGTAGGCGATAACTCAAGCCCGGGGACATGTATGACAAGCAGATGATTGAGAAGAGTAAGCAACTCAACTATACTGGCTAGCATTAATGCTTGCAATCTCTTGAAAGCTTGAGAAAGGCTCTTAAGGAGATCAGTTCCACATGCGCCAAACAAGAGTCTTTCTCAAGCTTTAGAGTTATGGTAATTATATTGTTAGTATGCCAATAAATTGTAGATACTAAGAAATGAAATTGGCTTCGAATCGATTAATCTGATGGTTTCAGACTGATTCATTCAGGGACATGCCACTGTTTAAGAAATGCAATGGATTTTCAAGGCAATCGTTTTACACTTGTTTTGCTAGGTAATTTCTCGCTCCTACAAAATATTGTGTAATTTCTCGCTCCTACAAAATATTGTGTTTTTTACTTTCTATAATGTATCTATTACCTTGATGATTTGGTATGCCTATTCGGTCAGGGTTTGCACTACATTTTTTCGGATCGTTGTTTTATGTTGCATGACCAGTAAAGTTAACTAGTTCTAGATACATCACCCAAATAGCAATTATATGATGAGGAGTCGGTTTCCTTTATGTGGAAAGTCTAAACTGGTGTACAAACTGGTGCACCAGTCTATTTCCTATGAGAAGTAGCCTGTTTGTGGGTAATAATGCTCGATTTCATCCATATTTTGTAGGTGTGTACATACATGTGCACCAGTGTATTTTTCATGAAAAAAGTAAGTCCAAATGTGGGTATGAATGAGCGAATGCATGTGAGTTTTATAGGTGTGTACAAAGTAGTACACATGTGAAAATAATGGCTCCACAAGCTTATGCTTAGTATCACTATATAGACTTGTCATGCTTTTGATCAGATAATCCTATTCTAATTTGTTTCCACTTTTGTTTGACGGTGAACGTGCAAAATAATTGGTGAGCTTCCACGTCTAACCTGATTTGAATGTTTTACCGCATTGACAAAGAGAGGTATGTTTTATAATTCTAATATAATGGTCTCCTTGTTCTGATCTTAGTTCAGTCTTACATAATGCTCATAAAAATGATACTGTGTAAGCCTAATGATCTTCAAAATGCAATAAAGGATGCTTTATTCTAGCAGTGCATGGTTTGTAGAGTTGCCGATTTAGCTTGACAGTGTCTCTTGGCAGTTAGGTTACCATCCTTCTATAAATGTACATATTGGTGCACCTGGAGTGCAAGTGTACATATTGGTATGTTGTTTGTATCACTGAGATACCCTTATGGGAAAAGTAGGCTGATGTTATTTTAACAAGTTGTAGAAAGTGGTAGTAAAAGATGTCGTTCACTCAGACTTGTAAAGACTCGATTTAAGAAAATTCTAAAAACAAATAATAATAAAATATTGACTCTATGTTTTGCCAAGATAGATTTTTGAAAAGCAACGACTGTATATCTAAAGCATGGGATATCAAAAGACTTAACCTAAGTATAACCCATCAATTGAAATCATAATCATTCAATAAAAACCATAAAACAATTAACAATCCATGCAAAAAGTCATGAAAGAATTAAATATAATTACCACACGCATGAAATATGGCTTCCTCCGTCATCCTAGTGTTGGGGTTTAGCTCCTCATATCAAAAACACGCACAAAATAATAATCCATAGCTCAAAAAGGTGTTTTATTGAAGAAGTTGTATAAAACAGAGATTTGTAACGCTGTA
Source organism: Papaver armeniacum (assembly GCA_023531295.1). Taxonomy (NCBI): domain Eukaryota; kingdom Viridiplantae; phylum Streptophyta; class Magnoliopsida; order Ranunculales; family Papaveraceae; genus Papaver; species Papaver armeniacum. The sequence goes on from JAJJWW010012153.1 coordinate 25,280, forward strand.
ATGGTGTTACAAAAGTCACTGTTACAAGTTTCTAAGACTGTTGAAAAACGGTAGTTCTCTGCTGTTGTAGAATAAAAGGCGCCTCTGCGAGTCTGTTCTTCGTGTTCTTCAGAACGACACTTCTGAAGTGTCGTCTACAACCTCTCTTCTTCCTCTTCACCTGCTGCTGCGTTGCAACTCCTCTGCAGCGTGATTTACTGCTTCTGCTTCACCCCAAACTCCCGATTAACTCTGCTGGAACTCTTACCACTTGTATTTATACATTGAGGTGTCTTAAAATCCCGAGTATAACTCTTTTTCCTCCTCCTCAAGCCACGACAATATTTCCTTTTCTTTTATTCTCACGCGGCTCTGATTTGGTTAAAACTCCCACACTTGGTTGATCCGAATATTAAGAGGATATATTTTCTCCCAAACTGCATTGAACTTCCAAAATTAAACTCGATAAACTCTTCCCCTTCCTGTTTTAGATAACTACCGGAAATAAGAGATTCGATTCCTTCTGTTAGAAGCAAAACACGTCATTCTCCATGCCTTGTCACAACAGACTCACCACAGTCCCTTCCCGTGAAGAACTCCAATCAAAACTCGGCTTAAATCTTTCCCAGGAAGCTCGAGAAAACTATCCTCCCCTGTTTGAGCCAAACTCGATCACACAGCCCAATTTAATCGATCCAAATGCCCATCCTAAGCCTGTTTATCCCTAACAGGCCTAAATTAACCAAAATCCGTAATTGAGTCTCCTTAGATCACGTTCAAAATCGAATCCAAACTCTGCCAGGAGACTGTCAAGTTTTCCCGCCAAAATAACATTTTGAATTCTTGAAGATGAGTGCCCCTTATCCTGATGCTGGGGTGCCGATAGTGATTTGGGTGCCCCTTAGTAATTTGGTTACCCCTTATCCAAAATGGAGGTCCGTATAGTAATTTTCTCCCACGAGCGCAAAAACCACTTTTCGAGCCAATTTTCCCACAAAAGCTTATTTCTCCAAAAACACCTACAAAAACATAAAAAGCCAAAATAAGTACAAAATCGAGTACTAACATTACAGAGAATTGAGACTAATATATGCACATAAATGCGTCTATCATAGGCCAATTGACAGAATATGTAGATGAGTCGACCTTTGTCAGACTTTATAATCCACCATGGCAGAATATCTTGAGTACTCTCTTGTTATGGCAGTTATTGATCAACACTTTGTTTTTGTTGTAGTTACTGTATTCAATGTAGGAGAAGGTTTATAAAAGCATTGCGAGATAAATGAGATGTATTACCTGAGAAGGGACATAGTGAAATGCTATCGAAGACAGTAGAGGAGACAACTGATGATATGTAAGCAACACTTATCATCTTGATTCTACCACTTTATATATTTATGTTTGTTTAGGATCCGACAAAAATAATTTGGGTTCTGAACTGGCATAACGTATATTATTTGGAAGTAGATTTGCACTCGGAAAACCATAAATGCCTTAAATTGTTCAAGAAAGTAGGTGCATTTCTAATTATAATAACTTTGATCAATTTTTATGATATTTTGATACTACATCTGTGTGAACCTTCTATTGTTGGAGTTTGAGTAGAGTGGTACGCTAGCTTTCCTAAATAACAAGACTCTGCTAATGTTGTAAATAAACATCTATTGGAAAATATCCAGAGCCTAAATTAGGCGATAGATAACGACTGGCATTCCTCTGAATGTAACAATACATGGAGCCTAGATTTGGCGATAGATAGGAGTTTCCGAAATTGGCTCAAGCCCACTCTAGGACTCTTAATCAAATTTCAGTGAACAAGCTTTTTTAATTTCTTAGATGTCGAATTAGTGATGCTATGAGTCACTGACTGTTGGTTATGTGAGAAATCACATGTGTACATATTGATACACCTGTAATACAAGTGTACATTGTTGTGCACATGTGACAGAAATTACATGTGTACATAATAGCGCACCTGTAATACAACTGTACATTGTTGTGCACAAATGACAGAAATCACAAGCTGGTGGACATATATTGCATAAGCTTATGTAGGCATAAATTTCCAGTTATTATTAGGATTTTCAAATTTAATTTTATTCAATTTCCAATTCACCTCTTTGATGATTTTTATTTTGTACCGACTATATGAGGTGTATTTTCTTTTACACCATTTATTCTCTTTGATTACTAATACAAGTTTTATTCTTTGTAGGTGAATTCATTGGTGTAGAATATTCCTAAATGAGCAAACTACTGATGTGTTGTGAAACGGCAGTTGACTGTCACTTGGAAACACCTTATCTAACAAGTATCCGGGTAGCCAAACAGATTGCGTTTCTATTCTCCATGTGCTTATTTGACTTCTTCAGGTAAATTCAAGTATGAAATCGTTATGCCTAATGTTACAAGTTTGTTTACAAATTCGTAACCTTGTAGTTTGTCATCTTAACTGAATCTGGAATACTTCCCGAACTGATTTTGATCTCTTGGTACAAAACTGGTGATATTGGTTAGAAAAGACCGCCACTTAGAAGTAGGTGAACTAAGTTTATAGGAACATGAAACAATTGATGTTATAGTTGTAAACATGTTGATTGTTAATGCGTACATAGATGTGCACCTGTTGATTGTCAATGGTATAACACTGTATACCCTGATGCACCTTTGACATCATTTTTTTTTGTTTTGTTTTATGTATTATTTTAGAGACTCATAAGCTCAAAAATGATAGGGCGCCCAAGCCTATCACATGGTTTGCGGAGGTTGATGGTTCAAATCCATTTGAGTTTAGATGTGATGTTTATACAATTTCAATTAGTGTTTACATACTGGTGTACGGTTTAATTCCCATGAAATAGATTTGATTTGTGCCACGTTTTGTAGGAGCACCATTGTATTTTTTTCATGGAAAATAGGTTTGGGTGTATGTACGAATGATCGATTTAATGCATGTTTTGCAGGTGTGTACACATTGGTACACATGTGTAATTCCCATGAAAAAATGAAAAAATAGGTTTGTTGTAGCTACGAATGATCGATGTTATACATGTTTTGCAGGGGTGTACATATTGGTGCAATAGTACATTTTCCATAAAAAAAAGTAGGTTTGTGTGTAGCTATGAATGATCAATTTTATATAATTTTGCAGGGGTGTATATATTAATGTACCAATGTATTTTCCATGAAAAAGTAGGCTTGTTGTAGTTACAAATGATCGATCTTATCATGTTTTGCGGGGGTGTACATATTGGTGTACTAGTGTATTTTCCATTAAAAAAGTAGATTTGTGTGTAGTTTTGAATGATCGATTTTATATATGTTTTGCAAGGGTGTATTTATTAATGGACCAGTGTATTTTCCATTAAAAAGTAAGATTGTATGTGGTTACGAACAGTCGGTTTTATGCATGTTTACAGGGGTGTACAAGTGGTTTACCTGTGTAATTCCCATAAAAAAATAGGTTTGTATATCCTGGCGAGATTGAGGTATACCCAAACTAATTGGGGTATACCCAATAAGACAAAATCTGGTCATTATGAAGTAAAACCAAGCCACCCCTTAACCTTTTATTTTCTAAATGGCTAATATGCCCTTGTTTAATTAACACTAAAAATTTTGATTAGGTTAATTAATTGAGTTTAGATTAAAATTTTTAAATTATGAATTCAGTAGGTTGAACCTTTAATCCGTCTTATGAGTTCGACTTCGATCAAAAAAATGGGTTTTCGAAAATTTTATAAGTCGGCAAGGTCGACGTTTGAAGAAGGTGCCGGCTATATTTAGCCGGCATGGTATACGTTTGAATAAAACGCCGACCACTTTCAGCCGACATGGTCCTTGGATGAAGAAAACGCCGACCATGTTTTGGCCGAAAGGTTTTTGAATGAATAATAAGCCGACTACCTTTGGCCAGCAATCTAACGGTCGGCATGTAAATATTCACTAACATGCCGGCTATAATATAGTCGGCATGCACATAATTTATTACACTTACGGCTTTCCTGTAGCCGGCATGTTAAGGATATATAACAATGCCGACCTGTACTTATACCAAACAGAAAACAGAATATGGGAAGATGTAATTCACTTCATTCATGCAATTTTGGTTACTACACTGATTGAAACATAAAAACGAATGCACTTAGCATGTGCATCAAGCCTTTGAACCCCTAGGTGACCCTAGTGGACGAGTTATAGTCTCGTGAGGGTTTACATAGAGGTCTACCCACAAAACCTATACAAAAACTTCTAAAGCCATCAATCTTCCTCCTCCGAAGACGATACGACATCCAAGTACTCCGGGTTATCCTCCGGGATTGTTTGTGCCAAGAAGTGATAGCTTGCATCGAACGCGAATGCTTCCCCCTTTTCCTCCAAGTAGCGCGCTTTCACGAATTCATGCTACGAAAACACAAAAAAAAAACTTACATTTGTTAGTGGTGTTTCATTGGAAGATAAAAAAACATGGGTTGCATAAAAATAACCACAAAATTACTTACAACTTGTGCAATGGACAAGGTGAAGGGGAGAGTGTTAAAAATCCGAGGTTAGAGCGCTAAAAAAGCAAGTATCGCATTTTCGATTACTAGGTGCCTAGCGTGGACTTGTTGAATACTTCGTGCATTAGGATTCCCAAACTCGCCGCAAAATTTTTTGTGTACCCTATCCCAAAAGGTTGTGGAATCCTCCCTTTCGGAGGATTGCCGTCTAAGTCGATTTTCCGTGTACCATGCTTTGGTGATTGCCAAATATTCATTTGAATCAAATGATGCCATTGTTATTTGTAGAGAGCTATTGGGTGAGTTAGATGGAGTGTATGATGATATGAGCTTTGGAGAGTATATGGAACTATTTGTATGTTGTTTTGTAGAGAGAAGTAGTGTACTTATAGGATGGTGGCCAAATTTGGCCGTTATAGTGCCCAAGTACAAGTCAATCAATGAAATTGTACTTGCCAAAAATTTGAATTTTGAATTCGCCGGCGAGATTTGTTATCCCCAATATGCCGACTACGTATGGCCGGCAGGGTGGGAAGTTTCTTACCATGCCGACCTTATGAGTTTTAGGCATCGGGAAAACATTTTCTTCTGTGTATCCACCGGCAAGGTATTTCTACATTTTCATGCCGGCTATGATATGGTCGGTAGGGTATAAATTTTCTTACCATGCCGATCTAATAACTTTTAGGCATCAGGAGTTCATGAAATTTTTTGTTAAACCGTCGGAATGATATTTGTTCACTATCTTGCCGGCTATTATGTGGTCGGCAAGGAACCAAATTTATGACCATGCCGGCCTTATGATGATTTTAGGCATCAAGAGAAGGCATTTTCTGCAACACATGGCCGGCATGTTCTATAACATAATACACTGTCGGCTGTATCACAGCCGGCTTGGTATTGATCTGATTACCTTGCCGACCCTGGTATGCAAGCATTTTCTGCTGTCAGGGCCGGCAGTCTGACACTTCAAAACCTTGCCGGCCTTGGTATGGTCGGCATGGTGAATTAAAAAAAACATGCCGGGATAAGTATTGAAACTTTAAGTAGCTAAACAAACCATTCATTCAACAACTAGATATCCAACACTTGTTGTCCAAAATACGAAAACATGTCCCATAATCCTTAAAAAAACATTTTTCCAACCATTAACCTTAACATTTGTCCAACACAACATAAAGAAATGAACTAGAAATACATTCATTCACCACGACCACGACCACGACCACGGCCCCGTTTAGGAACACCACCACTACGTACTACTACCTTCACCACCACGACCACTATGAGCCCTCTTTTTGTCAGCATTCATCTTGGCCTGTGCTTCCCTCCTGGCTTTTTCTTCCCACTTTACTTCAGCCTCAGCTTGCTTGAACATTTCATGGTCATCCTCATTGTCAACATTGTTAACAAAGTCAATGTGCTTGCCTTGCTCTTCAATCGACAAAGGCTCTCCTCTTTCTCTCGCGCAGCACAACACCTTCGCAAAGGTCTTCAAATGCTCCTTCTATTTTCAATTAAACAACAAACAATTAATAGAATGATTCGATAATGTGATCTTAAAATAATAAGAACAACTCTAAAATACTTACAAAGAACTTAAGACTTGTTGCTGGGTCTTTCGATGCCATCTTCCTCTTACGAGCCAATTCTTCAGCAGTCATCTCCCTAATCACAGAAGGACGAGCCCAACCCAAGTACCACGACATGTATCTCTCACTAGCTTCATGACCGGTGGTCACCTCGTCCAAAAGACTCACATCGATATTACAGCCCTGTCTATCGTCCTAATGTTCTTGAGTTGGCGCTGGATCGTATGAGACGTTAATAGTTTTTTGGGAGGTAGTGCAGTCATCCCGGTTCACAGTAAAGAACAACTTATCTTCATCGAAATGAGGTTCTTCTTACATGTAACCCAATTGTCGCATTACCCGATGTGATCGTACATTGAATATCCTTCGGTGCACAACAACAAGGGTCCATAGTATAATGCAACTTCATCTCTCCTTTGGATTAAACCTTGATTTCTAGCATCCTGATACGGATCAAATATCACCTCCTCCGCAGTCAATTTGTCGATGGCCATTCGCATTTTTATAAGATTTTGCGGCATTTCCTTATCCTGAGTACCCTTAAAACTTTACCTTTGTGATCTTGGCTTATCAACAGCAACATTCGCATCCACTTTGACGTAGGAGTTGGCTTTCACCAAAGAAGGGAAGTGCTCATATATCCAAACCTATGCAAAAAAAAAAAGTTTAGTAAGAATCTTATCTTACGAGAATTTGGAAAATATAAATGATTTAGACAATATAATTACCTGGAAGAGACATATGTTTCCGTTAACTTGCAAAGTGAGTGCCCTTGAAGCCTTTGTCAACTCATTGTTCAAAAAGGCGACCACCGTGATGTGATATTAACAAGTTGTAGTAAAGTGGTAAGAAAGATTCGTTCAACTCAGACTTGTAAAGACTCGATTTAAGAAAATACTAAAAACAAAGAAAATATGTACACAAGATTGTCACAAAATATCGAGAGACTGAGACTCAGGATTTCACCAATTCTTATATTCATGTGGTTCAACTATTAATTCTAGACAATTATAGCTTACAAGATATTGACTCTTTCTTTGCCAAAAATAGATTTTATAAAGTATTAGATGTAAATCATAAGCATGATGCATCAAAAGTTCTTAGACTAAGCATACACCATCAGACAAAATCACAAATAATCAAGAAAAATCATAAATCAATTTAGAATAGTGCAAAAGTCATAAAAGAATTAATTAGAATTACCACATGCGTAAAGAATGGCTTCCTCCATTGTCTCAGCAAAGGGGTTTAGCTCCTCATATTAATCACTTGCTCAAAATATCGGTTCATAGCTCAAAAGTTGATTAAAAGGATGAAAAACAATAAAACAGACTGTTTGCAACGCTGTAATGACGTTACAAAGAAGCTGTTACAATGGATGCGAACTGTTACAGAAAAATAAGTCTGCCTTATAAACGATATTACGGTTCTGCTGTTGAACAACGATAGCTTTCTGCGACTGTTCCCTGTGCGTCAATGTTCTTCGTGTTCTAGGGTTCTTGCAGCAGCAGTAACAATTTCTGCAGCTCTGATTACTTCTCCTCTCTGCCTCCGTTCGGTCCCCCAAAGTCTCTACACCCTTGCTGTGACTTCTATCACCTCTTATATACACCACAGCGCCTTTAAATCCCGAGAAATCTTCCCTTTTCAGATCTTTTCTTCGGTGCAAAGTCTCGGCGTGTTTCCAGTTATTTCTCCTCTTTCCTATCACGGGTCTTCTCTGGTTTGTTCTGCTTTGTCTCCAAGTAAAATCAACGTCCCAGGATATCTCAAAGATAGCGTAAATCTTTCTTTCCTTATACGTAAGTAACTTAACACAAAATAAACCCCAAAAATATCTCGGAATATACTTGTTCCCCTGTGTAGTGAAATATACGTGCAAGTCTCCTCTATATTCGGTTTCAAGACAAATATCAATCCTGTTTCGACGTAACAGGGCCAAACATATCCAAATCCACACAAGAATTCCGAGAAAATATCGCCTAAAACCAACAACCAAGTATCCCGTAACTTCCTTCCTCTGTTTCGATCCAAGTCGATATTCTGGCCAAAGCTTTATGAATTAATCGAACATACCATCCCTGTTTATCTATAATAAGTCCATCCCAACAAGTTCCGGCGGTTAAATCTCTCTAGAACTCGACTAAAATTAAATCCAAAACTGCCAGTGAGAAGTGAACTTTTCCCGCCAAAATAAAAGTTCAAACCGTGAAGAAGAATTGCCCCATATCCAATTCAGGTCTGCCTTTAGCCACTTGGGCGTAAATAACACATCTGGGGTGCAAATAACAGTGGAGTACCCCTTAACATCTGGGTGCCCCTTATCCATTTGAGGGGTCCGAATAGCACGCGTCCTCCGGGTGCGCAAATTCCACTTTTTGAGCTAATTTATCCGCATAAGTGTATTTCTCCAAAAACACCTACAATGACACAAAAAGCCATAATAAATACAAAATCAAGCACTAACAAAATATACAATTGAGATTAAATCAGACACAAAAATGTGTCTATCAAATACCCCCAAACTTATTATTTGCTAGTCCCGAGCAAATCAAAGCTACAAAATAAAATCCTAACTCACTGTCGCAGGCATCGTCGATTGCATTTAGCGTATGCAATAAGCCTTTAAACCCCTAGGTGGCCCTAGTGGCCGAGTTATAGTCTCGGGAGGGTTTACTAGAGATATACCCACAAAACCTTTACTCCAGACCCTAACTATCTACGCAGAACCTTGGAAGGCACTAAAAAATCTCCTTGGTTGGCATACTTATTGACTACAGGAGGAAGTACCCCGATGCGAAATTCCAATTGCTGTACACGAGTTTGCACTCAGGCATACTAAAATTCATATATAAGTCACAAAGCTCTACTCAGATAGTCTCACTATGGACATCAATACCCGGAGTCAAAACTAATCACATGGATAGATCAAGAAGATGGATATAGAGAAAAACATAGATGGTTTTGATGTTTACTAAGTGATCGATGTTTCCCATATCTGTCTGAAGGCCTCCGCCAAAATGAACCTACCCTAATGGACTGAGATACTAGTCGACTAATATCAACACAACTGGCATATACAAGGGAACCAGTGGTCGACAATCCTAATTCTAGATCAACACGTCTGGCATATACAAGGGAACCAGCGGTCGATTTATTCACTGCACATTATTTTATTATTATTATTATTATTATTATTATTTTTTTTTTAACTGCATGATTAGATCTTTTGGATCCAAGCGCATGCTTCTTGTCAGCAGATTACATGATAGTTCCGTGGATCCTCGCATTCCACGCTTGTTTAGGCGACGACGAGACAGGGAAAACACACACATATTGCTATTCCCAAGTGTTAATTTTATTCCGTTTGGTCTAATTGGTCTAGTCTTTTTTTTTTTTTTTTTTTTTTTTTTAGTAACTCAATCACTCTAATTCACCCTAGCATTGGTAACAACTTGAATCGTGGGACCCACCTAATCACTTAGAGAAACATAGTTTAAAAACAAAATAAAATAAAAACAGAAGTGAAAAGGACTCAACGAGATTGGTGAAACTATCATGTTATTTTTAACACCGAGCTCGTGCTTTTATGAATAGACTCTTTAGATGTTGCCATCTAATCAGATTGGTTCCTCAACTCCTACAACCAAAATGCTTCCATCCACTTAGATTGGTTAGTGCCATCCTTAATAAGCATAAATTTCTAGGCTCTGGAGTTTATTAATGCAACTAAAAAGTTTATCCCATACCCCCAAACTTAAATCTAACATTGTCCTCAATGTTCTAAAGATAAAATTAAAAGCATGAACAAGGAGAAACTGTTACCATTTGAAGTAAAAGAGTTAAGGAAAGATATTACCGTGTCGCATGAACATGGGTTACCTCCCAAGAAGTGCTAAGTTTAAAGTCTTCAGCCAGACCAAGAAAGGATTAGTCACCTTATAAAATCATAAAGTAATAGCCGAAATATCTGTGGGTCATAAAAACCAAATAGAGCTATCACAAGTAAAAGGAATCTGCAACATGCCAAGAAAATTAACAAATAAAGCATACCCTTGTCTAGTTTCCTGTTTAAGACAACTACATCTAGCTGTGGTTCAGGTTCAGGTTCTATAACTGGGTCCAAATAAAATATTTTCATGGGCTGGAATTCCTCAAATCTAAGATCCGGTTCAGGTTGTAAAATCTGTAAAAACTCAAATAAGAACTTAGAAGCACATAATAATAACCTGAATAATTGAGGATCCTCAAAGTCAATCAGTTTTGACTCACACAATTGACCACGATGATGGCGGCGGTCAATCATAATAAAATGTGTCGATACTAATTTCCTAAAGTACTTAGGTTTAGTCTCAAAACTAAATAATTGACACATCTGAAACTTATACATTCCCACAATTGGTTGAAAAATATTTGGTGGGAAAACAAAATCAATCTGGGTATCATAGCCTGGGCAAACCACATCAACCAGAGGATGGGTTTCTAACAACTGAACTTCCCTATGGACATCACTAGGTTCAGGAAAACGTGTATGAAGATAATCTTTTAAAATGGTTGAGGCACATATGTCAAGTCCCAAGTGAGGGACCTTTCTAAGAGTTAAGGCACATGGAGAATGATAATCACCCCCAAACTTAGAGTTTTCAGTGTCTCTAGATAGAATAGTCACAACTTCCCTAATTTCAAGGTCATCTGATTCCTGAAAATGGTCAATTGATTCTTCTAAGTCGGGTTCATCCTCACTCATCTCTACGAGTTCATTTTCTTTTTCTAAGTCTGTTGTTTCTAAATCGCTAGACTTAAAATATACCCGTTCCTCTAAACCATAATCAGCTTCGTAATCATAAGGAAATACTACCTCGTCTAAAACGGTGGTATCTCTAGTCAAATCCTCGTCCTTTTGAATAGGTGAATAATTATTAAAATTATTTGGATTCGAAGTAGAAATAATATTATCGTTGTTAAGCTCAATTGGAGTAACAAATTCCTGATCACTATGCCTACTCATTTCAAATTCTTCATCAACGCTATCCTCATCATAATCATCATTGTAATAACATGAAAATGGTCGAACCTCATCTAAAGTAGTGTTACCAATTCTAACCTCGTCATCTTGATTATGCAAATAACTATCCTCATTTTCAAAGGTACTATTGGAAACACTATATTGGAAATTAAGACTATCTTGAGCAGTTCTTTCCGGGCCTCTAACAACATTTTTCGAGTCGACTCACATGACTTCCCGATTTGATCTAGGAAAGAAGGTTCACACGTTGCATTGCTTTCGTCCAAAACTAAGTTATTCATCTCATCTGAACTACGTGTTGACTCAAGTAACTTTTGTGTCGACTCAGCTAACTTACATGCGAACTCTAGTAGAGAGGAATTATAGGAATTTTGCTCGTATGACCCGTGCGTGTGTGGATAGTAATTGGGCTCATCATGGTATGAGCCATAACCTTGAAAAGGCTGATGTTCCCAACCACTATTAACACTATGGTCAAAGTAGTAACGTCCAGTTTGAAACTCAATCGGATATTCGTTGTATTGGCTATTATTATACCAGTTCGACATTCTATTCGCAGGGGTGTGAGTTGTCACACAAAATTAAAACCCACTGACAGGGGATTCGTGGGTGGATAGAGTCTTACCTCCCGTATCAGACGGGCGATGAACCGTTGAAGTCGACTCAGGCCACCGACTCCTATGTCAGTGTACGAACCCGAGGGGCCGAGACAGTATCGTAACTGTCGTCCTTCCCTGCAAACAGTTTATATTTAACTTTTAACCCTTCCTTAGGGTTTCAAAAATAATGTCCAGTCCAAAAATAAAGTCCAAAAAGTCCAAAAATAAAAAGAAAAATTACAAAAATACAACCCTATTTACAGTTTCTAAAAATAAAAAAAAATAATTATATACAAAATCTTCTTCTTTATTCCTTTCAGATTCCCCTTTTCTTTCCTTCTTTGGCGATGCTTTCCTTTTATAGCACTTTCTCTTTCCTTGTAGCTTCGCTCCAAATCTGAAAAGAATCGAAAAAATACCAAAGGCGTAAAAAAAACAAAAAATAATAAAAAGAAAAAGAAACGTAAAACAAATCTAAATACAAGTCCGCGTCGGCGGCGCCAAAAATTGATGTGATATTAACAAGTTGTAGTAAAGTGGTAAGAAAGATTCGTTCAACTCAGACTTGTAAAGACTCGATTTAAGAAAATACTAAAAACAAAGAAAATATGTACACAAGATTGTCACAAAATATCGAGAGACTGAGACTCAGGATTTCACCAATTCTTATATTCATGTGGTTCAACTATTAATTCTAGACAATTATAGCTTACAATATATTGACTCTTTCTTTGCCAAAAATAGATTTTATAAAGTATTAGATGTAAATCATAAGCATGATGCATCAAAAGTTCTTAGACTAAGCATACACCATCAGACAAAATCACAAATAATCAAGAAAAATCATAAATCAATTTAGAATATTGCAAAAGTCATAAAAGAATTAATTAGAATTACCACATGCGTAAAGAATGGCTTCCTCCATTGTCTCAGCAAAGGGGTTTAGCTCCTCATATTAATCACTTGCTCAAAATATCGGTTCATAGCTCAAAAGTTGATTAAAAGGATGAAAAACAATAAAAGCAGAGTTTTGCAACGCTGTAATGGCGTTACAAAGAAGCTGTTACAATGGATGCGAACACATTACAGAAAAATAAGTACGCCTTATAAACGATATTACGGTTCTGCTGTTGAACAGCGATAGCTTTCTGCGACTGTTCCCTGTGCGTCAATGTTCTTCGTGTTCTAGGGTTCTTGCAAAAGAAGTAACAATTTCGCAGCTCGATTACTTCTCCTCTCTCCGCCTCCGTTCGGTCCCCAAAGTCTCGACACCCTTCTTTGTGACTTCTATCACCTCTTATATACACCACAAGACCTTTAAATCCCGAGAAATCTTCCCTTTTCAGATCTTTTCTTCGGTGCAAAGTCTCGGCGTGTTTCCAGTTATTTCTCCTCTTTCCTATCACGGGTCTTCTCTGGTTTGTTCTGCTTTGTCTCCAAGTAAAATCAACGTCCCAGGATATCTCAAAGATAGCAGAAATCTTTCTTTCCTTATCTGTGCGTAACTTAACACAAAATAAACCCCAAAAATATCTCGGAATATACTTGTTCCCCTGTGTAGTGAAATATACGTGCAAGTCTCCTCTATATTCGGTTTCAAGACAAATATCAATCCTGTTTCGACGTAACAGGGCCAAACATATCCAAATCCACACAAGAATTCCGAGAAAATATCGCCTAAAACCAACAACCAAGTATCCCGTAACTTCCTTCCTCTGTTTCGATCCAAGTCGATATTCTGGCCAAAGCTTTATGAATTAATCGAACATACCATCCCTGTTTATCTATAATAAGTCCATCCCAACAAGTTCCGGCGGTTAAATCTCTCTAGAACTCGACTAAAATTAAATCCAAAACTGCCAGTGAGAAGTGAACTTTTCCCGCCAAAATAAAAGTTCAAACCGTGAAGAAGAATTGCCCCATATCCAATTCAGGTCTGCCTTTAGCCACTGGGCGTAAATAACACATCTGGGGTGCAAATAACAGTGGAGTACCCCTTAACATCTGGGTGCCCCTTATCCATTTGAGGGGTCCGAATAGCACGCGTCCTCCGGGTGCGCAAATTCCACTTTTTGAGCTAATTTATCCGCATAAGTGTATTTCTCCAAAAACACCTACAATGACACAAAAAGCCATAATAAATACAAAATCGAGCACTAACAAAATATACAATTGAGATTAAATCAGACACAAAAATGTGTCTATCATACCGCAGTACCCAAAGAATACTCACGCATCTTATCTAAGGGATCCAATAGTTGCAAATAACTGGCGTCGACCAAGCTTCCGGAACTGTCGGGGAAGATACATCTGCCCAGGACGTATAGCAAATAAGATGACGTGGTAGCATTGATTCGCACCGGGTTCACCCTTCCTTCCTTATCAAAGATTTTCTTGGTCCCAGAAAATGTGTCCCTCAACTGCTTCAGATTAAACTTCTTGGTTAGACGACCATCCTTCCTCACAAGCATAGACTCCGTCGCAACCTGATTCCAACCGAACAATTTCTGGCACGATTTGTAAATATCCGCGAAAGAAAACTTATTATCGAAGCCCTCACTGACTGCTTTTCCCTCAATCTCCAGGCCTAGAATTTGATGAGCATCATCGGGAGTTATGGCCATCTCACCGAATGGGAATAACATTGTATCAGTCTCTCCGTAAAACCTCTCACAGAATGCAGATACGGTAACTCTATCATGCTCAATATTCGAACTCTCCACCGCAGGCCACAACCGGAGTTCTTGAGAATCACTTTCACCTCCTCACATTCATCCTCAAGATCCCAAGTCTTAGTCACTGAACATGAATCTTGGCGCCTCATGCGACGGACGACATTCTTGTGATCCTAAATACCAAAAAAAAAATAAAAATGAAAAGAAATACAAACACTTGACGCAAACTTAAGATAGTTACACACTTAAATAAAAAACAAAGACGGATTGAGATTACTTACGATGGATCGTACATGCCCATGAGTCCTTGTATCCAAAAAGAACATTGCCACCATCTTTTGGGGTCCCCCTTGGGTTCTCATCTTTTTTCAGTTTAACCATCAAGTGAGAGGTAGGCATGTGGGAATCAGATGCTTTAGTGATCACCCTCTTCTTCTTTCCGGTTTCAGTTGAAGTTGAAGCTTCGACTTGTTGAACATTAGCTTGAGTTTGTTCTCCATATCCTTCTTCTTCTTATTCTTCCACTGCCTCTTCAATAATTTCATCTTCTCTACCCTTACCTTTATCTCCATTACCATCATCATCATTACCTCCTCTAACATTAGGCATGTCTTGATCACCATCATCATCATCATTGTTCCCTCCTCCAGCAGTCGGAGTTCTTTCATCAACATCATCATCATCACCTCTTCTACCAGATGGAATTGATTGGTCTTCATCTGGAGTCTCGTCTGAATCACTGGGTTCCAATGGTGGTTCATAATCATCATTCGGTACACGTATCTTGAGCGTTCCCGACACAACATATGCCCCTCGATGTGTTGAATTCAAGAGTTTATCACCAACACGAGGAGGTCTTGAAGGAGGACTAAGAGCTTTCATAGCTTTCTTCTTTGCCTTTTGCAACCTGAACAAGAACGATTAAGAAAAAAAAAATTAAAGGTCGGCAGGTTCGACATATATAACAAATCTGGCGGATAAATGGTCGGAAGATTAGATATCTAAATACATGTCGGTTAAACATAAACCGGCATGGTGTGATTCACATAACCTGCCGGCGTATAACAAATATGAACACAGTACTTAACTGGATTTTTCAGAAAACCAGTCGGCAAGTTCCTTTACCCATACATTGCCGGCTAACAAATAACCGACATGGTTTTTTCCAAATACCATACAGGTTTTAAAATTCAAAACATCAGGAGACACAAATTTGAAATACAGCCGGCAAAGAAAATTTTTATAACCATCCGGCCAAAAAACAAAACTATCGCCGGCAGGGTCTGAGGTTGAATAACCTGCCGTCCCTGCAAGTAACAGTTACAGGTATTTAACAGCCGGCAAGATATTCAACCTAATATCTTGCCGGCCAAACCCTAACTATGAAAACCCGACAGGGTCGATAACTAAAAACCTTGCCGGCGGAAATAACTGAAAATCAAACATGAAATTGAAGTACTTGAGTGAGTTTAAGTAGGCCCTTAGTTTCTTAATCGCACCATTTCTTCGTTTTGAGCGGGTTTAATTTCTTCTTCAGCAACCGTTTTTTTCTTCACTTTATGTTGAACTAGTTTTGCAATTCCAGGGTTGTATTGATTGGGTTTTCGATTGGCGTCTTTCATACGAGTTCCCTTACGCCGTGGTGGATCCATTAATGAAGATTAATCGGAGTTTTCGGATCGACGATGTCAATGAATTAATCGACGAGTTTTGATGGTGGTGGGGGTGATGGAGCCGGTATGGTCGTGGAGGAAAAGAAGAAGAAGAGAAGAAGAAAAAAAAATGAAAAGATTAAAACTGATTTAGGGTAATAGGTTTTTAAAGGGTGAGGGTAGTTTTGTAACTTACCCATTAGGACTCCCCCTAAAACCCATAAAAAGAGTCCCTTTAAAATTGGGTATACCCCAATTAATCTGGGTATACCCCAATCTCGCTAGGTTGTATATGGTTATGAATAATTGTTTTATGCATTTTTGGATGTGGTTACTTTATGCATGATTTGCAAGGGTATACATATTAATACACTAGTGTACTTTCCATGAAAAAGTAGATTTGTGTATGGTTATGAATAATTGGTTTTATGCATGTTTTGCAGGGGTGTACGTATTGGTGTACAATGAAGAAAGACGCCAGAGTGTATGAGTGACTAATTCCATGCATGTTTTTTAGGTGTGCAAAATGGTGCACATGTGAAAAACTGATTGCATAAGCTCATTTTTTTTACACGCCCGTTAAAGATGAGTGACAATTAAATTTTTTAAAAACTGAAAATTATATAATCATATGGGTACTCCTTTTGTAGATTTTGAAAAGATCTTTCCGAATAAATAAAGTTTGTGAATTTTGGACGGGTGGTGCAAAAGATAAATCATTTTTAAATATTTTTTATATTATTTGAAATTGCTAACATCATTATGAATTACTTTGGACTAAACTGTAAATATTTGGACTAAATTGTAAATCAGAAAGGTTATTTGTGTATTTTTCATATTTTAAATAATTTTTGGACTAAATTGTACCTAGTTAACTCGGGATAGACTAATCCGTACTTTTTCATGCGTTTTTGGACTAAACCGTTTTTCCCCTATTCAGTTACCCAACAGGCCAACACTGGCTCTCTAGATCTCAGTCATTCACCAGCTACTGATTCTTTTCCATTCCTTCTCTATAGAAATGCATGCAACATCTACCAAACCGGCCCTCATTAACTATACCATCACCAACTGCTAGCTGTACGTAATTTGTCTATAAAAAAAGATCTATCTCTCTTTCGTATTCTATAACAGATGCAAATTTACAATTCTTACACAAACCTTAAGATCATTACCTTTATCTTCGTCATTACAAGAAAAAACAAAGGCTTGTCTTTAAATTCTTTTCAAATTTATCTGGTAGATTGATACTTATGATCTCTTGTCCGGTTCATTCTTTTGTTTCTGCAGTCTGTTAAGCTCATAATCTGCATGTTTCTCGGGTAAACAAGCTTGTTTGAGTCTCGATATAATCCAGTGAGTCTCTAGCCTTATCTTGCTATGTTTACTGAAATATGCGCCTGAGATGTCAGCCTTCTATCTGTGCCATATTCATTCTTTTGGATTGATACCGATGAATTGTGCTAAGCATTTGGAAGATTTAAAACCAAGTGGGCATCTAAATAGTTGCAGCGCTACAGATATACCTATCGTATGTTTAATGATAAAATGCTGGGTTATTTAGCACCAGAGATGACTAAAACAGAAAAAGGAACACCAAGTCCAGATGTTTTCTCGTTTGATCAGAGTATTATTGTTGGAAATTATCTTGATAATTGGTATGAGCGGACTCGGAAAGTGCAGAACTGTCAGTGATGTCAATACTTGGATTGTTTCCATATTGGCTGATGTTGATGTATCGTCAATGATATTGTTTTATGGATAGTATACTGAGTCATTACATTATTACTCAGATACTTTCCGATTCCTTCAAAAGACATGAGACACTGACTCAAATGGAGGAGATTAGCGTTCTCAGGGTTTTCACCTTGGTTTTAATGCTTTTAAACAAGCTAATATGTTACAGAGTTGAATAAGAAATGGTTCTCTTACGTTAGCAGGGGCGGAACCACAAGGCATGGCTTACCATGGTATGATCTTGGTACGAGAGGACTTGGGAAAGGCCTATAGTGGGATAAGCCCTATAATGTGATGCCCACCTATCTCCATCTACAGGAAGAAAGCTAATGCGCCATAGTTGAAGTACAAGAAGAAATCAAATGAAATAAACCAAAAACAGAACGTTCCTTTTCTTTGTTTCTCGGATGAAAACACCAACTCTTTTGTTATTTTGGTTATCTTGGTTCCCAACCCGCCTAACACACTCTCTTCAACTTCCTCCTCTTTCTTATTCTTTTCCTCCACCACAACAGCCAACACACAACCACAATTCTTATTCTTCTTGGAATCTATGAATGTGTACATGTTTCAAAATATGGATCGAATATGAGTTAATGGGTAATCGGATAAGTTCATCTTCCTCGTTTAAGTTTTATGCTACTGAATGTTTTTTCTGTCAGCTGTTATGTCTTAAATTTCGATACATGCCGCTCTGTTAATCTGTTCACTTCGTGGTTCTTGTCGTGCACCATTAGTACTGGCGGCAAGTCTTCCAACAACCGGAAATATGCATGACGCCCCCCATCCTTGAGTATGATATGGACGTGGGTAAAACTGCATGTAACAAATTGTTGCCACCGTATGCTCGCCTCCACCATAACCAACAAACTGTGAAGGTTCAATAAATTGCCATACCATGCTACAAGTATGTAGTTAACCATAACACGCAAGAAATTAAATGGCGTAATACAGACCGAATTGATAGTAGTAGGTTGTAGGCTGTAGCTCCTAATCCTCTTTAGGACAATTAGGCTCTTCTGATAGATGTAGATCATCATGCAGTTGATACGTAACAATATCAAACCATGTCCTACGTAATTAACACAGCAATTAAAAGATGATAAGGATGTTTGGTAGAGAGTATCTTTCAAGGAAGAAAAATTAGCAGCATCTAGTTTACCAGTAGTTGGAGCTAGCCTTACATTTCAGGAAATATTTGAAAGCAATGCTTATATATTGAGGTAGGACAACAAACTATTTCTGTCATGAAATAGCTTGGCTCACACAATAAATAAAATCAGCATCAGCTCATGGCAGCATGCAGTTTTGAGAAAGAGGAAGGCTCCTAGAAGCTAAAAATCGAAGTCACTAACTACTGAATGATTCTTTCCCAGTCATTGTCTAGAAACAATGCATTCGACATCATCTCATACCAAACCCTCTTTAACTCTACCCAGCTTCATCAGATCGCCTGCTAGCTGTAACTTGTCTGTAAAGAAGACCTATGTCTTTCGTGTTCGATAACACGTACAACATTAGAGTTCTTACACAAACCGCATCACAAAGAAAATAAACCCTTTTCTCTTCAAATGCTTTTCAGTTATCTCGTAGGTTGATATTATCGTGGTGATAGATGGAAGCAGTATATTTGGTATGAGCGGACTCGGAAAATGCAGAGCTTCAACATGTGCAAGAGGAAAGGCCTATACTGGGATGGGCACATGTTCGAAGTACCGGAAGAAATCAAATTAAGAAATAAACCAAAAAAGAACCTTCCTCTCTTTTCTTTTTTTCCTTAGTTTTTTCAGATGAAAACACTAACTCTTTTGTTATTTTGGTTATCTTGATTCCCAAGCCCCCTAGCACACTCCCTTCAACTTCCTCCTCCTCTTGTTCTTTCTCTCCACCACAACACAACAACCCCAACAGCCAGCACAACAACAATTCTTATTGTGTTTAAAAATATGAGTAGAGTCATTTCTACTGATATTTCAACCGTTTAGTAATATAATCAATACCCGAGTAATATATTATCATTCATAAGAGGCAGATCTTGAACCAAGGTACTATGTTATCTTTTTAAATTGTGCATCTTTCCAAGGCTGGGAAATATGGAGCAGAAGCTTGGGGTTATGTGATTCATTTCCAAGTTTCAGAAGAACCAAATTATTTAACTTTAAAGTACATTGTCTATTTTTACAACCAGAGATTTCAATATTATGTTACCAACAGTTTCTTTTGATGCAGTAAATCAAAAACTTGAACATAGAATCCAAACTCATAACAAACTACAAGCTGCCCACGAAACTGTTCGAGCAACCATCAAAATGTAAAGGTGACTTAACTAGAGTTGATAAAAGAATCAGTTTCTGCATTTATTCATACATGAAAATTCAAAATCACTATAAAAAAAGTTGCATAGAAATTGCTTCTAAATTTACCAAATACCATTCTATCACCGTTATGCGCCTGAATCCACTCTGGTAATCCACCGCTACATATCGCCAAAAATCACCTCCAATAATCACCCATTTTTTTTAGTGTGAAAATGAAACCATCAGTCATCATGTGCTTCCTCGCTTCCTTGTTGTTGCGCAACATAAGTACCAGAGTTAACTGAAACTAAAGTCCCGATAAAAGTTTCCACGTCAAAGCTTTCAGGAAAACCATGTATCTTCAAAACTCTACTTCTTTTATGCTTTGCATCATAGGAAATTAAACCATAGCCCTTTCCCTTGTTTGGTCCACCTGTAAATAGGATTTCGCCATTTGGAAGAGTTTGAAAGGGCCTTCTGTAATGGAGATCCGTTAGTTGTGCAGTAATACTCGGTAGTTTACTCCAAATATTATCATTCATTGTCCACACATCAACATGATCGCCATGATGCTTGCATATCTCACGATCTTCCTCGTGATTCTGATGGAGTAGGCATAGTTTCCCTTCCCACAAACCCAACTCTGACAAGGATGGATAGTTGTTAGGTAATGGGATATCATGGAACTTTTCATTACAAATATTAAAAGAAACGAGAAGCCCAGCAACACCAAAGGGATCATTTTCAGTTTGAGGAACACTGACAATCCAATGTAGTGCACCGTTAAGAAGGCACCCTTCGTCTTTTCCAAGACTTGGGCACGAAAAATCATACGGAATGAAACCTAGATTCCTCCATGTATTCGACCCTAACGTATACACTCTAGCTTCAGAAACCGGACATCCATCAAACCCCACAATTCTTACCAGCTTATAATCCTGAATTTCACAATCATAACCAAACCCATATACTTTATGTTCCATTCCTTCTTCGGCATCAAGAGGAAAATCAATCGGAGTTTCTGGTACCTGTTTATATTCTTTGGTACACGGGTTCCATATGAAAATATCATCTTCATCGTATAAGTGTATGCAAACCAAACCATTGCAAGAACCAACCACTGCAGTGATGGTATTTCGAAAATTAATACCCACAGCGTGACCTAAAAATTGTCTAGATTGAAATCGTTTAGATTGTGACGATAACACAGTATGATCTATGGAACAGAGAAAAGTTTCTTTAGGGTCTGATTCATCAGCTCCGAAGTTGGTAACCAAGAGATTATATTTATTCATTTGAACAGCATGTTCAAGATGAAGTTTTATAAAATGTTGGCTTTTAAATAAATCATTACACCAATACTTAGAAACACACCTGAATCTTGCTATTGATTTGACCGGTAACCATGAAAGTATGTCATGTATGATTTCTTCTGGTAGTGACCTTGAGCAGCTTGACATTATACGCTTAGTTTTGGAGGTATGAGACTTCCCCATTTCAGATGAAAAGATGTTTATCACTGAGAAATACACACCAGAACGACAGAAAAGTTTGAATACAGATCTTGGTAATTCTGAAGATGAAGAATATATGTTATCATGCGAAAATCTTGGCAATGACTTTCTTAGTTTTGAATCGTTATCAAAGGCTAGAGTATCTCGGCTGACGAAAATTATTTTAGGAAACAACAAATTTGCGCGTATATTCAGGAAATCTTCCAGTTTTAAAAAAAAATACGCGGATTTGGAACCTACAATTGTGCCACTTTTGGGTACGTGGGATGGGAAACTAGGCATTATCCGTACGTGCAAATTTTAGTGTTATTATGCATTATCAGCGAAAACCGGCACGATTCACTTTGTGCTTCTAGTCGCCGTACGTGCACCATTACTATTCCGCCTCAACTCTTCCAACATATGCGCAAGGACCCCATCCTTGATCATGATATGGAGGTGGGAAAGCTCGGAAGTGATACGAGGAGTGCTACACTGACCACGAAATATCCCGACAAATCCTGATAGGGGATCGTGTGATAGTTGGGCAGCCGTTCTATCATCTAGGTTATAAAAGGTTAAAGTAGGGCCCACATCTCTGTGTCTTGCGGGACGTTTGTCGGGATTTGCCGTCGGTATATTAAGCATTTCCAGAAGTGATACACTTACTCGCGTAAATCCCGCGTTATGTCCCCACTGGAAATCCGACCGTTCTTGGTAGTGCTCTAAACATTGGGATAAGAGTCCTGTGATGTGGGTCCCTAACCTCTCTCTCTTGTGGGGTAATTATCGGGAGATATCGTCGGCCAATTAAGCATTTCCAGGGAAAGCTGCACACAAACTGTCAAAGTTCAATAAATTACACAACTACGTAAATTCTACCTTTGCAGATCTATTTGACCGGCCGCTATAAAATAAACGGCATAACACTAATCATGGCAGTGGCCCCTGACGAGAAAAAACTTCTTCATGACTATTTTAGGAAACAACCAATTTGCGTGTATATTCAGGAAACCTTCCAATTCAAAAAAAAAATACGCGGATTGGGAACCTACAATTGTGCCACTTTTGGATCGTGGGATGGGAAACTAGGCATTATCCGTACGTGCATTTTTAGTGTTATTATGCATTATCAGCGAAAACCGGCACGATTCAAAGCTAATCATCTGTTCACTTTGTGCTTCTAGTCGTCGTACTGCATCATTACTATTCCGCCTCAAGGGTTACACAGACGCGGACGCGTAGACGCGGACACGACACGGACACTATAAAATTCTCAAAAAACTAGGACGCGGACACATATATACATATTTTATTTTATTATTTTTTTGCTGCAAACAAATGGGATTTTTTTAAATGTGAAAGCAATCTAACAAGAGTTGATCCTCTATAATATTAGGAGGAACATCTGACCAAATTTTACTAATTCTAAACTTCCTCTGAATTTTGCTAGCTTATCAGTTTGCTTTATTACATTTCCTTGGGATGTACCTACATTCCCATCACTGAATTGACTTTAAAACATGTAAAGCATCTAGCAGAATGCCTTCATTTTCCCATGCTATGACTGGTGACTCTTTGTTGATGTAATCAGCAATATTCTTCAAATCCGTTTCAAATATCACTTATGTAAGTTGCAACGATTCACTCCATCTGACAACATCAAGAAATGCCATGCATTCAACTTGTTTTGCATCCTTTATTCTTGCATAACAGTTTGCTGCGCTCCCCCTCCAAGTGCCTGCCCAATCACGCAAAATACAAGCAGTACCAGTTAGTCCTGTATTGGGATCATAAGAACCATCAAAATTTATAGTTAAGAAAGGCATCTGTGGTGGTTTCCAATTATCAATGGATTGCACATTCCCATGAGATGTCTGCTGATATTGGCTTGTGTTCTTGTGAAGACTACTGCCAATATAATTTGCAAAACATATTGCTTTCCTAGCTGTTACTCTTGGGTCTTGTGTTTTGTTTTGAAAGACAGTCTCACATCTGTCATTCCATATGCTCCAAGCAACAACCATACCAAGATAACCAACTGGGATTAGCCCAGTTGGCTAGGGGTTGAACTTCCAAGTTAAAGGTTAGGGGTTCAATTCCCGCTGTTGCCTGATAAAAAAAAAAAAAAAAAAAAAAAAAAAAACAATACCAAGATTAATCCAGTTTTCATCTGTACCCTTTTGCTTATGTTGTAAATGCCAGTTTTGAAGATTTCACTGACAGAAGTATGTGGTCTTTGTAAGAATGCACTACCTCCTGGAATCTTCATCCACACAGCTCTTGCATAAGGACATAAGAATAATATATGGAGAGAACTTTCAACAGGCTGACTGCACATTGGACATTGCTGATTGATGTATCTGCAACTTCTTGCTAATCTTTCTCTTGTAGGAAGAATATCTGACAGACATTTCTAAAAGAAGTGTTTTACTCTAGGCCAAGTATTTACATCCCATAATTCCTTCCATTTAACTGTAGTGCCTTGTATCTCAGTTGAGACTTGAACATCACCCAGACTATCCTCATAAATATTCTTGTAAACTGATTTTAAAGTGAAACCCCCATGCCTTGTAAGTTTCCACATTAACTTGTCCTCCACAGCCGGAGAGATTCTCATTTTTGTAATCATATCCACAGTTGGCTGATCAAAGAGATGTTGAAGGAGCTGCAAATTCCATTCTTTTCCATATGGTTTTATGAGTTCTTTAACCCATATATAATCTTCACTGTCATTTATTTCTGGCCTGGGACTTGGAGGAGTATCCAATCCCATTATCCATATATCCAGCCAAATCTTTATTTTGTTACATGTTCCTACTCTCCAACAACTGTTAGCTTTTAAGAAAGCAAAAGTATGCTGCATTCCTCTCCAAGACCAAGAGCAATCAGTTTTAAGACTAGCATGTAAGAGGCTAGTAGATGGGAAGTACTTTGCCTGTATTGCCTTTGCCCAAGGCTCTTCAGAATTTGTACACAATCTCCAGGCAGCTCTTACAAGAAGAGCTTGCTTTAGAATCCGTAAATCTCTGAAGCCCTGACCTCCAATATCTTTATGCCTACCTAAATACTTCCATGAGGTAGTATAGGTACCTCTCTTTTCCTCGAATCCCCACCAAAAATCTCTTTGTAAGGCTTCCATTTGCTTGGTAGTTTCAATTGGGTTTTGTAAACAACTCATGGAATAAACAGGTATATAGTGTTTGTCACAGTTCTGATCATCAAAGACTTGCCACACTGTGTCATTGTCTTGCCATTCCAAGTTGATAGTCTTCCTTTAACATTATCAACCAAATAAGAGAAACAATCTGTCTTTTTCTT
The DNA here is from genome assembly GCA_023531295.1 of Papaver armeniacum. Taxonomy (NCBI): domain Eukaryota; kingdom Viridiplantae; phylum Streptophyta; class Magnoliopsida; order Ranunculales; family Papaveraceae; genus Papaver; species Papaver armeniacum. The sequence goes on from JAJJWW010012153.1 coordinate 50,156, forward strand.
CCTTATTATTAATGGAATTCCAAGGTACCTTTCATTTGGATTCATCCTTTGAACCTTCAGTCTTCTAGATAATAACCTGCAAAATCTTTGGGGTACTTTTGCACTGAAGAAAACACTTGACTTGTTAAAGTTCACAAGTTGTCCAGAGGCATTACCAAAAGTCTTCTTATATATATATATAATCATGTATTTATGTAACAAAGTCAGGTGTTTCAATCCTAAAAATTAGAAAATGATGCTACATGTGTATAAATTTCAAAAGAAAAGAAGATATCATTTGTTTATACACGCCGAAGGTCGAACAATCAATTATTATTGAACACATGGCACAATCAAAATGCATTCTTAGATTAACAAAACCCTAATAAAGCCCCAAGTGATGTCATTTCCAATAACAAAACCCTAATAAAGACCCAAGTGATGTCATTTCCAATAACAAAACCCTAATAAAGACCTAAATGATTGACTTAAATGTTTGTCTTTCTTCATTTAGTTAATAATAGTAAAAATAAAGGAAAAAGTTGAACTGGAAACGAAAAAAAATACGCGTCAAACCCAAGTTATTGGTGCGTCCAAACCAGACACGCGTAGGACACACAAATTAGTGCGTCGGACACGCGTCGTGTCAGCGTCTCACACGCGTCCCGTGTCCGTCGCGAGTCGGACGCGGACACTGCTCAAAAAATGGAGCGTCCGTGCAACCCAACATATGCGCAAGGACCCATCCTTGAGCATGATATGGAGGTGGGAAAGCTGCAGGTAACATATTGTTGCCACTGTCAGACCTAGGATAATAATAGGTCCACCACCATAATCAGACACAAACTGTCAAAGTTCAATAGATTACCCTACTACGTAAATTCTACCTTTGCAGATCTATTTACCGGCCGCTATAAATTATGACCGGCCGCTATAAATTAAACGGCATAACACTGATGTATGCAATTCATGGAAGTGGCCCCTGACGAGAAAAAACTTCTTCATGACATTTGCTCTTCTGATAGATGCTGTTTGAAACTTAACAATCCGTAGTATTTATCAAACCATGCCCTACGTATTTAACACACCAATTAAAAGATGATAAGTATTCACTAGCTACTTGATGATTCTTTCCCAGTCCTTGTCTAGAAACAATGCATTTAACATCATCTCATACCAAACCCTCTTCAACTCTACCTAGCTTCACCGGATCAGATCATCCTCTAGCTGTAAACTTGTCTATAAAAGAAGACCTTTGTCCTCCGTATTCGATAACATATACATCATTACAATTCTTACACAAACCTCATCACAAAGAAAATAGACCATATTCTCTTCAAATGCTTTTCAGTTTATCTCGTAGGTTGATATGATCGTGGTGACAGTTGGAAACAACATATTTGGTATGGGCGGACTCGGAAAATGCAAGACCTTCAACTTAGGCGAGAAGCCCAATGGTGGGATGGCCACGCTACAGGAAGAAAGCTAATGAGCCATAGTTGAAGTACAGGAAGAAATCGAATAATAAGAATTAACAAATAAACCAAAAATAGAACCTCTTTCTTTTTCTTTCGGATGAAAACACAAACTCTTTTGTTACTTTGGTTATCTTGATTCCCAAACCCCCCCAGCATACTCCCTTCAACTTCCGCCTCTTATTCTTTTCCTCCACCCCAACAGCCAGCACAACCAGAATTCTTATTCTTCCTATCTATGAATGTGTTTAAAAATATCATATGAGTTGATGGGTCAAAATCGAATCGGATTAGTTCGTCTTCTTTGTTTCAAGTTTTCTGCTACTCGAATGTTTTTTCCCAACTACTGTAATGTCTTAATTTCGATCTTAAATATAGAATTAAGTCAAATCTTTTTTGATCTGGAAGTTGAACTAAAAAACTGATTGAGTTCTGATTTGCTCAATTTGATAAAAGTTTATAGATAACAATACATGCTACAACTACAGTACATTGAATGATAACAATACAACTACAACTACAACAATGCATTCATGTGTTCTTGATTGAAATCACAAAATTGATCATCTCTTACCCGCTTCCAATTCGTCCAACATCTGAGACTCCTCATGTGCTGTTGTGTTAATCTGTTCCCCTCGTGGTTCTTGTCGTGCACCATTATTACTACGCCGCAACTCTTCCAACATCCGGAAATATGCATAAGGTCCCCAACTTTGAGTGTGGTATGGAGGTGGGAAAAACTGCAGGTAACAAACTGTTGCAACTATCAGACCTAGAATAGCTCCACCAAACACATCAACCCAGTGATGAAAGTAATCGTCTACTAGAGTTATGGCAACACCAGATGCAACCAGCAAAGGAAAAATAACAACACATAGTTTCCCAACATGACCTCTTTGGTCAAATGCAGTGATTTTGCCTGCCAAATATAATGAAAGAAAAGTTAGGCCAGCAAATGACCATGAAGCATGGCCACTTGGAAAACTCTTATATCCATCCCTAATCATACTCTCCTTTCCATGGCAAATAACATCCCCTGCTAGATCATAAAAATCTTGGCCATCCGGAAAACAACGCCAAAAGAAATCCGGCCGAGGTCTTCCGGTTGCATTCTTTGTTGCCTCTGTTAAGACACCAGTTGCGAATACAGTGAATAAAAGACCAAGTATACTATGGTGCAGATCGTACACATCTTTCCTCCTGTAACAAAACCCAAGAAAAATAATGAGAGGTAGCACAACTGCATATAGTGGAACAACCCAGAATCTGACTGTGACTTCTTTCAAGGGAAATCTGAGATCAGTCATCATATCCCTTCCAACATAACGACGAAATGGATGAACCAGGTAAATAATGAGGTATAACACCATAAGAAGAAACAGTATAATCCAATCATATATATGTGATCTAGCAACTCTAGCTCCATGGGATCTTACAGTATGCACATTTTGATGGTGAGGGGCATCCATCAATTTGAAGAAATTTCAGTGATCCTTCTTCTACAATAAGTTTGCAAAGAGAGAATGAGAGACGGATATCATCTTGGTCTCACCTCCAAAGTGAAAAGCTTTGTTTTATGAGGTAAAGTGCATGACAGAGCTATAAGCCTCCACCTGTTGCAGCAACACTCTCCACATTTGACAAGTTTCACAACCTTAAAAAGATATTGCAGCATGTGTCACCTGATAATCAGGCCAAGTGTTGCCGCAAAAAGTTGATAAGAATAATTGGTTACTAGACTCGTGACCAAAGAGGGAAACCACCATCCACCTCCTGGCCTAGGCTAGGCTCCCAGCACTGCAAAAGCCAAAGGATATTCATACTACAAAGTAAAAAATAGTGAGCAGAAAGGGTTGCAAGAGATGTATATATATGGCCATAAGAAAACAATTGAGTTATTTCAGACATTTCCAACCTTCAATTATAGTACAATAGACATTAAAATACAGTGATGATCTTAATTAAGAGTCTTAAAGATCATCACAGCAGAAACAGAACACATTAACTAATACTACACTAGTCTCAAACTCTACTCCATAATTCTAACACCTCTAGTAGTCTCAACATTTTCCTCCAGTGCTCCAAACCTTTTGTAATCGAGGTCCATTCCTGCAAAACGAATCAATGGGTACTCAGACAAGGATTCAAGTGGATAATTAGGCAAATTTCAGTAACAGCTCACCTTTGCTTCAAGTTTTCAAGTCTCTGCATTGTTATTTCTTCTGTTCCTGTTTCTTGCCTTCTTATTATTAGTGGATGATTCTCCTCCTCCTTCAATCACTTCACCACCACCACCGCCGCCGCCGCCACCGTTATTCTTTCGACTCTCAAAATACTTCTTCAACTCCACATGATTCTTCACAAACTGCAAAAACGAATCCACAGTCAATTTACTCTCACTCTCATCATCTTCCACCGTCTTCATAAACATATCTTTGGCCTCTCTCCACGACTCCGGCAAGCTATCCATCATAAACACAACCCTCATCTCTTGAGGTAAATTCATACCAAACCTTTCCAATTCAATCCCCGCACCACACATCTTCATCACATGATCCATCACATTATCGTTCTCACCGATCTTAACATTCTTAATCTGTTCAAACAAATACATACTCCTACCGATCGATTTCCCACCGTATAATCGGACTAACGCGTCCATGATCTCCTTGGCTGTATCGTATCCGTGATCGAATACGACTATGAGATCGTCTTCCAGTGTGCCCAAAATTGCGTGCCGGCAGGTAAAATCGTCCATTATCCATTTCTTGTGTTCTTCGGAGTCTGGTGGTGAATCTGGTTTTGGTTGTTGGAGAACGTATGAGACTTCGATGTCGGAGAGGATGAAGTCGATTTTGGTTTTCCAGATTGGGAATTTGTCGCCGGAGCTGTTGAGTTTTCGAGTTGTGGTTAATTCTCTGTAAACGAATTCTGAAATCATGATTGATTGATTGGATTGAGATTGGGTTTTGATGAATTGGGAGAGCGTGATTTTCAGATCAGTCTCTGTGGGATTTAAAGAGACCTAATTGAGATTTGAGAAAGGGGCGAGCTTCTAAAGAGTAGTAGAGGATTGAAATTATGGAAAGGGTAGGAAAGGAAATAAGATGGGATGTGTCAGGCCCGCGTGCTTCTATTTCTGTTCCTGTTTGGGTGACCGAATCTAGTAGAGTGTCTATCAACCCTACTTAGCAATTCGGGATGCGGGGAGTAGTTCGGGACGCATAGTACTGGAATTGTAGTTCGGGACGCATACGTACTGGAATTATAAGGATTCGGATAGGTTGGATTCGGATAGGTTGGATTCGGTTAAAAGGTTGGTCAATGGTACGTTGTTCAGAAAGTAGTTCGGAACTCATACGTACGTGTATATTTTGCTTTAAAAATGTGAGTTCGGTATTCAAAATTCGCCATTATTAAATAATAAAATTTTAGAATTTTAGGGTGGGTGATATATTTTGTGCCAAAAAATGCAATATATATTAAATGTCATTCTAATTATTTCATCTAGGAGCCGTTCGGCCAGTGGTTCAGAGCTAGGGGAAGGGAGTGGGAGGTTGTGAGGTTGATTCTCATCTCATGTTTAAGTTATTGTTGAAGTTATTCGGCCGTAGAATCCGGTCAGTTCGGGTTCGCGAACGGCACCATGCATTTTGGTTAATGATAGTCTAAATGTAAGTGTCGATATGACACTCATTTAAATCCTAAATCCATGAATGGTAAATATTTTTGTGAAATTGTGAGTGTTGGATGAATGGTCGTTAACCAAAAATATAGCTTCGGACTCGTTTTGGACAGTTATTTTTGGTCCATTAGATAGGCAGGTGTTGATGGTGGTTTTTAAACAAGGGGTAAAATCGTAAAACCCCATGACCTAGTGTTACCCGCAACACATTAACTAAGAGCATTTAACTGGTGTAAATAATTAATAGGGGTATTTTTTCAAAATACTGCATTAGGTTTCGACACAAAACCCTAATTCCAAAACCAAAGCCGCACACTTGCGCACCATGGCAACAATGCCAAACCAAGTCGCACATTGCGCACCATGGCAACAATGCCAAACCAAGCCGCACACTTTCGCGCACCACAAGCAACCATGCCAAACCAAGCCGCACATCGCGCACCATGGCAACAATGCCAAACCAAGCCGCACTTTGCGCACCATGGCAACAATGCTAAACCAAGTCGCTGCTGCGCACCATGGCAACAATGCCAAACTAAGTCGCTGCACATCGCACCATGTTGTGCGGCACCATGGCAACAATGCCAAACCAAGCGCACACCTGCGCACCATGGCAACAATGCCAAACCGGCCGCACATCACTGCACCACGGCAACCATGCCAAACCAAGCCGCACACTGCGCACCATGGCAACAATGCCAAACCAAGCCGCACACTGCGCCCCATGGCAACAATGCCAAACCAAGCCGCACCTTGCGCGCCACTGCAACAACGCCAAAACCAAACTACATATCACACTCATTGGCAACCATGCCAAACTAAGCCGCTATGCCATTGGCACATGCCAAAGATAGCGCCCTAGGCTTGCAAAACGTGCAACTAGGTCAACATGGCCGTACGTGCCATTGGCACATGCCAACGCGTGCCACAAGCCATATTTCCAAGCCGCTATGCCATTGGCGCATGCCAAATATAGCGCCATAGGCTTGCAAAACGTGCAACTAGGTCAACATGGTCGTACGTGCCATTGGCACATGCCAACACGTACCACAAGCCATATTTCCAAGCCGCTATGCCATTGGCACATGCCAAATATAGCGCCCTAGGCTTGCAAAACGTGCAACTATGTCAACATGGCCGTACGTGCCATTGGCACATGCCAACGCGCGCCACAAGCCATATTTCCAAGCCGCTATGCCATTGGCGCATGCCAAATATAGCGCCCTAGGCTTGCAAAACGTGCAACTAGGTCAACATGGCCGTGACGTGCCATTGGCACATGCCAACACGTACCACAAGCCATATTTCCAAGCCGCTATGCCATTGACACATGCCAAATATAGCGCCCTAGGCTTGCAAAACGTGCAACTAGGTCAACATGGCCGACGTGCCATTGGCACATGCCAACACGCACCACAAGCCATATTTCCAAGCCGCTATGCCATTGGCACATGCCAAATATAGCGCCCTAGACTTGCAAACCATGCAACCTAGGCCAAGTCGGCCACGCATGCCATTGGCACATGCCAACATGCTCGCTGGTAGCTTTTCCTACCAAGGCCACGGCCCTAATGGCCACGCATGCCATTGGCACATGCCAAACACACACGCTGGTAGCCTAACTTGCAAACCGTGTAACCTACCACCAAGGCATTCCGACATGCCATTGGCACATGCCACACAACCCACTAGCAAGCTGCATTGCCACTTACACTCAACGTGTAACCTACCACCAAGGCATTCCGCACATGCCATTGGCACATGCCACACACGCCACTAGAGCTCCGGCATTGCCACTTACACTCAACGCACAACCTACCACCAAGGCATTCGCACATGCCATTGGCACATGCCACGCACGCCACTAGCAGCTCTCGCATTGCCACTTGCGCTCGAAGTACAACCCGCAACAAGGGCATTCCGCACATGCCAATGGCACATGCCACACGCGCCACTTGCACTCAAGGTGCAACCAACGAGATATCAACACAACCGGGGATGCTTTCCAGGGGTTTTGGTTTGGCGGTCACAACTTGCAAACGTACACTACGCTCACATTAAGAAAGCGTGAAAAGGAATAAAGCGGTCAAATAAATGAGGAAATAATGGTGAAAACGTTTTCACCCATTAACACCATGCGGTTACCACCTCCTCCCATTATTTCACCCTTTACTCTCTTCCTTCATGAGGCCGTGGTACGTTTCAATCTCGACTTGTATAAATAGGTCTTACCTATTTCCACCGCATACAACAAGTCTCGGTCAGGAGAAAAATACTACACTCTCGTAAAAGGCAACTTTGCAAGCTCTCCAAAAGCTTTCATCTCATGCAAGCTTCCTAAGCTTTCACTTTCTGATACAAGTCGAGACACTACTCTCCCAGAACTATTCTCGGTCTCAACACCTTTCTTTGCTTCCCCCAAATCAACCCTTCTCCTTCACTTTGTGACCGAAGCAAGTCCGGAACGGCCATTTCTTGGTTTAGGCCGACTTGTACATAGCATTGATCTCTCGAATCTATAAAGTGCTCACGTGCAAGCACATTTGTTTAGGGTTTAAACCAGTTTCTCACTCACCCACCGAATTTACTGAAATCGTCAGAAACGATTTTCACCTATAAACAATTGGAGACCACAGCGGGAGGATTGATATTTCGGTTACAATATCAAATTCTAGCTTCCATCCTCATATTTTCGCGCAAGCATGGTCGGCTATCGCGATCTCCACAAACACCGATCCCGCTCAAGGTCATGATAACTCCTCAACTCGGGAAGCAATACCACCAATGAAGAGGTCCCAAGACTGGTCGACTGATGCGTGCTCGGGGAGATCCACGCCAAAAACATGGACCTAATGAAGGATGCGATTAACAACATACTCGACTTCCTCATCAATCTAACATCGTGGCTAAGTGATTCAAGTTCCCGTGAGATCAAGAGCAGGGGACTAACAACCCGAATGAGCATTCTCAAATCAATGGTTTCGTCACGACCGGAAGCCAGCGGACCAGAGGCGACCATGTTGAAAGAAAACTTATGTGAATTTCGCATCTCTCCAAGGACCCGCGGATAAAAACATTCTCTGCTATCAACCGATAGACTCAACGCATCACTAGTTCCTCGCACCCACGGGGGACTCCAAGGATCCCGGAAGATCCGCCAACAATATTGTTTTCACCGATGACGACATGATGGTAGAAGACGGTCACAACCGGGCCTTGCATGTTACGGCGTCAAGAACATAGAGTTTCAAGAGCACTCATTGACACGTGGGTGCATCTTTCAATGTCATCACTCTCAAGACACTCAAAGCTTCCGGGGTGCGACCTAATGAGATCGTCCCGACAACCCACTACGATGACGGATTTCGAAGGCAACCAAACTAGCACATACGGCTACATCAACTTGGAGAGCGGTAGGGGCCAATCCAATCAAGCGTGAAGTTTGAAGTGATTGAAAAAGAACCAGACTACCACATGATACTTTGGGAAGGCCGTGGACGCACAATCTCAAAATCGTCCCTTCAACATACCACCAATGCCTCGAAAAAAGATTGAACGGAGAAGTTGTTCGCATTCCCGCGCCATTGTCCCCCATGCACCCCCATCACTGCGTAGAAGCACATGGGCCGAAGGAGGGTTCAAAAGGCGTGGCGACCAAGATTCACAGTTTTCTGCTACCAAAATGGACATCGCTCAGAGATGATAGGTGTAGAATACACCTAATTTACTATCTAGTAGTTTATGCTTTCTTTGCTATTTCTTTTGTAAATTATGTATTTTACGCTTGTTTTGAGTTTTATAGCTACTATGGAGTCACACGGAGGAAAAGAAGAAGAAATCACCCAATTTGAGCCAAAAAGGGCAAAAGGTCATTTTTCAAGCGATTGATATATGGAGCCCTGTTGAAGTTAAGGGGCAACCCAATTTGAGGAGTGTTAAACACAGACCGGCCAAGGTTAAGGGCTACTCTCTTGGAGGAGCACTAGAGAAAGGACAGTTCAAGTTAAGGGGCCGCCAAACCGGGTAGCCCTTATCCGAAAACATAGTGTTGTATCGGTTGGTAAAAGGGTTGGGTTATGTTGAAACCCAAACCCATTGACCCACGCCGAACTCCGGATCCAAACCCGAGTACCAATATTCCGACCCATTTATAACCTACCCTAAATTCGAGAAGATTTATCTTCTCAATCATTTTTTGCAGCTGAAATCGAAAAAAGAAGAGAAGCGTTGTGAAGTTGTGGAAGGAATTGATGAAGGAATTGATGGATTGAACGAGATAGAGAAGAAGAAGATGACGATTTGAGGAGTATGAAGTTGAGCTGTTGTTGGAGAACTGAGAAAGGGATCGAGAGCTCAGAGAATGAAGCCGCTGGAAAGATTCACAGGAGAAATCAGAGATGGGTCGTGGCTTTAGTGATGAGACGAATCGACATCGAGTACAATCGCTGTGAGAAATTATGGGATTGATGAATTCAAGCTAGGGTTCGAATGGGTTTGTGAGAGATCGAGAAGATAGAGATGATTACGCCATCGATGGGTTCGCCGCCATTTGTTAGAGGTGAGAGAGGAAATCGAAGATGGGTTTCGATCCGATTGTTGTAGCCAACATTTGGTGCGATTCGGTGGTTTGAAGAAAGAGGTCATTGCGGTCGGAGAGGAGAACTGAATCAAGAGAGCTAATAGAGAAGAAATCAGACCGAGAGGGTTTGATGTCGCGTCTGAGAAATAGAGAAAAAAAAAAGGAATTGAAGTTGTTGCCGTCGATTGTGAGCTGATGTATGAGCAAATGGGTTTTTGATGGCGATCTCAGATGGTGTTGGAAAATGGGTTGCTTGAGTTACAGAGCAGGAGCAGAATGAAGCTGAGTTGATTGAGTTAAGAAATGGGTTAGTGAACTGGTGTGGTGGTCTGAGGTGTTGAAATCGATTGAGCTGGTTAATTGATATGAATTGAAGAAAGGGTTTGAGTTCAAAGAATTTGGCAGAGAAGTGCCAGAACAATGGTGGTTGGTTGCACTGGACTGACAAGATGAATGGTGAAGTTCTTTTGCTGTTGCTGTTGGTTTTGAGAATAGCAGATGAACAAGTGAAGCTCAGTTGTGTTAAACTTAGATGTATGTTAGGTTCTTAGCAGGAGAAGACCCAAGGAAACGGCCTGAAATTAGCCGGGAAGTCCTGTAAATAAACGGAACTCGGCCGATTCTTTATTCCAGCGAGTTAACTCGGAGCCGGCGGTGACCGATCCGAGCGAATCCGATGACCGCTCCAATACTTGACTCATTTGAGTTAGAACGAGTAAGATCATTCAGCTGACTCGTTGCTAACTATGGTATCTGATTTGACTCCCTTGACTAACTGTTGACTAACAGTTTGACTCTTTGACCGTTAGTCCTAACGGAGGACTGACGGAATATTCCGTCGAATATTCTCCCGACGACAGAAATTTTCAGATGGCCGGCGGTGATAATTCCGGCCAAATTCCGGCCATAATACAGTTTTCCATGAGCCAAAATTCCGAATTTTCTATGGACTTCTTTCATATGTGTGAAGACTTGGGCTTGGAATTGGATGGAGAATTGGACTCAAATTTGGAAAGAGAAGGTGGAAGAGTTGAGAAAAGCTTGGAATTGGAAATTGAATTGCAAAAGGAAAAGGATTCTACTCCTTAGAAGATTTGGAGAATATTGAAGCCTATAAATAGAGAAGTTTTCTACAACATATAGACACCTCTCTACATCTTTTTACACACATCTCTACACACACAATTCTTTTCTTTTCTTATTCTTTGTGTGAACTCTTTTAACATGAGTAGTTAATTTTATTGATTGAGGATGAATTCCTAGTTCTTAACATATGATTTAAGTTTTTGTTTTCAAATTCTATCTTGAAGTTTTTCACATAATTATCGTTTGTTTTTACTAATAGGAATGATCTTAAAGACATTCATGATTGATTGATAGATTGTTTAGGTGGCCAACTAAATTGATTTGTTAATTTGATCTAAAGCTAGTGAAAGTTAGGAGATAAGTAATCGTTTCTTGACTCTTTACATAAGTAGCAAACACGAGACCTTGCGGAGGGATTCCGTGGAGCAATTGTGTGTAGAAACAACGCTAGAAAGTGAACCAAGCGAACCGAGTTTAACTACTAGTACTAAACCTAAATTCATAAATCTTAATGCATTCGGGAATTACATCTTGTAAGCGAACCTCGTGGTGGTTCTTTTGAATAGAATCGATAACTAAGCGGACCTGTTACTCAGTGAAATTAGGGATTTTGGGGCTAGCTAAGCGTACCTGCTATCCTACGGTTGGTGATAATTTGTGACTAATAACAAGTAGAAAAGAACATAACTTTAATCATTGTTTCGTAATGAAGAAGGATTCCTTGATCTTGTCTCTCTTATTGCTTTCATCTTTCAACTTTCGATTTTAATTGCTTTGTTTATTTTCTTTTGCTTTTTACACCCCCCCTTTCGTGACAATTTTTACAACTAAGATCTCTTGCTCCTCGTGGGAACGAACTTGACTTCCATTATATTATTTTTAATTGAGTGGAAATATTGAATTAATTTGATTGCACCTACGACACGCATCAAATTTTGGCGCCGCTGCCGGGGAGCAGCGGATGATTTTAGTTTTTTTTTATTTTTCTTTTTGCTTTATTTTTGCTTTGTTGGATTCTATTCCGTATCTAACTTGGTTTTTGAATCTTATTTCAGGTATCGGTTTTCCATGTACGGTGGACAAGAGCAAGCATATTACAACAATCAATACGGTTTTCAACCTCAACATTATGGCAACTTCCAACCATCCTTAGGATACAATCAAAACCAATCTTTTGGCTATGATCAAATTCCTACAGAACCTTATGGATATTCTCATACATATCAACAACCTTATGACGGGTATGTAAGTGGACAATCACAAGGATGGGAGGATAGTTTTTATGATCAGAAATTCTCTAGTTTTGCGGATAAGATGTCTGCCATGATTGAGGATCTTCAACAAAAGATGCAAGAATCACATCGAGAAATTCAAAGGAATTCGGAGAAAATATATGAACAAATTAACCAACCTTTAGAGACTTTTGATGACGCTAGTGTAGATTACTCGAGCCTTGATCTTAATAATGATCAAGCACCTATTCAAAAGGACGAGCTTGAGGAAGATGCATTTATTGCTTGGCAAAACTTTCTTAAGGAAAGATGGGAGTCCGCGGAAGTGTATGAGTGTTCCGACAATGAGGAAGTTATTCCAACTCCGGATCATAATAACGATCCTTCACCTATTCAAAAGGAGGAGTTTGGATATCACTTACCTATTATTGTAAACGAAGTAACACCCTCACAAGAAGATCTTACAATTTATACCGAGGAAGATTATATGAGGGAAGAATGGCCCGATTCCGATGATGAGAATGTTGAAGAGATGATGCTAGAGGATGAAACCACATTCATTGATTTTGTGGAAGACCCAATTGAACTTGCGAATGATTTTAATGATGCCGAGACTTTGGTTAAGGTAGAAAACGACGAAGAATGGTTGCAAGGTTTAATAGAGGACCATGATATACAAGAGGTAAGTAATTCACTTGAATTTTTTAAGGATGAAGAGGATTCTATAATACAAGAAATTGTGCAAGGTTTGTCTAATCCTTTGCATATTGATTCTTCTCCTTCACCTCTTATTGGTTTGAATGTATGTGCTTCGAAAGTATTTTTGGATGATTTTGTTTCTAAATATCCACCATTGGAAACACTTGATGCTAACACCATGCAGGTTTGCCAAGAGGAATACATGGAAGTTCCCGAATTCTATGTTCTTTATACACTTCCGAGTGTGGACGAGAATAAGTGTGGGGGAAATTTCTATCGAGCGATAATTTCACTATTATTTTCTTGTGCTAACATTTGTATGGAGTTATTGTTTTCAAAACAGGTATTATGGGTGGATCCTCAAATTTTCCGATTGTTGGTATATGGGGAATGAATCATGCAAGAGCTAAGTCGGGCCGTCGACTTTAAAACAAGCGCTTAATGGGAGGCAACCCATAGGTTTTGTATTTCTTCTTCTTTTTGCTTTTTGTTATTTCTTTTTCTTGTTTCTTATCATGTTAAAATTTCCCACCTTGACTTTACTAGGAGGATTCAATTACATTGAGGACAATGTAAGGTTTAAGTGTGGGGGAGTGGTTAAGCATGTTTTTAAAACAAAAATTACAAAAAAATTAAAAAAAACAAAAAAAAAACAAAAAACAAGTTTTACTTAAAAACTCCAATTTTTAAAGATTTTAGAGTCACTAGCATATTTCTAGGTATGTTTACATAGAGATTTTGACCGACATAATTGAACTTGGAAATGTTAGAGAATTACATTCGGATTTCTTGTTTGTTTGAGTGTTAAATAATGGATTTAATCATGCCGGTGATGCGAATTTGGTGCAGGGAGAAATGCGTTATTAGAGTTGCTGATCAATCATTAGCGGAGACTACCCGTATTCATATCATGTGAGGCACCGACCAGAAATTTTCCATCTACTAGAGAGCTTCTTTTGAGTGTGTGTCACCGTAAGTTAATTCCGGGTAGAATGGTGAGCTACCCAACCTCCCACCAATAGAAGCACTACTCTTTGATCTCTTGAGTGCTAATTTTGTCAATCATGAGGGTGACGTCTATAGATGAAAGCTTCCTTCTTGTAGTTCGATTTGCAGTTAGCACCATTCTCTCCAACAACAACAACGGATCCATAGAAACACATTCATCATCAACAAGGAGCGACATCAAAATCTACAAAGAAAGTTGGAAAAGTTTAAGGTTTACAAGCAACAGAGCGAAAAAAAAGAAAAAAAAAGCAAATTTCAAATACAAGTAAAAGCAACATACAAATGAGCGGATTTTGCATATAAGTTGAGGATTTACAATACAATGAGGTAATTTTACATACAAGTATGAAGACTTATTCATGAAAGCGAAGAAAATTAAAAGGTGAGAATTTTTGAAGTTTATGATTTCAAGTTGTGAAGAATCAAGCGGTAAAATACTTCTCCCACGGCTATGGTTTATTTTTGTATTTAATTTCTCTTGTTTAAAAAAAAAAAAAAAAAAAAAAAAAATGAAAAGAAAAAAAAAAAAAAAAAGAGAAAAACAAGAGAAATATTTGTTTTGTTAATAAGCCGTGGGGAAGGAAAATATATAAGGAAGTTTCAAGCGACAAGGATTTTAAGGTAAAAAAGTTACAAATTGTTAAGGATTTATGAAATTCAAGGGTTTATCATCAATAGTTGAAACCGAAGACGAAGACCAAGAAGTTAAAGACGAGGAACGGAAGACGTTTCTATTGGATGCCGTGAGAGTGGTGTTATCATAATTGGCGATCGGATGTGAAGGTGAGTAAGTAATCTCATCCTCGATAAAAATGGTTGATTTCCTTTCTTAGAGATCGTCAGAAAAATGGTTTTTCAAAATATTAAAAGATGTGGGTTTTAAAAATACTTCGGAAGTTGTCCTTCCCACCATTCAACGTGTCGCAGGATTTCTCTCTTCATTCCTACCTGCACACATGTGAGAACCATAAAAAAGCCGTCTTTTGAGTGCAATTATCATAAAATCTTATTTGGTGAGGCAAAAGTCGAGGCGAAATGCTTATTGATCGTTTCTCAAACACGCATTCTCTCATTATGGTGTGGTTATTTCTCACTCAACATTTAAGAACGAGAATATGTTCTTTAGTATTTCTAACTTCTTATTACTAGCATATAAGAACGAGAATATCTTATTTGGGATATGCTTTCTTCATTTCAAGAGAACGAGAAGGAAAATCCTACTTGGTTGGCCATTCTAGTGTAGAATGATCTTATGTTAGCTTGTAACCTATTCACCATCCTACTTGGTTGGCCAATATCGTTCCCGTTAAAAAGAAGAATGGTCGATCGAGATCTTTGTGTCGATTTCGAGAGATCCGAACAGTCTTTGCCCTAAAGACGATTTCCCGCTACCTAACATCGACCTGCCGGTAGACGCTACCAGTGGACATGGTATGTTCTCTTTCATGGATGGATATAGCGGTTACAACCAGATAAAGATGTATGAGCACGACGCGAGTAAGATTGCTTTCCGAACCCCTCTTGAAAACTTCTATTACACCGTAATGCCTTTCGGTCTGAAGAACGCTGGCGCTACTTACCAACGCGCCATGACTACCATCTTCCACGATATGATGCACAAGCAATTCGAAGATTACGTAGATGATGTGGTGGTTAAATCGAAGACTCGAGCGGATCATCCAGAAACGCTGCGACAAGTATTCGAAAGATGCCGCGAATACAAGTTGAAGATGAATCCTTTGAAATGCGCCTTTGGTGTCTCTTCGGGAAATTCTTGGGATTCCAAGTAACGACGCGTAGAATAAAAGTTGATCCAGTCAAAACGCAAGCTATCCTCACGATGCCGCCACCACGAACCGTGAAGGAGCTCCCGAGTTTCATGGGCAAGGTAAACTACATTCGTCGCTTCATACTGGGCTAGCACACTCACCACTACGTTTACTCCTGCTAAAAAAAGGAGCAAATTTCACATGGACTACGTCTCGGCAAAAAGCGTACCCGGAAGATATAGCAAATCTGTCCTCCCAACCGTCATGAAGCCTCCTATGCGAGGGAGACCACTATGTCTCTACACACCTTTAGCGATACCGCCATCGGAGCTCTCCTCGCGCAAGAGGACGACAAAGGAATGGAATACCCCATATACTATTTGGTCGAACGTTGAGAGACGCTGAACTCGAGATACCCCAAGGCGGAAAAGGCGTGTTTAGCAAGCGATTCATTCCATCCTAGAAGTTCAGGCACTACCTCCTCTCCAATAAGGTGGTGCTAGTGTCCAAATCAGACCCTGTAAAGTTTCTTCTCTCGAAACTTGCCCTGATAGGGAGGCCGACTAAGTGGCTCTGCACTATCGGTAGTTCGACATAACGTGCGTCTCCCCAAGGGCCATAAAAGGACAAATTGTGCAGACACATTAGAGCATTCCGGGGAGAAAACACCGCAGAATTACGAGAAGATCTCCCGGAGACCTTCCGGATATCCTTTTAGTCAAAGAAGAAACATGGCTCATTGTTCTTCGATGGCTCTTACACCCCAAAGCACTAATACAGGAGGAGCGGGTGTTGTACTAGTATCTCCTGTTGGAGAAGTCTTCTCGCACTCTTTCAAGCTAGACTTCCGTGCACCAATAACTGTTGAATATGAAGCCTTCCTCATTGGACTATCACTAGCTAAACAAGCCGGGGCCACACGTTTGGAGATAAGAGGAAATTCCAAATTACTCATCAACTGGAGTAAACGGATCTATGCGTTGAAAGAACTAACGTTGGCACCATGCAGTGCTGAAGCACAAAAACTACTAAATTATTTCTCCGAAGCAACCATCACACATGTCGGCCGTAGCAGCAACAAGCATGCCGACTGCTTAGCTACACTAGCCTCAAAGCTACAGTTCGAAGGAACCGAGGAAACCCGACAGAAAAACGGCGAACCACAGCTTCAACATGGATTTCACAACTTTGAGAAAGCCGCAGACGATGACTTGGAGAACTCCTATCATTCAAGAACTCAACAACTCACTTTTCCAAGGGAAGGTCGACCTCAAGACTTTATGGAATTTATTTATGCTTCAAGGTGTTGTATCATCGAAATCCAGATGACTCTCTATCAAGGTGTCTCGGGAAAGAGGAAGCACAACAACGACTTGGAACATGTTCATACCGAAGTCCGTGGAATAACATCATAGTAACCTGTCACCGTCGTTTTACAACGACTGGGATACTATTGGCGGGAGATGGAAACCCAATCACGATTACTCCGTAAAGCGTGTCCAAATTGCTGGCGCCCCCATGTCGGACGAAGTTCTCAACATCGGTCACACTTTCGGGATCGGGGGAGCCGTACATCGTTTTCCTTCGCGATGGCATTCTTCCTACTAACAAAAGAGGATGCGTCCAAGCTAAGGCGAAGTCCAAAAGATTCGTGTTCCATGATGGGGTTTTATATCGCAAGAGTTTTGGGGAAGTCTACTAAGGTGTTTGAGTGATGATGAGAATCCCGGTTATGTTAAGAGAAATGCACGAAGGCGAACACCAAGGGAAACGAGAACTATTCCTGAGATACGAGAGGTACTCTTGGCCGACCATGGAAGACGACGCGGCTACCTTCGTTCGAAATGCCGAGAATTCCGTTCACGGAAACCTCATCCACGTGCCTCAACACCCTTGCACGCGATAAGTAGCCCGTGGCCCTTTTATAGGCTGGGGACTCGACATCATTGGGAAGATCAACCCACCGTCCTCAAAACAGCATGAGTACATAATAATCGCGACCGAGTACTTTGCAAGTGGGTTGAAGCTGTCATTGAAAGGGACCACCGGAGCCACAATCGCGGCATTCATCAAGGAACACATCATCTGCCGTTTTGGCGTACCTAAACACATCATCACGACAATGGCACGCCTTTTGCTAACAAGCAAGTACGGGAACTGCTTGAGAGGTACGGAATCAAACAAGTCTTCTCTACCGTCTATTATCCCCGAGGAAATGGGCAAGGCGAAAGTACCAACAAGACTACGATCCTAATCCTCGGTAGGACAAAGACACGACAATCCCCGAATCTGGCACGAGCAATTGCCAATGGCACTGCGGGCTTCACAGAACATCTCCTAGAAGCTCCACCGGCATGTCTCCTTATTCCCTCGTCTACAATGTACGGACGCGATCCTCCCGCGCAGTAAATCAAGATCACGTCGGCCTTAAGTGCCGCACAAGCGTACCCCGATGGAATGAAGTCGAATCACTCAATGCTTTAAGTGCGGAACTAGACACTCACGGACTCCGGGAAGATCCCGGCGGAGGAACATGCACAAGCATACGAAATAGGATTTCAGGGCGTAACAACGGCCATGTAAAACCGGGGTTTTCAAGGAAGGAGATACGGTGCTAAAAACCGCCAAACACATCCAAGAAGATGCATCAGCACCAAGTTTTCTCCTAAATGGGAAGGGCCGTACATAATCACTAAAGCATATAATAAATGGTTACTACAAGATTATCAAAGAAGATGGGGAAAGCTAGAGGCGGTCATCAACGGAAAGTGGCTTAAGGCGTACTACGCCTAATCATTTCCCTGCAACATGCTACATCAAAAGTGTGAACGACTGGCACTCTCTCTGCTTTTACTTTCTTGATTATTGAATTTCAATTCAATCCAACAGACATGAGAATCTCTTTATTTCTTCAAAAAAAAGAAAAAGAAAGAGGAGCCTTTAAATCTCATAATACAAATCAGAAAAGCCCATCTAGCAAATTATAATCCCTACAAAATATCATCTTCAATCGACCATGATATCTTTCAGTCCTATTCTTCAAATCTTGAGTTAACTCTTCAATCCTCCGAGACTCCAGGGCCAAAATTTCCTCCTCTTCCAGCATGGCTTTTGTGGAAGGAATCACACCAGCAAGAATACCAGCCCTGTCGACCTTCACAATATTGAGGCAATGCCGAACTCCAAGGATTCGCAGGTGGACACCATATTCTCCCACTTTTGAATGGCTGACTCCGCAGCAGCATGAATGGACACATTCTCCATCTCAGCAATCATTGGCAAAAGACAGTTCACTACGGAAACCAAAGCGGACGAACAATACTTCACCACGCTCCTGGTAGCAATATGGCCGTATGTTTTCCATATCCTCGTATAAAGGGCCACGAATTCTTTCCGCACCAGGAAACCACCAACATTCCGATAATTGGAGGAGAGACACCTCATACGAGTCCCAAACGACAAACCTGCGGAAGGGTATTCATGACAAGAGAGCCCTAAATCAGCATCCTCCAAGTCTGCACGTGATCAACAAGGTCGGGCTTGAAGGAAGGGGAACGACTAGGTCATCCTCGTCGATAACGAGAACGCATGCTCCAACGGGATATCTCTGCACAAAAGGAAATTTTCCATTTATACAACAAGCGTTAAAGTGTACGTCGATGTGCCAAAGAAGAAGAAAACATCTAGGTATGATTTTCTTAACCCGAATAACCTTTGTTGGGATGCTCATCGACGAGTCGGACCTCGCACCTTCATCAGGAGAACTGATGGTTAGAAGATGATTCGAATCACGCGACATGACAAAGAGAGAAATCCCACAAGAAGAACCCTTTTCTCAAACGAGAGACGATGCAATTATTTTTGGATATGAATACGGAATCTTAAAAAGGGAAAGGAAGCAATGAGAGACATAACGCTTCCGGATTTTAGCATGAATAATGCCTAATTGAAGCCGCACGTGAAGGAAAGCAAGATAAGGAAACTTTGCTATCGGAAGAAACTCCCTCCTTGTTTACATCGGTCACGCCGCAAGCACGCACACTTCCACACTTTGCGCCGTCCCCCCAGCCAAGCACACGCAATTTCCCAAGTCACGCCCTGCAAGCACGCACTGACTTCCACATTGCGCCCGGCCCCACCAGCCAGCACACGCAATTTCCCAAGTCACGCCCGCAAGCACACACGGCTTCCACATTGCGCCGGTCTCACCGGCTAGCACACTCGGTTCCCAACTCACGCCAACTTCCCAACGTCACCTAAGTGCACGGCCCCACCAATTGTGCCAGCCTCCCGATTTGTGCAAAACTCCCAGAGACAAGGATTCCAAATCCTATTTATAAAAGGTCAGACAAGCCCCTCAATTCTCTTTACGGTTTGCTGTTGATAGTCTGTCACCATCTTATGCTTACCTCGCAACAAAGCCCTGTTAGAGCCAAGCGGGGGACTTAATGTTGATGGTGGTTTTTAAACAAGGGGTAAAATCGTAAAACCCCATGACCTAGTGTTACCCGCAACACACTAACTAAGATTAGGGGTATTTTTTCAAAATACCAGATTAGGGTTTTCGACACAGAACCCTAATTCCAAAACCAAGCCGCACATCGCGACCATGGCAACAATGCCAAACCAAGTCGCACATGCGCACCATGGCAACAATGCCAAACCAAGCCGCACTGCGCGCGCCACGGCAACCATGCCAAACCAAGCCGTGACTGGCTGCGCTGCACCACGGCAACCATGCCAAACCAAGCCAGACTGCTGCGCACCATGGCAACAATGCCAAACCAAGTCGTGACATCACAGACCATGGCAACAATGCCAAACCAAGCCCAGACATGCGACCATGGCAACAATGCCAAACCAAGTCGACATGCGCACCATGGCAACAATGCCAAACCAAGCGCTGCACATCTGCGCACCATGGCAACAATGCTAAACCAGGCCGTGACATCACAGACCCGCGGCAACAATGCCAAACCAGGCCGTGACACTGCGCACCACGGCAACCATGCAAAACCAGGCCGACATCACACCACGGCAACAATGCCAAACCAAGCCGCACACTGCTGCGCCATGGCAACAATGCCAAACCAAGCGCTGACATGCGCACCATGGCAACAATGCCAAACCAAACCGCCTGTTGCTCGCCATGGCAATAATGCCAAACCAAGCGCGCCGGCGCGCATCTAACAAAGCCAAAACCAAACTACATATCACACTCATTGGCAACCATGCCAAACTAAGCCGCTATGCCATTGGCACATGCCAAAGATAGCGCCTAGGCTTGCAAAACGTGCAACTAGGTCAACATGGCCGCACGTGCCATTGGCACATGCCAACGCATGCCACAAGCCATATTTCCAACCCGTTATGCCATTGGCGCATGCCAAATATAGCGCCCTAGGCTTGCAAAACGTGCAACTAGGTCAACATGGCCGACGTGCCATTGGCACATGCCAACACGTACCACAAGCCATATTTCCAAGCCACTATGCCATTGGCACATGCCAAATATAGCGCCCTAGGCTTGCAAAACGTGCAACTAGGTCAACATGGCTGACGTGCCATTGGCACATGCCAACGCGTTCCACAAGCCATATTTCCAAGCCGCTATGCCATTGGCGCATGCCAAATATAGCGCCCTAGGCTTGCAAAACGTGCAACTAGGTCAACATGGCCGTGACGTGCCATTGGCACATGCCAACACGTACCACAAGCCATATTTCCAAGCCGCTATGCCATTGGCACATGCCAAATATAGTGCCCTAGGCTTGCAAAACGTGCAACTAGGTCAACATGGCCGTGCGTGCCATTGGCACATGCCAACACGCACCACAAGCCATATTTCCAAGCCGCTATGCCATTGGCACATGCCAAATATAGCGCCCTAGACTTGCAAACCATGCAACCTAGGCCAAGTCGGCCACGCATGCCATTGGCACATGCCAACATGCTCATTGTAGCTTTTCCTACCAACGCCACGGCCCTAATGGCCACGCATGCCATTGGCACATGCCAAACACACACACCATTGTAGCCTAACTTGCAAACCGTGCAACCTACCACCAAGGCATTCGCACATGCCATTGGCACATGCCACACACGCTACTAGCAGCTCGGAATTGCCACTTACACTCAACGTGTAACCTACCACCAAGGCATTCCGCACATGCCACACACGCCACTAGCAGCTCACGGCATTGCCACTTACACTCAATGTACAACCTACCACCAAGGCATTCGCACATGCCATTGGCACATGCCACGCACGCCACTAGCGGCTCGGCATTGCCACTTGCGCTCGAAGTACAACCCGCAACAAGGGAATTCCGCACATGCCAATGGCACATGCCACACGCGCCACTAGCAGCGCCACTTGCACTCAAGGTGCAACCAACGAGATATCAACACAAACTGGGGATGCTTTCCAGGGTTTTGGTTTGGCGGTCACTGACTTGCAGCGTACACTACGATCACATTAAGAAGCGTGAAAAGGAATAAAGCGGTCAAATAAATGAGGAAATAATGGTGAAAACGTTTTCACCCATTAACACCATGCGGTTACCACCTCCTCCCATTATTTCACCCTTTAATCTCTTCCTTCATGAGGCCGGGGAGAGTACGTTTCAATCTCGACTTGTATAAATAGGTCTTACCTATTTCCACGGATAACAAGTCTCGGTCGGGAGAAAAATACTACACTCTCGGAAAAGGCAACTTTGCAAGCTCTCCAAAAGCTTTCATCTCTTGCAAGCTTCCTAAGCTTTCACTTTACAGTACAAGTCGAGACACTACTCTCCCGAGAACTATTCTCGGTCTCAACACCTTTCTTTGCTTCCCTCCCCAAATCAACCCTTCTCCTTCACTTTGTGACCGAAGCAAGTCTGGAACGGCTATTTCTTGGTTTAGGCCGGACTTGTACAGATTGATCTCTCGAATCTATAAAGTGCTCACGTGCAGCACATTTGTTTAGGGTTTAAACCGTTTCTCACTCACCCTAATTTCTTTGAAATCGGCGAAACGATTTTCACCCATAAACAACAGTCAAGAAAATTATTTTCGATCGCTGTAAAAAAAAACTAGTTGCAAGCTCTCATCGGCAAATGTAAGACCTTGTACTTTGAAGGTGTGTTGATAACACTGCTAGGTAAAATTTCAAACATTTTTGAGGGTGATTTTGAACCACACAATGGACTTTTGTTCATAAGACAGATAGAGTTGGTAAGAGCAATTCCTATGGAATGAACAAACCTAGAGTTTGTTTATTTTGATCCCACTATGGGATGAACAAACCTAGAAAATGGATGTTCAAGTGAACAGATTAGTTTATTTGAACAGCGAGACACTCCAACAGGCGCGCGTCTATTGAAATGGCACGCGCTATGATCAATAACTCTGGCGACATCATAGGTGACGCCCACGTTTTCCACCAAAACGCGCGTTTTATCCAAAACATTCTTTTCTTCATTCTCAATTATGATTGAACATGTCTCGACCCGGTCAGTTTTAGCGAATTTCGTTTACTAAAGAAGAAGATGAATCTATTTACGGAAACTATATTTTTTATTTACTCGGCTTGCTTGACAAACTATCCATGGGTGAATTTGGGCGGTTATTCACGATGGGTTCTGCCGGTGACACTCGTAATCCGAGAAATCGTTCATATCGACATAGAGCATCGTTTGGTACAATTAAGAAAGAAGTAAAAGAGTTTGTAGCTTTAACCATACACGTAAATCGATATGGACCGAGAGGTGAAACTAATCTTTGAGATGGTGACAAGATCGTTGTCCGAATGGCGAAGATGGAAAAATGTGGCTTTTTCTTTCAAAAAATGTTTTGAAATCCTTAAGGTGTTGAGCAGTTTCAACCCCTTCCTTGGTGTTGTTTTTTCCACCTAGTACTTCTTCTCATTAGTGAAGCTAATGTAATGTGTAGTCTGTCGTAATTGAGTTCAGCCAATGTAAAACAATTACTTTTAAACATATGTAATTTTATTTAATTAATCGTACTTTTAAAACGAAAACTACAAATGTAGCAGAATTAAAAATTACAATAACGAAAACAACAAACAAAAACGAAAACTACAAATGTAAAACGATATTTCTAAAGTCGCTCATCTCTATCTCTAGCTACCCCATTGTTATTTTAGTGCAGCCAAAAATTCGGGGAGAGTCCCGGGGATAGACTGCCGACAAGATAGTTTGTAAATTTCCAAATGACAATAGACCTGATACACCTGGCGGAACAAAATAAGGCGATTGGTAAACACTCTGTGTACTCGGTCCAACACTCTGTGTACTCGGTCCTCCAAGCATATAAGAGGTTTGTGGTTGTGGTGGTCCTGGTGTGTAGCATTCACTTTTGGTCGTATGGCACATTTAGGTCGAATGCCACATTTTGGTTGTAGGGTGAGAATGAAGATGAAATACGCCTAGGTTCAATCCGATATTTCTGAGGTTGATATACAGGTACAATTTGTGGTGAAGAATGAGGGATGTGTTGTGTCTCTTGCACCATTGTTTCTTCACTTTCGTGCATTGCTGATCTGTTGTTTTATGGGCTTTCGTGCCATGATGATCTGTTGGAATCGGAAGAATGTGACTGTCGCCCATAATCATTTGCAGTTGGCGGTGGAGTTGGAGTCATTCTATACATTGTGTTTGTATGTCATTTCCGCACTTGTTCCAAGTGCGTCGCCTGTAATTGTCTTGTAAGCCAGTGCAGATCGTTGAGTTGATTTCACATTTCATCCTCACTTGCAGTGACATTGAAGTAAGGATAATCACGTTTCATATCCATACCTTGGGAAACAATGGGGATCGTGGTAAGCTCACCTTATGAAGTAATACTTTGCATCTCCCAACGAATTTCGAGTATATTTGATGAGGAAGATGAAGAACTTGCACCCATCCTGGGATAAGACACAAAGCTTGGCTCTTCTGGAGGTGGTTGGATAGGAATGATATTTGGATTATGGGACATATTTGATAACCCTGGGAAATCAACCCCATAGACGTGCATATTCTGTGTCCCAATCACAGGATTCGCAATTGAGTTGTACCAGCTTTGGTACTGCGCATCACTGAAAACCTCCCTTGTATTTAGTTCATAACTCTCCCAATTGGTTACTCTCAACTAAACAAAATCTGATGCAGAGGTTTCCATATGTGGTGACGGGTTAATTGCAATTACAAGTATACCTCGTAGTTGGTACTGCAGTCTTTCTCCCAGATACCAAACCCCTCTTCTAGATTTCGGACTGTAAAAAACAACTCTACGAGAAGAATAATCAAGAATACGTACTCCAAGCGCTTCATGATGCGTGTCGTAGGTGCAATCAAATTAAAATCTTATTTCCACTCAATTAAAAATAATATAATGGAAGTCAAGTTCGTTCCCACGAGGAGCAAGAGATTCTAGTTGTAAAAATTGTCACAAAAGGGGGGATGTATAAAGCAAAAGAAAATAAACAAAGCAATTAAAAGATAAAGTTGAAATCAATAAGAGAGACAAGATGAAGGAATCATTCTTCGTTGCAAAACAATGATTAAAGTTATGTTCTTTTCTACTTGTTATTAGTCATGATTATCACCAACCGTAGGTAAAGCAGACTAGATCGGTGCTAAACCCCTAAATCCCTTGTATCATAGGACACGGAAGTTCTCGACTACTGGATTCTATTTACCAAACCACCTAGTAGTAGATCACTCTAGATGTAATTTAAATAAACGCATTAAGATTTATGAACTTATTAGGTTGATATTAGTAGTTAAACTCTTAGATCAAGGTTTACTTGCTAACGTTGTTTTCACACACAATTGCTCCACGGAATCCCTCTGCAAGGTCTCGTGTTTGCTACTTATGTAAAGAGTCAAGAAACGATTACTTATCTCCTAACTTTCACTAGCTTTTGATCAAATTAACAAATCAATTTAGCGTGCACTCTAAACAATCTATCAATCAATCATGAATGAATAAACATTCCTATTAGTAAAAACAATCGATAATCATGTGAAAAATCTCAAGATAGAATTGAAACAAAACTCAAATCATATATTAAGAACTAGGAATTCATCCTCAATCAATAAGAAATTTAGCTACTCATGTTTTTGAAATTCACACAAATAATAATTAAAAGGAGAATTTTCAAAGTTCACACAAATAATTAAAAAGAAGAATTTTCAAAAGCTAGCAAAAACACAAGTGTTGTGTGTGTAAAGAGGTGTATAAAAGATATGTGTAAAAAGATGTGTAGAGAACTTCTCTACTTATAGGCTTCAATATTCTCCATATCTTCCAAGGAATAGAATCCTTTTCCTTTAGCAATTCAATTTCCAAATTCAAGTCTTTCTCTTCTTCCATCTTCTCTTTCCAAATTTGAGCCCAATTCTCCATCCAAGTCTTCACACCCATGAGAGAAGTCCATAGAAAATTCTGGAATTTTTGGCTCGTGGAAAATTGGTATTATGGCCGGAATTTGGCCGGAATCCGTCTGCAAGCCACTGAAAATTTCACCGTGATTGGTATATTCGACGGAATATTCCGTCGAGTCCACCGATTAGGACTAACGGTCAAGCAGATCAACCGTCAGTCAAGCTGGGTCAAAAGGAGGAAGT
The DNA here is from genome assembly GCA_023531295.1 of Papaver armeniacum. Lineage (NCBI taxonomy): Eukaryota > Viridiplantae > Streptophyta > Magnoliopsida > Ranunculales > Papaveraceae > Papaver > Papaver armeniacum. Next base: position 76,287 of record JAJJWW010012153.1, read on the forward strand.
TAGACGAGTCGGCTCCCTGAGTGGGCGACTTGTCTTACTCTTACCGAGTGGATCGGTGGATCGGACATCGCCGAGTTGACTCGTCGGTCTGAAAACCGCCCGAGTCTTAACAACATTTTACGAGTGTTTTCCGGCCAAAGTCGGGCCTCTCTTGACTCATCCTGTTCAAATCCTAGCATACATCTACTCAATTAAAGCTTCACTTATGTCTTCCAACTCTCAGCAAACCCATTTCAGACGCCACCCATCTCGTTTATTCGTTCATCGATTCATAGTCCCATAACATCAGGAACGAGCTTCAGTTACATAATCCATCTCCAACAACACCTGCTCAATCCTTGTCATCTCTGTCTCCAATTCTCATCAAATGCGACCTCAATCCCATGTAACTCATCAGCAAAACCTCAACCCATCTTATTGTTCAACGGCATCAGTGTCTGTTTCTCAAATTCTCAGCAGCACTCCAATTTCAGGTATAATCGAGCTCAATCCCACTATCAAATCCGTCAATCGCCATCATTGTTCTTGACCTCCTTTCACGATTTTCCCATGAATATCTCCAGCGGCTTCAATTGCAGAGATTCAACAGTTTCACAGCTTCAGTCGGCAACACCACCAATCCCATTTTCTTCCCTGCTTCTCGATCCCAATTGATTTCAGCGAACCCTAAGTTCCTTCCTCCAAACAACAGAACCACCTTCATCTCCAACACCCTCATTTCTTCTCACTGAGTCGATCTCTCACAAACCCATCTCTGATTACATCTCAACTCAATCACAGACCCATAGCAGCGTTAGGAACTCGGATCTCAACCACCAATTACCTTCAAATTTGAACCCATGAATTTCTTCATCTATCGTAGCTTCATAATCATCACCGATTCGCTCCTTCTCTTCTTATATGATTCAATTTCTCATTCTTCTCTCGATTTCTTCACCATGAGCTCGTCAATCATCATTGCTATGTCTCGATCTGGTCTCTCAGCAACAACGTCTCAATCTCGATTCATAGATGCAACATCGAACCCTAATTTCTTCGGGTTTCGACCGCACTCTTCTGACAGCTGCTTTGCTCACTTTCGAGTGTAGGAAACGAGTAAATGAGGCGTGAGAAAGAGAGCTTTCTTCTCGATTTAGGGTAGGATATATTCGGATAATGACTCCCGGTAACTCTTGATAAGGGATAACCAATTTACAGCCCCTTAACCTTGGCTAGACTGCTACTAGTATTCCTCCCAAAAGAGTTGCCCCTTAACCTTGGCTGGGCTCCAGATAGTGTTCGCCCCTGAAATGACAATTTTGCCCTTTTTTCACAAATAGAGTAATTTCTTCTTCTTTTCCTCCGTGTGACTCCAAAGTAGCTACAAAACTCAAAACAAGCGTAAAATACATAATTTACAAGAAAAATAGCAAAGAAAGCATAAACAATAGATAATAAATAGGATGTATTCTACACCCTATCACTTCATTATACTGAGGATAACGAACGCAAGGGCGAACAACTACGTTGTTGTGGTTCCGAGTCATCTGTTGTACTCTCTGCAGAAAACTGCAACCATAGACGTCCGACCCAGTGTTCTTCAGCATGTTTCTCCTCGTATACATGTCAAACATTGGAAATCTATATGTCTTGTCTGTTAGGATTGGTTTACCAAGACGGAAGTAGATATACCACCAATACTGCAAATTACTCCATAATTTTAGTATTCCACATTTGTTCATAAATTTAAAAATAATAATTTTAATATTTACCTCTATGATGCTCCAAAAACCATTGATGTTTTTATCGCCCGTGGACGCTTTATCCAGTGCAAAGTACAATTCTCCTAAAATTGCAGACCCCCAGTCATAATCTGGTGCTTTGTCGAGATCTTCTAATGCTTCAAACCAACTGACATGAGCAACAGAAGTTGATTTTGGAAAGAAGACCTGACCCAGTACCCATAAGATAAACAATCTTTCGAGTTCATCATAGTTGTCTACATCTTCTGGGTTTTTTGGTTTCATTAGGAAACTCTTCAAGGCCGAACATGTAATCCCATTTCCTTTCAGACTTTTATCAATAGAGATATCTGATTCCATAAACGAGGAACAACGCGACTCCCATTTACTATTTAAGATCCATTCGTTTTGGTCGAATGGTGGTGGGACTCCACTTCCACTTGGGATCCCACAAATGAAATAAAAGTCAAGGGGAGTAATTCCTATTACAAGTATAATATCAACTATGATTAATTCTTTCAATTATTTAATTATTTAAAAATTTTAAGTTAAGTTAATTAAAGAAACTTACCAATTTCGAAATCCAGAAAATGAAATGTGTGTGTCGTCTTCCACCACTTTTCTACCACTGTTTTTGGAATTTTTTTGTTATGTAATCTAGGCTCTATTTTATAAAGCGCACGCCAAGGATATCTGTCAACCCTTGCTCGGACGGCTGGCGGTAAACAAAGATAAAATATTTAGTTCTGAAAATCCACCTCTCATGGTATGATATTCCTCAGATCGTTCATTATGCCCCGACACATGACCTGGAACTAATAATGGAGCAACAACTGTGATTGGATTATTAAACTCTTGTTCTCGATTTTGAGAAAAATCTACATTTGTGTGAGGTAACGGTAATGATTCACCTTTTCGATCCCTTTTATTCTTTATACTTTTTATCGCTCTTCTCGCTAAATGCATATCGTAATCAAAATATTTGAATTTAGAAGAGTTTTAGAAGAAGGAAATGGAAGTGGTGTGAAATGGTGTGACTGAAAATAAAATGATTAGAAGGAATTTATAGGTAAGGTAGCCGACCGTTGGAGATGTGGACGTTATGGATCCGACCGTTGGAGACTTCGTTCCTAACGCCTGCGACAACATTCCCAACTTTGGCGTCAGCGTCCCTGTCGCCCAAGTCATTGTCCACGCCCAAGTCCGTGCTATTTTCGCGCGTCTGTTCACCAAGCGCCCAATGCTTTCCCATTGTGGAAAACCAAATTTGGCCATCCACCTGGCTGAACAAAATTTTAGGAACTGCTCTAATAAATTAAAGCTCGTGATCTCCCTACTGGGGGACCAAAATGGTAAATTTGAGTCGCACTTTTTTTCTTAAGAAAAATAGGCAAGTCCGATACCAAATACATCAGGATGTTTTGGGCGCTCTGACCAGATTTAAAGATGCAAAATGCTGGACAGGATTCAAATTACAAGTTAAGTTTGTTACGATATCTCCATCCCAACTAGACGGGCTTTGCAGATCATGGTTTTGAGACAATCAAGCTAAATTGTAAGTTCGGATATTGTGGGTTATGTTTATTTAATGACATATAAAGATTAACTAAAACAAAAGAAACCACTCGAATTTTTTTGCCATCTCCTTGATATGATGCATGGTAGCATATTGGGAACCTTCCTTCGTGATATCTTGTTAGAGTGATTTAAAGTTTCCAAGACTTAACACTCTTCAACTTCAATGGCCACATTCATCTGCTCCATTTTATTTTAGTCTAATAAAATGCTAGATCAGCTCATGTCCATGGTATCATGGATATTCTCTAGCCTTAAAGCAGTCCCCTTTAACCATTAGATAACTATATATATAGGTAATTAAGTTGCTTAAGGGTGCAGAGTCTAATACTAGCTAGTCTCAAAAGTCTTGTCCCATTAGACGAAAACTTATTGTTCTAAATATTATCATTTCTTCAATAATGCATATTGTTCGGAATGTGATATTGGAGAGAATGGACTCGTTGATGTTCACCGAGGTGTTGTTTTATACTTATAATGGTCTGATGGGCATCCATCTAATCTTTATTGAATGTATGATCATATCTTGCTTTTTAAATGAACCAACATCCATTATGGTAACCAACATCCATTATGGTAGTTATCTCGTGCATTCTATCCCTATTGATAGTGAACCAATTGGTAAATTTGTCGAAGATTTGGAATTATGTATGATTTGGTCCATATTGACCATTTCATACTTTTGTAGCAAAAGGGAAACTCATGAAAAGATGTGTAATGGTTTCCTCCCTAGTGCAGTAGTTATTGCATATGTAGAGCCAATGCAATGAAGTATGATGGAAATTTTTACATTTGCTAGGAGGATGTCATGAGTGCATTTCCCTAAGAATGTTTAAATAATTGGAGATACATCCAGTTTCCAAATTTTTCTCCAAACATCATTTTGGGCATCACTGTTGTACTTTAAAGAAATTTTTGCATGATAGAGAGATTTGACAGTAAAGTCTCTACTCTTAGTTTGGATCCACAGAATTCGATCTTCTTCGTCTGGTTGAATGTCAATATTGAGGATAACTAGTATTTCCTCCTGAGTGAATCGTTCATTTATCCTTGACAAGCATTGGGTCTTCTAGGCAGTCAGCATGCTTTGTTGAGTTAGAATTTTGAGTTAGAGATCCACTTGTTATCCTATATCTATATGCTGATGGAGTTTCCATCTCTAACCTCTCATTTGTTATATTTCTGGATGTTCCCAATTCCTTCTAGGATGCCTTTGCATATCCGTAAATTTTGCTAGTCCCGAGTCGGGGACGACATGCTAAATTAATAATTCTCTAAATGTATAAATTAATAAAATATTTAAACTTTTTATTGGTCCCTTTTGATATATAAATTAACAACTCTCTAATTTACATAAAATTAGTTTTACATTTATGTTAATTTGGTAAAGAATAATTCAATTCTGATTTGGTTTTTCTTGAAATTGATATCACGTTGAATATCATCTTGGATTTTTCTTAACATTAAAATAGTATTTGGTGTTGCTGTTTGGAGATGCAATAAAAAATTATTCAATGTCTTCACAGCTATGATGACTTCTGTACGTGAAGGTGGCTCTATAACTACAATTTTATCTTCGTATTTCACATCATCACTTTTTCACGTTTCCAATGGTACTCTCAATTATTTCCTCTTCAATCAAAAATACGAAATGGTATTCTCTTGATGTTATTTCAAAAGATATTCAACGTCCATTCTATTGCTATATATAATTTAATCCTTTGATTAAATTATTTATTTCTTTAGTGCCTTCATTATTTACCATATCACTTAAATTCTCTGATGCAGTGGCACCAGTTGAACGAACATCTATTTTTTAAGATGAAACGGCAAGGTTCATCGCGTCCAAAGCATTAATCTTCTCGGGATTGGTTCTCATACTTCATAACCTTCCAAAGGACTATAATAGAATCGGTCACGATAATGCATCTGGAAAGCTATTATAATCTCAGCGTTACAAAGGTTGTTGAACCTTTGGTGTAGTGCTAGGTGGCACGAATTATACAATGTTTTGATAAATGAATATATTTAAACTAATAATTATTATTTTATCGATAAACTTTGTCAGTCCCGATACTGTTATTTTATATGGGTTTTACTGTATGATTTTTTAAACGGTAGGTTACATTTTTTGATCTCTAAGTTTAATATTACATTATAGGTAGTGTTGCAGATGCTGATGCGGAATGAGCTAGGTGATGTTGGGTTATTAATTTTTGGGATGAGAGATTATCATTTTGACTCACACAAACAATAGAAAAATTACGTACTAGTTAGACTTTTGTATCCAATTGTAGATTTTCGGTTTTTAAGGTAAAATATTGGTTCCAATTTGGATTTACATCACCATAATTTTTATTTTGTATGTCAAGGGGGAAATTTTACAAAACAAATAGTTGTGATCTATTTGTTTATTTGAACATGTTGGAACATGTCTTAAACCACAACTCATTCTGTTTCAAACATAATAAAATACTATAACATTAATATGAACGTTGTTATATCTAGACATTTTTTTTGCTCAATCGTTTATACTCAAACACATTGGATTTTCACATTAGATGCCTCCACTACAACTGCATTTTGGGTTTACTAACCCCTAAAGTTAGTTCTTTTAATGAAATTCCAATTTGGAAAATAAAAAACACATTGGATTTCTTAATAATATACTAATCCCTGTTTTCAACAACTTAAAGTTCAATCAATAAACAATATACCACTATTTTAAAACAAAGTTGTTTACAGTAAAAATATACTATATTAACCAAAAAAAAGAGTAGAATAAGGATGATAAACAAAATGAAGAAATTTAAACTACTGAAACTAAGAAATTTTATGAGAAAAAAACAACATTGTGAATCTGTGATAAACAAAATTTAAGGCACACATGTAATTACTATAATCAAGCCAAATCACGAAATCTCTCTCCACTAAAATCAGTTTGAGAAATCCAAATAAAAAGGATTAATTTAGGAAACCAAAACCTTTCCTAGGAAAAAGGTCAACCAAAACACAAAATTTTCCCTTTCTTCCCCTTTAATCTCTCTCAAGTCAATCAAATCATTTCAATTTTCTTCCACAAATTATCTGGGTTGTTCTAATGAATTTCCAAAATAATTTATTTTTATGAAACTCAATCTGCTAATTGTATCATGCTTCGATGAATTTAGGAAACCAAAACCTTTCCTAGGAAAAAGGTCAACCAAAACACAAATTTTTCCCTTTGTTCCCCTCTAATCTCTCTTAAGCCAATCAAATCATTTCAATTTTCTTCCACAAATTGTCTGGGTTGTTCTAATGAATTTCCAAAAAAAAAAATATGAAATTCAATCTGCTAATGGTATCATGCTTCGATGAATTTCATTCAAATCATCATTAAACTCGTATAGCTTCATTGAAAATATAAAGCCATTTTATTTTCTTAGTTTTTTATGTGTGTGAATTGACCTGATGGAAGTTGAGCGCAGAAAAGCGAAGTTATTAACCACACAATTATCAGTTCTCAGTAGCAAACGAAGAACAAATGAAGGTCTTGATTCATTAGTTGGTTTATCAGTAGATGCTATTCTTTCAGGTGAATTAGCAAGACCAATCAAACCACAACAACAAACAAATACACTAACTCTTCTTGATATCATCAGTAATGAAGAATCTGGAGCAGCGTACAGAGGTCTTGCTGAATTAAATGGAACAAGCAAACATAAGAAAAAATCATCCAAGAAATCGATTAAAGATAAATTAAAATTTCGCAAACATGGTTCTTCGTGGTCGGCTTCTTCATCAGTTCCTACTTCTGATCTACCTTCTAATAATAAAAAGAATCGAAGAATTGAACAAATTTCTGATCCTGTGTTGGTTGATCGTCCTCTTCTTGCATCATTATCTTTGAGATCATCAATTAAATTATTAGATGATTGTCAAACTTCAGATTTAAAATCTAAATCAGATTCATCATCAGATGATGATGATGATGGAGAAAAAAATGTTAATACCACAACTAATGAAGAAAGAGAAAAACAGGAGAAACCAGAATCAGTTATTCATACTGAGTCAGAATCAATAGTGGATGATGAAAATATATCTGGACCGTTGATAACAGAACCAGATGAGGAACCAGGAGAGGATAAGAAGAGAGAAAATGAAGAAGGACCGTTAATTTCGGAATCAATGATGGAAGCGGGAGCTCCAGTTGTATCGTTAATGGCGTTATTGGAGGAGTCCGGGAGAAGAGTAGACGATGATGATTATGAAGATGAAGATGATGATGATGATGAAGAAGAAGATGAAGGAACAAGAGTGGAATATATTTGCACAGTGTGTATGGTAAAGCATAGAAGATTAGCATTTGTTCCATGTGGACATACATTTTGCAGTCTTTGTTCTAAAGAACTTTGGGTTAGCAGAGGAAATTGTCCACTTTGCACTGGTTATATTTTAGAAATTCTTGATATTTTTTGATTAATTTTTTCTAAGATAAATATTTTTGGATAAAAAAAAATTAAGTGCAAAAAAGTAAAATTATTTATTCTTTTTTTTTTAATATCTATAATAATCTAATAAGAAATCACATTTTGAATCACTTTTGTGTTTAAAATGCGAAAAAAGAGAGAAAAAAAAGAAGCTATGTACTTCTTCGGGTTAGTTTGCGATACTTTCTTTGCACATCAATGAATAATGGTTGCATTTTCAGCTGATTACGATAAATTAGGAATAGATGCACTTCGTTGTTATACAAACAGAAACAGACGCAGACACAGCATGTGAATTTTTAATGAAGCTCTTAGAAAATCATAGTTATTTACATGCAGTGTAGGAGCAGTTTTTAAGAGCTTCTCTGGGATTCGAAGCACTTTAAGGACGCACAGTTGGCAGTAATACTTTTATCGATGGATGCAGGATTACAAAGACGCCAAGCCCGGAGAGTATATTATTTTTGCAAATAACCAGCCCATGGTTCAATATGAAGAAAATTGTCAATGTCGATGAAGTTGTACCAAACATGATGCATATATGTATTCTATTATATACTCTCTTCGTCCCAAATTAGATTAGCTAGTTGGTTTTAAATTTTGTCCCATAAATAGATGAGCTATCTTACTAATCAAGGGAATATTTCTAAAACTACCATTTCAATTGATTATTGTTACTATAAGAAATATGTATAATTTGATAGCCATGTTTATATTCGTTACGTATGTGTCTTAAAATGCCTTTCAAAGGAATAAACTTTACGAAAAACACACAAGGGATTTACATGAATCCCAAAGTTTAGAATCCTATGGGATCATGAATTACTGGAAATTGTGAATTCTGCAAACAAACCCACCATTAACTTAAATATATCTAACCCTTTTTTTACAAATAAATAAAAAGATCTTCGGATATATTAACACTAATATAGGTAGACACCAATAATGTATGTACATACTTATTTCGTTTTTTTCTATTTCCCTCCTCTATTCCAAGTTTCGTAAGTTCCAAAAAAATAGTCCTGTTTTTGTTTACATCCATAATTTATTGACAAAATATCCTTTTATACTCACAAATTCACCTTAAACGGGACCCAATTCAAAATCTTAAAAAGTAGTTGTATAGTTAGAAAATAAATGTGTTAATGTCTTTGTTATTTATCCTTAATCCCTAAATATATATGCTGCAAAACGATAAATTCCTTATAAAGTTTGTACTCCATACCTCCGAATATCTTTTTCTTTTATTTTTTTGATATAGGTTTCCAAAATTTTGATATATTAAATTTTCATGGCAAATTTAGGTAGTTTTTAATATTACTTTTTTATAAAAATAAAATAGGTAAATAATTAAGGGTAGTCTAGTAAAATTTAACGGCCTCCTTTGTATTTTGACAAAGCCAAAGCGGACTAAAATAAAATCTTGAAAGAAAGAATAGAAACTTGTTTTCCATTGCTTGTATCACTTCCTTCCGCCATCTTACAGTCTTTATAAACACTTTAATCAATCCAACCATAATCAGTTATTCATCGAAGCAGAGATTTAGTAGAAAGAAAAGGATGAGAAAAACAGCGGAGAGACGATCTAAAACTAAATATTTTAGAGTTAAGTTTTAGTTTTATAATCCTTCATATAATCGAACGATTTCCTCGAGATGAAAAACTCGTTCTTCTCAATGGGTGCGTTGAAATCTGATTGTCAGTATATTCTTTAGATGGGATCTGCACTAGATCTCATACTAACTCAAGGGCAAAAATGAACTTTGAATAATCCTCAATGCGTGTGAAATTCAGGGCAAAAATGGAACTACAATACTCCTCAACACGTGTCACAAAATTATCATAGCGGACTTCCACACATCCACTCAAAGGAAGGTCATTTCGTGACGGATGACCCTCGAAACCATGATCTGTTAAATATATTCTCGAAATGGCTTTGAATTTAGATTTGAAATTGTGGTAATTCAAAGTGATTATTTACTCTTGTGTGGTGGGGTTATCTAAGCTGAAAGATATTCTATGTTTTAAGCTGAATTATCCCAATTTAATAACACCAAAAGCCAAACATCTAAAACCATCATAAGCCCCAGGACCTGATGGTTTCCCGGTAAGCTTATTTAAAAACAATTAGGATACAGTAGGTAATCAGATGGTCAAGGTTATCCATGATTTTTTCAAAACAAGTTCGATGTTATGGATTATGGTGTTTTAACAGTTTCTTTCGGATTATGGTGTTTCAAATACTTGTTTTGGATTATATGTTCTTAAGTTTATGGGTTATGAATGTATTTTGAGTTATTTTTATTACTCCCTCCGTCCATTTTTAAGAGTCCGCTTTGACTTTGTCAAGATATTAAGGAAATCATATAAAATGTCATGACTATCCCTTGACTAGCCTGATTAATATTACGTTATTACCAAAATTAAAATTATTAGTGTTAAAAATTCTAATTTGGATAGTCTTATTGTTTTAGGAAATATTGTAAATAAATAAAAGCAAACTTATACTCCAAAATTTAAGAATTTTTTATTTCCTCCATTTGATTTTGGTTTCCCGCACTAAAACTTTGGAATTTTTATTTGAGAGGGAAACAAAATTGAAATTGTAGATTATTTCCTCTTTAGATATACTCTACCAAGAATTTGAGATTTTGTCATAAATTTCTTTGATTCTTTGCCATGTAAGAATAAATAGAATTATTAGGAATTTTGTAACTACCCATAAATGTTTTTATTTAAAAAAGGAATGACAGTTAATATAAAAAAATATTGAATGGATTTTTTCGAACGCGCAATTGGGGGATATGAAAACTAATTGGGGGATATGACTAAATGACAAAATAGGGATCCAAATATCCTAGCTGGGTTACCCCTTATCTAAATAAAATTTTAATTCCTAATTTAACCCTCACTAATCGTGGATTAGTTACTAATGATGATTAGTAAAATATTAATGATTTGGGGGATATAATTTGTGTTTATGTTTATTTGAACTTGTGTGTGTTAGTTTAAAGGGAAAAAAATTTTGAGTAGAAATTTTTTTTTTTTGAAAATTGAAGATGATTGTGATGAGAGACTTGCAATTCTTGAATCTTTAGCTCAATTACAACAACAATCATATCTTCAATCTTCGATTAATGATAACAACTCACAATTGTTGTATGATGAACCAACACCTTTGAATCATTATTTTCTTGACCATGAAATGTTTTGTGAAGAACCAACTCAAGAAAGTAAACATGTTCAAAGCATACAAGCAATCCCAACACACGAGTAATGCTTCAAAGAGGTCGAAAATTTGATTTTTTCTTTTGAAACCGCCATTTAAATGAAAAAACCTTTGTACCGGCATGCTCGTGGTTTGAATACTATGGGTATCATGTAACCGACATAGTATTCATATATATATGTATGCCGGCACTAAATTTCCAAGTATTCAAGAACATACCGGCGTGGTATTCAAACCAAGATTGAGTTAGGGTACAAATTTATTTTTTTACCTACCAGCGAATATTCGAGGAATATTCAAACCGCGATGTTAGTACATGGCATTCTATGCGGTTTTGATAACGGCATAGAAACTTAAATGTCGAAGATGCGGTTTACATGAATAACATACGAAGCTAATGATATTTTGAACTTAAATACCGGCATTTAGTTCTTTCAACTTAGTATGCCGGAACCCGAATCCGGTATATAGAGTCAATTACCAGTGATGTCGGTTCTTAATCCCGGCAGTCTCCTTTACTTATCGACAATGCCGGTTTTGAACTAATCCAAGTTTCTTTTCATTCATTCCTTAGATTGTTACCTACAACGATCAACCAAACTCCAAACCGCTCTATCGGGATACGCATGAGTACTATAAAATGCCGCGGGTATGTTACCAAACAATACTTTCACCTAGTGCTTACAATTTTATGGGGATTTGGTTGTAATCTCTATAATGTTGTCCTTATGTAGGGAATAAAATATGAAAAGGAAGCAATTGCTTGGGCAAAAGCAACGGCTCTTAATAACATGTGTGTCTTAGTGAGGAATTCCCAACGTTCATCAGTTCGTTTTGAGATGGTTTGCGAGAGAAGTGGAAAATACAACGAGAAAAATAGTCATAAGAGAAAGGGTTATGTATATTAAAAGAAGACTAACAAGGTATACAAGACAGTTACGCGGAAGGATGACTGCCCTTTTAAGCTTGTATTCTATCTAAGAGGTTCAAAAGTAGAAGAAAAAGAATGGGAATGTAAGGTGTGGTTTGGCCGTCACAACCACCCCGATCCGAATGATTTTGAAGGTCACTCCCTAGTTGCGAAGCTAAAACCTGATCAATTCGAGGATGACCAAAGCATGTATCAAACCAAGAGTGATTCTGGAACCTTGAAGGAAAAGGATAAGACCAACGTTTCTTCACTCAAAGACAATTTATAGCGCACAAGCAACCATTAGAAGGTTGGAATGGGAAGGGAGGAGTGTTATGCAAGAATTTGAAAAGATAGCTTGGGATCACAATTACACGCGTATCATTAAAAGAGGTCCGGACAACAAGCCGCTTCAAATATTCATTTCGCATCCTTTGCTTTCACAATTGGCTCATACGTGTTGTGATGTTCTTATGATGGATTCGCACATACAAGACAAACAAATACAACATGCCGTTGTTCAACATCGTGGGGCAAACATCGGACAAGGTAACATTCACATTGGCTTGGTGTTTAATGGAGAACGAGAGGGATTACAATTATCATTGGGCATTGCAGCAATTGAAATTATTGTTCCCGGAAAATCGTTCTCCGAAGGTCATCATAACCGATCAATTTGACGCACTAATGAATGCCATATCCGACGTATATCCGGATGCACAAAATTTCCTTTGTACATATCATATAGGTGAAAATGTGAAAAAACATTGTCATGCTTTGTTTGAACCCTCAAAGGCTGATATTAAGAATAGAATGATTCCTCAACTAGAGGAAGATGTTCGCAAAGAGAAACTATCACCCGAAGAAGAAGAAAATGAAAGAGGAAAGATTAAAGAGCGAGTCGACAAAGAACACTATGAAAATCATAAAAGGTGGTTGGAATTTCTAAAGGATTGGGAGAAAGTTTATTGGTCTCTTACCGAGGACATGTATGAAAAGAGATTGAACAACTTTATTGCCAAATATAACGACGTGTATCCATGTGCCGTCTCATATTGTCGGGATAATTGGTTGGATAAGTTCAAGGAAAAATTTGTGCGTGCGTGGACAAATCGTTATAGACATTACGGGAATGAAGCAACTAGTATAGCGGAGTCCTCTCATGGGAGATTTAAAGATCTCGTCCAGTCCGGCCAGGGAAATGTGGTTACGGTCACCGAGGCAATGGAGCAACACTTTAAGGCCGATATTGATAGGATCAAGAAGGCTTTTGAGAAAAGCTCAATGGAAAGGATGACTCAATTTCTTGAACATACTAAGTTGCTCCAAGGAATAGAGTTTAACGTCTCCCGTTGGGCAATAAAACATATGATGAGACAAATGCAATATGAGAAGCTTAACGGAAATCCGGGTGATGTGTGTATTTGTCCCGACATGTCTTCATTGGGGCTTAGTGTCGCCATATGCTTGTGAAGTATGAAGTAGTGATACCTATTGATGTTATTGATCCTTTTTGGAAGCAATTATCTTTCGACCTTCCCCCTACCGAAGCTCCTGGACAATCACCATGGGATACAAAGGAGGCTTTAGAATTTTATGAAGCTTACTCACGTGGCAAACTCTGGCTAGCCGACAAGTATTGTTGAGCCAACTAAGACTAATTACACGGCCATGGATAGCACAAAGTGAAGAGCCAACAAAGGGAGATCCGGCGGGTAGACCACAAACTAAAATTGCAAGGAAGAAACAAAGAAAAGAATTAAAACAAATGACTCGACGTGAAGAGGAACTCGCGGCAACTAAAAAACGAGATCTATGTGCAAGTGAGATTTCAGAAGCAAGATTCGTTTGAAACGACCGTTCCAAACAAGAGGGGTAGGCCGAGGAAGGAACCGATATCAAGTCAACAACAATCGACGAGTTCCGAACCTACACCCATAGTCGATGTATCGGAGGTTAAAAGGAAAAGGGGAAGGCCGCCAAATGTACCAACATTAAGCAACCAAGGACAACAAGGTGAGCATTAGAACCTACACCAACAGATTGATGTATCCGCTATTCAAAAAGAAAATGGGAAGGCCGCCGAATTTACCAACATTAAGCAACCAAGGGCAACAAGGTGAGCATTCCGAACCTACACCAATAGTCGATGTATCCGCGGTTCAAAGGAAAGGGGAAGGCCGCCGAAAGTACCAACTTTAAGCAACCAAGGGCAACAAGGTGAGCATTCGAACCTACACCAATAGTCGATGTATCCGCGGTTCAAAGGAAAAGGGAAGGCCGCCGAAAGTACCAACTTTAAGCAACCAAGGGCAACAAGGTGAGCATTCCGAACCTACACCAATAGTTGATGTATCCGAGCTTCAAAAGAAAAGGGGTAGGCCGCCGAAGGTACCAACATTAAGCAACCAAGGGCAACAAGGTGAGCATTCCGAACCTACACCAACCGATCGATGTATCCGAGGTTCAATTGAAAAGGCGTAGGGGTAGGCCAAGGAAGTATAATCTCCGTCACATACCGAAGACATTTGTAGGGTAGAGATTGCAGAGGATGGTTTGGATATAATTAAGCTAAAAGTTGGTAATATGACGATGTATAAGGAGTCGCAAACGGGTAGGACTTATAGACACTACCATACGAAGATAGAGTCTTACATAGATCAACTTCCTGAGGTTATTCGCGAGTTTTTTGTGTACACGGATGATGTCGATGGAGATGGAAATTGTGGCTATCATGCCGTCACTTTGAACAATTAGGAATCTTCGAGGCGAGTGCTGTTAGTAAAGGAATGACACCATGCCGATATGCTAGAATGAGGATGGCCGATCAACTTGTGAAGAAAAGGAGCTTTTATGAGCAATTGGTTGGTCACGACGAGGTGTTTGATGATATGTGTGCTCAAGTGCTAGGACCCGAGCAGGAGATGGCATTTCTTCCTTCTCAATATTGGATGAGGATGCCGCTTTGTGGGCATCTAGTAGCGGATACATTTAATTGTGTTGTTCATTATTTTACCCCCACCGTAGTCACTACATTTACACCAAAATGGCAAAAATGCGAGGGATCCCTTAAGACGAGAAGAGTTGTTTTGGCGTACGTGAACGGCAATCATTTCGTCATTCTTAAACTCAGGGACAATTGTCCATTGCCACCTGTTTGTGGGATGGTTAAAAACAAGGAACTAGATCCAAATATATGGAAGGGATGGATGGCGTTGAACGAGGAGAATCACCAATTATGGGATGCTTTGGCCTTATCAAAGAAACCTCTTGAAGAGAAGGAGTTGCAACTTCATACGTGTGGAAGCGATGATGAGTAATTTGGATTAATGTTGAGTAATTTGGATTCATGTGGTTCACTAATACGCCACCTTTTGTTTTTTTTGAAGTTTGAATTGTAATCATTGAACCATATGCCATGTACGTGCCATTGTGATTTAATTCAAACTTTACTACGGCGGTGCTCGTACCAGCGTTGCAAAATATGTTCTCGTTTGTGCTGGAATAACAACTTAAGTACACGGATATGCAAAGACCCAATACCATAAAATAACATACGCGAAGTGTAAACAAACCAAATGTAAAGTTAAGACGTTCCAAACCGTAAACAACGGAAGCAAAGATGTTCAAAGTTTACCAATCCACACAAACAAACATAAACCAAACTAACACTATTAAAGAATCACAAGATCACTCGGTTCTTGGCCTCTTGTATACCCTCTTCTTCTTTTCGCCCCACAAGTCTTTTTCCTCAGTATCTTCTATTTGGTCTATCTTTTTGACGACGTTCTCCATTTCTTTCTGGGTCAGCAACTCTCCTTTCTTGGTCTTCTTCTTAAAGAACCTTGCCAAGTTTCCAATTCGCTGACGCTGTTAACGGATTTTTCAGCATGTATTTAGTACGTACAAATTTATAAGTTGGTAGATATAGATTAAGAGAATAGTAATGAACGCACCAACAACGTAACGAGTCATGTAGAAGTCCGGGTGCGGTGATCTCGGAGTTGTGGAGGGACGTCTTTGGTGGTGGAGGGACCTCTACAGTATCCGGGCGTACAACATAAGGATGTGAGCACTTGTAGATGCCCGTTTAGGAATGTTGGTTCACTATCAAAACCGTTCTCACCAATTCCCAATCACCCTATCCAAAGCACAAGTTCTTCTTCTTCCCTTTCGATCCAATGTGCGAGAATTGGTTCCGGTCGTAGCATACCATAGTATGGTTCTCATTTGATTGGCATTTAGTAAAGTCGTGAGAATATTTATGATAAGATGTATCCGTGAGATCTTTCTCGCTATTGTAACCGAGTTGGCGCATCACGCGGAGAGGGTTATGCATAACAAATCCTTTTGGATGAAAGAACGGTCCGTTGTAAAATGAAACATTTTCATGTCTCTGAAGGTGAACTCCTCTGACATTCCTATAAGGGTCGAACACAACATGTTCCACGGAAAACGAGTCCAAAGCCAATCTCATTTGTAAAAACCGTTTCTTGTTAGGCGAAGGGGTATTTTTGAAGTAGTATTTCGAGCTAGAGCCATATTCGGTTTGGTAATCATGCCAAATTTCCAATCCTTTATACCCTATGAACAAATCTCGAAAGTTTTCATAAGCCCACACCTGTGCCCATAAATTGTATAAGAAAATAAATAGTTGGAAACTAACAAATGTAACGATAACAATCACAAAATAGGTGGTTCACCTTACCTGAATCACAGTGAAATTCCCATTAAATTGACGGCCTTTCGCCTTAGAAGCTCGACGCATTTCTGCCAAAAAATGAGCCAAGAAAGCAGTGCCCCATGAATACTTATGAACGTCTTCCAACGGATCCAAGTAATCGTAGGTTGTTCATATGCACCTGTTACCATTAGAGTCGGGAATATAGCGGTTCCCAAAATGAACAGACATATATGCGGCAGCGGTTTGTTGAGCTTGTGTGGGAGTCAATTCCATTCTTCGTATTCCCAAACAGTTGAATGAGTTTGACGAATGTTATAGTCTTTGTACGAGCGGTTCGTTTCTTGTACAAATTTGCCAACGTGGTTTCCTTGTTCCATCCAAACAACTTTTCTCGTGAGTTCATAGATCTTTTCCCACCCTAGGTCCTTCGACTTGTCTCCAACCTTAACCGGTTTCCCAAGAACCTCTAGTCCTATTATCCTTTGGACATCTTCGGGGATAATGGTCATCTCGCCAAAATTAAAATGCATGGTGTCGGTTTCACCATAAAACCTCTCCAAAAAGCAGTTTTGCGGTGACGGTATCGGTGGCCACATAATTTTCTATCGCATGATACAACCTAGATGCTCGACTATTTGTTGAACAGCCCGGACACTCATCCTCCAAAGGCCACACATCCGATTGTTGATGGCGGCTAACACGCCGAGCTTTCGTGGTCCTATAA
Source organism: Papaver armeniacum (assembly GCA_023531295.1). NCBI lineage: Eukaryota > Viridiplantae > Streptophyta > Magnoliopsida > Ranunculales > Papaveraceae > Papaver > Papaver armeniacum. Next base: position 93,599 of record JAJJWW010012153.1, read on the forward strand.
AAACACAACAAACTTAATTAAATTGATCACGGGAAAATAATATAATAATAAGATACAAACGTCTTACATAAGTTTGATAGATCCAACGAGCCCAAGAGTCTTTATACGAAAATAAAAGTTGCGGGTTTATCGGTTGACCCCAATGTTTGCCATCATTGCGGACGGGAATCAATTCTAACTTATCGGGGAAGTGAAGAGGGGTGCCTTTTCATCATCGGTTGTCCTAAACCACTGGCTTGTGAGGATGAGCCACCTGCTATTACAGGTTGCGGTGGAGTTTCCCACTCATCATCATCATCAGTGCTTGTTGAGTCGCATAGGATCCGGTGTGACCTTAGCGATGGCAGGATTGCAGCGTTTACGTCGAGAAGACTTACGCTTTGATTCTTCAACAGACTTTTCCTTTTCCTTTGTCCTTTCTTGGTGCGTGAGACCTATGTTCCAACACGTTAAATTGAGTTACATACTACATGTCGGCATACAAAAGGAACATACTTAAAACCGGCATCATAAATAGACATATACGAAATGCGAATCGATACCGGCACTTAAAGAATAAAACGGAGAACGCGGTTTTGGTTGAATCGTATCGAGGATTTACAAATTTTAGGGAGCGAAAACCGGCATATCAAAATAAAATACGACAATGCCGGTATTGGTTCCGGCATTCCTTAAAAAAATACTACTATCTAGGTTATATTGAATTATATGTAGAAAATTCTAAGCCGTATGAAAAACAAACCGGTATAACTTGTTACCATACATTGAGTGCCGGAACAGATACCGGCATATACAATATTAATACGTTGAATGCCGGTTTTGGTTGAATTGTATCCAGGGATTCACAAATTTTAGGGACCGAAAACCGGCATAACAAAATAAAATACGACAATGCCGGTATTGATTCCGGCATTCCTTAAAAAAATACTACTATGCCGGTTATATTGAATTATATGTAGAAAATTCTAAGTCATTATGAAAAACAAACCGGTATAATTTGTTACCATACATTGAGTCTTAGGAACAGATATCCGGCATATACAATATTAATACGTTGAATGCCGGTTTTGGTTGAATTGTATCCGAGGATTCACAAATTTTAGGGACCAAAACCGGCATATCAAAATAAAATACGATAGCGCCGGTGTCATTTCCGGCATTCTTAAATGGCAATATATCTATGCCGGTTTTCTGTAAATTTTTACAGAGTTCTTAGTGTTTTTTGGTTTTTGATTTTCAAACTCAATTCAATTGGCTAGAATTTCATCTTACTAGAATTCAATTTCAAAACCCTAATCAGAATTTTCAATCCGTCATGAACCCTAGCATGTTTGACTTTGTGTTATATATTATTGGGTAAACCCTAAAAGTACTTCAATTCAAAAGGAGACTTTGTGTTATACATCACTTACAGAAACAAATCTGTTACGTCCGCTTCACCAGGAGACTCTTGAGGACTTTTTGCGCATCAGGTATTTACGGATTGGGTTTGCGACGAGCCATTGCTTTGGTATAGAAGATGAAAAAAAATAGAGAGATTGAATAGATTGAATATTTTTCTTTCCAAAACCGTCACTTATATAGCATGAGTAGTTTGAAACCTTGACTTGATTGAAATTGTAACAATCAAACAATTTGAATGAATTTGTAACCGTCAAACAAGTTGAATGAAATTGTAACATCAAACTAGTAGGGGGAAATCGTAACCAAGTCATAAATCCGGCATAGAAAAATACATATCAACTATGCCGGTATTACAAGTTAATTATTGTTTGTATTATGCTAACAAAATAACATAAGCCGGAACTCTAATTTATTTCAAATGTAATCCTTGTCGCAGGAAGCACGAATGCACTTAGCACGTGCATCAAGCCTTTAAACCACTTGGTGACCCAATAGGACGAGTTATAGTCTCGTGAGGGTTTACATAGAGATGTACCCACAAAACCTTACGAAAAACCTTAGCAAATACCACTAAACTTTCAATCTTCTTAAGAAGAATCCGTTTCCGATTCACCCATTTGGTGGTACTCGGTGACTTTGGTTACAATATGGTTCACGTTGGCTTCAAACATGAATGGTTCTCCCTTTTCTTGTAAGTAACGCGCTTTCACGGCTTCATGCTACAAAACAACACACAAACTTTGTTGGTTACAAAAAAATTGAAAAATAGTAGATTGTGCCGAATTATTCATAAAGATACTTACGAGTTGTTGGGGGCAACCTATTGTGATGAGCGTTATCGATCCGGTACTTCATTTTTAGATACTCAACCACGGCATTTAGGATGATGTCGTGTCGTTGCTCGATTTGTTGAGCGAGTTCTTCCTTTCGGGTTACAGTAATCGTGAACAAACTTCCTAAAAATCTTCAACCACATGGAATCCCGCGTCTGCTATCTATAGTTGAAGGACGAGTTTGGCGTACCATGCTTGGGTGATTGCTAAATCTTCCTCGAGTCAAACGATGCCATTTGTTGTATGTGGGATTAGGTTCTATAATAAGCTATTTATAGATGACTATTCTAGGGTTTAGGGTTTCTTAAGTTAAGATTCTCAAGGAGATATATAAGAACACACGAATTTTGGGCATTTGGGTTCAAGTATTAGCTCTCTTTATATAGAGGAAAACCTCAACGGCTAGTTTTTTTGAAATTACATAAATTCGGCATTGTATTTAATGTGTCATATGGCGCGCGGGTACAAGTAAATTTCTTATCGAGATTATCCCAAATATATAGCGATACCGGCATTGTGTAACAACATGGTGCCGCGCCGGCAACCAATACCGGCATTACATGTATAATTGCGAATACGTAGGTACTTGTTAATTTCAAATAAAACGGCTAGTTTTTGAAAAATAAGACCGTTGGTGCTTCAATTATATATAATACCACCAAATCCGGCATAGTTAATTACATACCAATGATGCCGGTATTACAATTTAATAATTTATTGGAACGAGCTTGAACAAGTAAAGGCGCTTCGAAATGCCTAAAGGCTCTTTTCTCCACTTCGTATATGCATCCCGAGCTTCATACCTATCACCATTGTATCTTGCAAGAAATTCGTTGTATTTGAGACATGATTTGATGAGTGCGGTTGTTCGAATGCGTACTATTTGATGTGCGTATTCAATTATGCGTTTCTTACGGTCAAACTTGTTATGCTTGTAAGAACCAGTCATTACAAGGCCCCAAAAACATCGAAGGGCGTTGATCCTCCGGCAAATCCGATACTATGTAGTAATTTCTAATCCCTCTGTTTCCTCTGAACATCTGCTTCTATCTTAGCTTCTTTTTGACGTTTAACCTCTTCCTCGCTTCCGCTTTTATCTTATCTAATTTTAAACAATAACGTTCAAGCTTTGCTTCCTCTTCTTCTTCTCTTTTTCTCTTAATTATCTCTTCTTCCATTGCGGCAATTGACTTGGTGGTTTCTTCTTTCCTTCTTAGTTTTTCTAGTATTGTGGCAACGGAGTTGGTCTTGGTTGATGATTGATTTCTGTTGGGGTTGACAATATTTTCCTCATGTGTTTTTCTTTCTCCGGGAATTGATGAACTTGTCAGTTGGTGATTGATAATCCATTGGAGATATATCATGCGGTATCAAGCGCAATGGGTGCATCCATTCCTTTAAATAGATGTGGACATAACGGATCTTTTCCACTTTAGTGACGGCACTCTAAGTAACTTAGATCCCACGCCGGAACTATTGTTTTCAAGTGTATTGTTTAAAAAACTAGCCGTTAGGCATTCAATTCCGAAACCGGCATACCTAGGTGGAACTAAATCTATCTCTGGTATTATGATCGACCTTTGCATGGTATAACACGATCTTTGCTTAGGTAATGCGTAAAATCTTTACAGGAAACTACCAAAATATGCATATAATACCGGCATTCTTTGTTTAGTAACATCTATGCCGGAACGGTGAAAATTTGAAAAAAAAAACGGCTACTTTTTTGAAAAATATGACCGTTGGAGCATCATTTCTATATAACATCACCCATTCCTTTGGCAAAACCCACACAAATCAAGCACCAAATAACATCTACCTCTATTTGCAACACTAAAAAAAATTATTCTCTCAAGTAAGCAAGCACGGCTCAAAGAATGGGGGATTCATCATCTACCTCTATCTGCAAAGTAAGTATATTTCCTAACAACATGCTCTTCAATACTATGACGGAAAACTAATACAATTTTTTATTACAGAATCATCATTGCAAGTGTCAAATTTGCAAGTCACCTTCTCACCTAGCCATGGACTGTCCATTTATTTATTCAAAGTGTAGAAGTTTGTGATGGGACACGCCGGTTTTGGATTGCAAAAAGCGATGATCTTTGAAAATGGAAGAATGTTTACGAGGTGTTTGAATCACCCAAAGTGCGATGAGTTTCAATGGTTTGACAAAGCGGTTGAACTAGCGAGTCAAGAGAAAACCACAAGGTCCATTGTAAGCCCATCGATGGGTGTGTTGGGTGTTATATGAAGGGAAAGGAATACGTTGAAAAAGAAGAAGAGCCAATGAGGATGATCCTTGACACCCCCATTAGGACGATGTCTTTGAGCAGTTAGGGAATTGCTCAAAGGCTCTCCAATTGTTGAAAAGGGATGGAAATAGATTATCTTTTACTCGGTGCAATCCATTCACTTTTTTTAATTTAAAGTTTCTAATCCAATGTAGTCGATTACTTGAACGAAATAAAAGAGAATTTGAAATGAATTAATCAAGGTGCTTAGGCATTGTGGAAATCAGATCGAGCATGCCGTTTTATGTCAACTCTAAAAGATAATTTGGAAATCTAACATACCGGCATTGTCAAAATGAATCTTACAATGCCGGTTTTCTATCACATTTTCAAAAGTATACTGAGATATTTGCAATACGGCATTCGCCTAAGCAAACGTAACAATACCGGTACATGTGTTTTTATACAGAACCAAATAATTTAACCCGATTGTTCCGGCACCAAAATTGCTATCTTAGGGACTAGGTTCCGCCAGTGTTTTGAGCATGCTTAGGATATGCCGGTATGTGTACATATATTTCTAAAACGACCTCTACTACGCCAGGAACATTTTAACTTGCAAACTACAAATCTTAACATGTTCAACATAAACCAAAGAACTAAACAGTTAACCCACAGTACAAACCAAAACAAGTTTGAAATTGTTTTTGACGTAACCAAACTCCTAAAAAGTTAACCATCCTTGTTTCTTTTCTCTCAAACTAAATTAGTCTTTTGTTTCTTTTGTGTCGGCGCCTTCCTTGTTTCCCCGTACATAGCTCGACGAAAGAGGGGGTTTCTTCAATTCTATGAAGCTTTTCCTCTAGTTCCTTGATTTCTTGAAGAGATAGCACCACCCCGTCACTATGCTTGCAACCTAACATCTTCGTAACCTTGCCAAGCCGACGTCGCTATATTAATACATCAAACACATATTCAAGTATATATGTTAATATATGATTATGTTTACATTTAATGAATATAAGCAATTAAGAAAACTTACCACCATTGCTAAAGTCCTAAGAAGGTTGGCCATCGTAGGTTGTGGAGGTGGAGTAATTTCAACAGGAGGGTTTTCTTGGTGTGGAGCTTCGACGGAGGGAGGACGCACGACATAAGGATGTGACCATTCCAGGTAATCCCTCATGTAGGCATTTGTCATCAACTTCATAACCACTTTCCGCACTCTCCCACTTACTAATATCAACCAAACGACGTGGCTCTCTATCCCTCCAATGTGTTGGTTCCGGTTCAGGATCATACACTACATGCAACTTGTTGGGAGTTGAATTGCACCGAGAAAAGTAAAGATGATAATTATCAGCGAGTTCGACCAATGACGGGATAATTGCTTAAATCCATGTTGGCGCATCACACGGCATGGATCGGCCATGATGTATCCTTTTGGGTGGTACAACGGCCCATGGTAAAATGCAACATCTCTTGGAATTGGACGGTACCCTCTAATCTCCTTATAGGTGTCGAACACAACGTCTTCCTTCCTCATAGCATCCAGAGCCAATCTCATATTGATGACTCGACCTTTGTTCCGGGCTTCGGATTCTTTGTTAAACTCAAACCTCGAGCTCTAGGGGTATCGGGTTCAGTAAGGTCTTTGATCTTCAAGAATTGGCAGTCCTTGAATAAGGTTGGGAAGTGTTCATAACACCACACCTAATCCAATTTGAACAATATACATGTGAACATAAGTAAAAAAAATACATCTCAACAATAGATTAAAGAAATTTGTACAGGTAGAGTGAAATTCAGACAAATTGGTTTGTTTTAGCCAATGAAGCCCTTCTCATCTCCGCCATCAAATGTGCCATGACTGCGGTGCCCCAAGAATAGCCATGGACACCTTCCAACGGGTCAAGGTACTTGGAGAAAGTTTGCACTTACCACCATTGCCGTTAGTGTCGTGGAATGCCCTAGTGCCCAAAATGTATAACTGTGCGCGGCGGCGTTTGTATCCAGAATCTGTGCGCGGGTCCCATCCATCCTTCGAGATTCTAGCCTTTGTATTTTCAAACATCTTCTTAAGCATTGTCAACTTGAATGTCTTCGTCTTACTTCCGTTCGATGCTTCATAAAAGCTATCCGAAGAAGTTTTGAAGTCCCAACCAAACATCTTTTGGGTCAAATCGTGCAACTTCGACCATTCTAGGTCGCGAGACTCAACTCCCTCTGAAATTGATTTGCCGATAACATTCAAGCCTAGAATGTTATGAGTATCTTCAGGAATCAAGGTCATCTCACCAAACGGGAAGTGCATTGTATCGGTTTCACCATGGTACCTCTCAACGAAGCAATTTACGGTCTGATGATCACGGATTCACGTAATTTTCAACCAAAGAATACAGACCCGAGTTCTTTACTAATGTTTGGACATCTTCATGCTCCAACGACAAATCCCAATGAGCCGCGGCTTGGTTTGGCAAACACGCACATCCTTAGTATGATCCTACAAATACGAGATAATACGATTAAGAGATGATGTAAAAGATAAAACAACGCACATGCACAAAATAAAAAATGCTTACATAAGTTTGAAAGATAGCACGAGCCCAAGAGTGCTTGTATCCAAAGAGTACTTTCGGTTCGGAGCTTGACCCCAAATTTTACCATCATCGCGGTCGGGTAACATGTCATCAAGGTGAGGAAGGTGACAACCTTTAACTTTCTTTCGGGCTGCCCTTGACCTTGCCTTGTTGACTAGTCCCACCAACTTCGTTTTGGCTTGCTAATTGACTTGGGGAACCTCATCATCTTCCTCCTCACTTTCCACTCCATCATGCTCATCGCCCTCATGTGTTCCAAAGTACCTTCACGGATTGCAAGTGCACTACGTTCACAACCACTCTCCCAAATTGACCCTCTTGTTTCAAACCCCAAACGTTTCTTGCGACCCGCATCTTTCCCCGTGGAGGCAGGACCGAGGAGTATCAAGACCGTCCTTCCTCCTTCTCTTAGTGAGGATAGGACCTTTATCTTTCTTCGCTTCTTTGGCTCTTGACCTATAACATAAACAAACATCGAAAAGGCATGGCGGTTTAGGAACCTAAGATACCACTTACTAAACAAACCAATACCGGTAACATGAACCGCAAAGATACCATAAATATCGGGCATGCAAAGTATCGTTGAACCGGCATTGTCTTGAAACTAAATTATGTGCCGGTATTTAGCACCATTTCAGTTGATGTTCTGTATGTTTTAAGTGTAATAGGCATTGTCAAACCTGAAATAACATATGCTTTAGGTTTTAAAGCTAGGCATAATCGAAAACTAGATATAATGCCTAGGGTACACACAATTAAGTTCTGTGTGTTTTTAGTTGCAAACGGTATGGTATTCGACCCAAATACTATGTCGGTATAAAACACTACAAGTCAGGAATGCAAACCGGTATGGTATTCGACCCAAATTCTATGCCGGTAACTAAACCGGCATTGTATTCAAACCAAGATCCAATGCCGGTTTTCTCTGTAACTCGACAGTTTCAGCTATTGTTGGCGATTCTAACCTAAACCCATGGCTACAAATCGACTAAAACAATCATAAATGAGTTCAAAAATCACTTACCTTCTCGGAGAAGCCATGAGTGTTTGATCATCCAAGACGGCTGCTGCGTCCTCTTCTAGTTCACGAGCAATGTTCTCGATTCTTTGTTCATGTGTTTGTTGAGCAGCCGTTTTGTTCTCGGTTTTGATTTCGATTTGGTTCTTGGAGGCATGGTTATGTTATGTTAATCGACGAAGAAATTTTTGATTCAACGATTAATCGTCGATGAAGAATGAACGATGAGGAAGAAGAAGATGAAGAAATTTTTTTTTTCTCAAAAACAGACCTATGCCGGTTCGGAATTGAATTGGGGGATATATGATTTTGGTTATTTGATTTTATGTTTTAGTTGAAAGGGTATAACAGTCTTTTTATAATATTTTAAATTAATCTAAGGGTGTTTTAGTATTTTCGCCTCCAAAAAACACCCCTTAACAGCCACCTTTGGTTGGGGGAAGTAATTCATATCCCCCAATTAGATTATATATCCCCCAATTGCGCGTTCATTTTTTCCTCATATATGGTGGTGATATTTATGATGTTGAATTAAGTTTATATTAAAAATGATTTTATAATTATAAAAAAGAAAGGGTATATTTGATAGTTTAAGGGAAAAGTATGTCTATAAACATAGCGAATGAGATAAAAATGGACAGACCAAAGTAGAAATTAGGACAGAGATAAAAATGGATGAGAGGAGTACTTGATTGTTTGAAACTGCTGAATTTTTCACCATAATCGGAGGATAAATATCAACCATTTCTACCGATTCTGGTAATTTTCAAAAAATTGTGAGATATGTTCAGAATCGGTAGTTAAGGTTATCAACCTTAACTACCGATTCTGGTGACTTTTCAAGAAAAAAGTCAGACAGGTCCATAATCGGAAGTACAAGTATTAACATTGCTAACGATTATAGTGGATTCATTTTTATTGTTCTTCTGAACCTAAATAGCCTTATAATTGGACACAACATTTTATCATTGTATACCGATTATCATTGGGTCGGTAGATTAGGTGAACTTCATAAGCTACCGATTATGGTAGTTCCCAAATTCTAAAAACTAGAGATTTTATCAAATTTCAATTTTGGGACAACTCCATAATTGTGAGACACGTTAATTCCATGTCTACCGATTATGGTAGTTCCCAAATTCGAAAAACTTGAGATTTTTTCAAATATCAATTTTTGGGCAACTCCATAACCGGGAGACATGGTAACTAAATACCTTCCGATTGTAGGGTAGTTCCCAAATTCGAAAAACTTATAGATTTTTTCAAATATCAATTTTGGGGCAACTTCATAATCGGAAGATATGTTAAATAAATACCGTCCGATTGTAGGTTTTTTTCAAAATACATATGTACAAAATAACCTACGATTATCCTAACAACTACGGATTACGAAATAAAACTACCGATTGTAGTTTTATCTACCGATTATGGAGGGTAAAATGGCCATTTCGAAAAGTCGGAGATAAGGGTAGCTTAGATTTACGCTTGGGTAACCTTTTTGTCTTTTTTTTGTCGCCCCTAATTCTTTCAGGGTAGCCCCTAATGACGCAAGGTTCTTTTATTATCCCTAGGATAATCTTTGATTATGTAAAAGCTTACGAAGCAAACAATTTAAATTCTGTTATACCTGTAACATTAGTAGCAACTAATCCAACAGATTCAGCCATTGTTGGGCAGCTTCATTCTGAGCTAGCCTCCAACGAGACTGAATTAAACGATTAGGGGCTTCTTTGTTTTTAATACATCTTTCCTATTCTCAAAAAAAAAAAAATAACACCAAAAGCCAAAAGATATATAAATTTATGCTTTAATCCTCAATCCCTGTAGTACTGGATTTCACAAACAGTAGTTCTCATCGAGAAAACAGACAAAGGTAAAAACCGCCTCTCACATTTTATTTTATTTTGTGCCCTGTCCCTCGGGAGACGTGCAAGGGGTGGGCTGTGAGGGGCGGTTTTTTTTGTGAAATCAAAAGGCAAGATTCAAGTCAAATCCTATCCGAGTAAACTTAGTACAACTGGCTGAAACTCTCCCAATTTGTACATGTATTTCAAAAATTTGAATATTTAAAAACATGGCTCTGTTTTATCTACAGTCATGGGAGTATATATTTTTACCAAAATAATTGAGAAGAAAACTTTGAATTACACCCAAAAGAAACATCAGGCTTAACAAATTTGGAGAGCAAGGAGTACTAGTTGCCAGCTTATACCCAGTCTAAATGTTGCTGATGGGGTTAGCGTTTTGTGCTTTTAAATTGTCAACTGTGTCCACCAAGCTCTGCACCCTACGAACCTGTTCAAAATAGCGTTGAATTATCTTCGAGAACTTAACAATTCAAACTTCAACGGTTCTGGAACCAATGATTCAACACGCTAAACTTGTAAGCGAAATACCATGCAGATTAGTACTACGCCTACTAGTCTATTACTACTCTCTTTGAATTAGATAACTTCCAGATATGATAGCTTGAGATCATCTACTTACCTCAATACGTCTCTGCGCTTTTGCTTCTCCTTCGGCCTTAATCCCATCCAATTTCAGCAACTGTCGCATGAGGAACTCTGCCAATACAACGAATTCCTTATCTGGAACCTTATCCCCACTGTGCACAGCTGCCTCCAACACAGCCAGCTGCAAAGCAAAATCACAAACACCAAATCAACAAAAACCATTTCAAAATCAGTTCAGGAATTACGTAGTGGGGTTGCATTTGCACCTTTTCTGCGAGACTATCGACCTCAGACCTAACTTTTACAACTTCTTCACAAGCTTCCAGCATTTTCTCATTCATTCTGACTGCCTCAAGCTTCCTTTCTTTGCTTTCTTGATCCTCCATAAGTAGAAGCTTACACTTGTCTTTTACTCCCGCCGTGTGCAAGCCTTCCTCATCCTGCTTCTCCTTCCCTCTAAAGAACAACCTCTGCTCATTGGGCTCCAACCCAGTAACATTGGCAAGAAGTTTCTTCACATCCCCTTAGACGGAGTCCACAAAAAAGTAAATGAACATTAACTTCAAGATAAAACAAGAGTATCAACTGATGTAATGCCGCTCTTTAAAAACCATACACATCAAATATCACCAAGAAAAGACTGAAGCATGGTTACATTGAAAACACTGAATAATTTGCCAACTGAGTTACGAACCCTTCTATTAAGTGCAGGCTTATACGCTCTTAATTGATCCTTAACCTGGTGAACAAACATGGAAATAACCTTATGATTTGGGTATTATGTACTATTAGTCATCTAATCACCCAACATTTCAGCGAAGACATTAAAACCTAACACAATACAACCATGAAACCATGCTAGCAACAGAGGATGGGGTTATACTCATGCCGCTTTGTGAGGGAAGTTAGTTTTGTGTGTACAATTTCATCTAAAAATTTCCCAGCATTGCCCAAACAGGTAAAAATATCATTACGAACTATCGACAGATTTCAAATATGAGTAGAATTTCTAAACTGAATTGCAAACAAAAAACTTCCAAATCAGTGAATAACCATATGGAGATCAATACATTATTTCCTAAATGAGGTATGAACCCTTCTACATGTACATTTATACACCATAAGCTAATACTTATGGTATAACCCGGGGAACAACCACGAACAAGACCCTAGTACGATTGACAACTAACCATCTAAAGCAATTTGCATTCGTCGATAAATTAACAAATTTCATCAGTGCAATTTATACCCCGTTTTGACCACCCCCTTCAACCAGCTCTAGGATACAAAGAAACGAGTTCCTAAATGCGCTTCATCCCTCGTTTAGCAAGCACTAGCAACATGTACCTCATGAAAAGCTTGTTCAAATAAATTCAATCTCTACACTACACTACTCATTCAAATAAACTTGTTCAAAATTCAATTTATTTGAAAAACTTGTTCAAATAAATAACTAGGTCTTTTGGTAAAGACATCTACAATTCCAGCATTTAAGAACACCCATCCAGTTCAAAACCAGTAACAAAACAAACCCATTGACCTAAATACCACAAAAACACACAAATGGGGCAAAAAACCCACATTTGACTCCATCTCAATCGAAGTCTAAATAAAGTAAACGCAACAGATCAATTTATGGCAAGAATAATCAAAAACCCTGAATTGAAAAACCCCATAACTTACCAAAGGTAGCTTGAGGAGGAACACTGATCTCATGTTTAGAAGGAGCATAAGAAACTATAAGTTTCATCATAGGTACTACATCACCATCTTCTTCATTATCATCAGCACCTCTCTTTTGAACACCAGGTGTAACTTCACAATCAATCTCTTCTTCAGGGTTGTTACCATCTTTTATTTCGATTACTCTTGAAGAAGAACTAGAGTTTGTCATCTTCGCCTCCAGAATCTAAGAAAGTCTGAGAGAGAGGAGGAGCAGAAGAAGAATAAAGAAAAGATAAAAAAGGGGAAGGAAATTTTTTGCAAGTTGGAGTAGGAAGAAAGAATATTATAATCAGAAGTACGGGCTTGGGCCCAATTACTTTTAAGGCCTTATGAACATCACCAATGCATCATATTATTGTCAATGTAGTGTACACGAGTTTTGATTTCAGGTTATGTGAGCCAAGATGCAGTTTTGATTGTGCACCAACGATGGAGAATTTTTTGAGCAAGGGACCTGAGTACATTCATTGGTGAACATCGATAGATATTGTTAGTCACCTAGTTTAGAACGAAGATGGAACAGTTTCTGCTAAATGAAAATGCACATATTTAATTTGTTTTTTGATTCATAATTGTTGGCTTCAATATAAAATATGGATAACATATTTAGGTTACTCACTTGCAATATAGATTTTGGTTCACTAAATAATTTTAGGTTATGTGCTAAAATTCGGAATCACAATGACAAAATTTAGTCAATTGTATTTTTTTTGGACCACTTGTTTGTATTTTGATATATTGTTTAGCCATTATACATAATTCGGATGAAGATGAAGATTTTTTAGATTATGTTGCAAGCTTTTACGGTTGAAAGCATTTTTCGGCCACATATTTTGAGGAAATAGAGAACTTATATTTACTAATGTTTTCCGAGTTCACGATCTTGAACTTATAAATAATAAAGACTTGATGAGTTAATCTCAATCAACTCATGCACAATTGATTTGTCGGTTTGCGAACTAGTCGATTATGAGATGTTCAGGATACTCTTTGTATCGCATAACACGAATCGACATGCGGTTCACAACCGTGGTTGATTTTGATAGTTCTATGTAGACTTTTTGTATCTGAATATGCAAACTGTTTGGAAAAGTTCGTTAACTTATCAATACAAAAGGATCCTTAGTTACAAGACAACTAAAGTATTCACGAACTGTTTTGGTTTTGTGATATTAAATTTCAATTTATGATTGTCGGCTTCAGAACAACTTAACCATTTTTTTATGGTTAACCACTTGGTGCACAACCTGTATTTCCACTAGTATATGGATGTACATTTCTTCTTTGTGATTCAAGGCAAACTTCTCACATGCTTACATGATTAACATATATGGAGAAGTTAATGAAAATGCGGGGGTACCCAAATACATCACCAACTTTTTCTTAGGCAACCTGTATGGAATAACCTCAATTACAATTCTGAGAGTTACAACTTAATAAATCTCAATAAGGAATTATAAAGAGAGTTTATATCTCTTTCTCTCACTGTCAATATGTAAATGAAGACAAGTCCGTGTACCTGATTATACCGTGAGAGTACTTGGGAGATTCCAAAGATCAATATCTAAGATTAATCAAGTCGTATCCAACAATTACGGTGGACATATAGACTTGGATTGATTTACATACAACCTTTGATATTTAATTTATAAAGATAAACAATATAATGCGGAAAAGGAAATAACACATACACCAGAAATTCTGTTAACGAGGAAACCGCAAATTCAGAAAAGCCATGGGACCTTGTCCAGATTTGAACACCAAACTATATTAAGCCGCCACAGACACTAGCCTACTATCAAAACTTCGGACTGGAATGTAGTTGAGACCGAATCTACCGTCACAACAATTCAGTTACAGTCGCGCTCCTTACGCCTCTTGAATCTTGCAAGACTCTGCGCAATTGGTTCCCTGAGCTGACTTCCTTTACAACCTAAAAGTTTCTTCAACTCAATTGAAGACTTTAAACCAATTTGTCTCCCACAGATAAGCCTATATGTGATTTCTGTTTTGATCAATGTTTGATCAGTTAGGAAATCGTTTGTAATAGACAAAGTCTAGCAAACCTCAAAATCTAGTACTTAGATCTCCCGAAGAGCATCCTAGATTATTATTCACCTCACAAGTAATTCCTACTCCGATTTTCATTAAGAATCGTTATAAAAGAATATACCTGTGGAATTATAAAGTCTGAGACGAAGAAACTTTGCGATTTTTATCTATCTTGCCTGTTGGAGCTAAAGGCTCAACAATTAGTAATAAGATCAGGATACACGAACTATCAAAATAAAGATAGTCGCAGATGTCACTGTGGTACAGTGGTGAAGTCGTTGGGTGATGATACCTGAGTTCGAAACTCGTCAGCATCGGGGTGGGGGGATTTTTCTCTTTCTTTTTCTAGCTACATGGGCTTGTAGGTAGTAGACCTCTTTGAGGTTTAAACTTTAATATAACCTTTGGGCTTTAAACCCAATTTTATTTTTTAAAAGATAAAGATAGTCGGACATGGCTTCACGAATCGCTAAGTGAACTCTTTTTAGTTGCTAAACCGAAAAATGTTTAAGAGGACGGCTCTAGTTTACAACTAAGACACACAAGAAAAGTGTCGGGTATTCAAAGTTCCCAGTTGCTTGAGGTTCTCCTTATATAGACTTTCAAAACAAAGGTTGCTTTAGATTTAATCTAAGGTAGCTTTGGAATCAAGCAATCAATATCCACCATTATATGAATCTTTAATTTGATATTAACACAAAAAATATACAATATGGTTAGGATGAACCGTGTGTAATGACTTGTTCATGAAAGGTTAGCCGAAACTATCTGAACGAACTATAAGCTTAATCATTTTCATATAACACTTTAAGATTTTAATCTTGAGTCAAAACCATAGGTTATAATATGATCAAATCAAAGTAATCGAAATCGTTCCTCGATGCTACTCGGTTGGGGAGCTTGGAACGAGGAGCAATAAGTTCGGACTTGGAAATCGCCAAAACTCGGTCTAATACTCGGAATCTATTTATTAATAATTTATATATTGTTGCTCATAAGTCATGATTTGTACCTAATTAAAATTAAAATTTTAACATTATGATGTAATTAAGTGTGTAATATTGTTATATTGAACGTATTTATCATGTATTTAGAGGTTTTTCTATTTTATAACTCTCATCTAAGGGTTATGAATATTTTATTTTTTGATTTAAGTGCATGCAATGCCAACTCAGAAAAATCGTTAACTCGTTTTGCTAAAAATCAGTCCAAATCGGCCGCCTTAATTGCTAAAAATCGGAGAGGCCTTGGAATCGGAAATCGCCTCGGGCATAGAGCGTGTAGCGATTACTAGGTGAGTAATCGGCCTTCGAGAGCGATTTTGACTATACTGGATCAAATATGTCTAGTGTATTTTTATGGAGAGTTGTTCAAATGCCGATTATCTCATAGAAATAAATCTGATGCATCTGAAAATATTCGACAGGGTAAATACGTGTACTTGCTTCCAGTTCGTGAGTTATTTTGTAATGCTACGTGTACCGGGTTTTATACCCTTAAGACAAAAAGATTTCAGGAGTTCACAAAACATTTTTTGTTTGCATACCGGGTATGCGTACCCGAAAGTCGTGGCTGAACTATAGCTATGTCGGTACATGTACTGGGTACATGTACTGGGTACATGTCCTGCGGCTCCGTACCTATAACAGTTTGTGCCAGTATGTAAGCTGGTACGTGTACTGCCCTGTCTCTAGATTTACAGTAGTTTTAAATCTCTCTAATAATCAATTTGAAACATTGCCGAATAATATCAATGACACATATCATTGTTCCGGGCTATTTTCAAATGGTAATCTTGTACCATAATTTAAGTCATAAACAATAAATTATTTTTAACCAAATTCATCAAGTATGAACAAATGTTCTTAAGCTTAGTCAATATATTTCGAGAATAATTAATCAAGATAAACTTGACTCGAAATTTTTGTTGTGCATGTAAAGTCTTCTTTAGTCATGCGACATGGTCTCATAGATAGAAAGGTGAAAAATTGAGTAATAGGTGGTTCAGTCTTCACTTACCTTTTGTTGATGAAGTTTTCCAAAAGTTTCGGTTGATCTTCGCCTTCAAACGGAAGAACGCAGTGATGTCTGGTACTCAACTACACACTTTAATCCTAATCCGAGACTTGACTAAATGTAGACTAGAAATCAAGATATAGTTTTGATAAACTAAATTTGACAACAAGCTTGAGATAGCAACACTTGTGAGTTCAACCGAGCAACTCTCTAACAGTTAACCTTACTTGGTAACAAAGTAATGCGTCAACATGAAAACAAGTTCACGAACCTAGTTTTTTTGTAAGCTACCAAGCTATGTTCATCAATATAAATAAAAGTTTCTCCTCTAGAATATCAATCTTGGCACTTCTGTATTATAGTTGCGTCTAGAGTCGTCCTCAAAAACCTAGGTTTCCTATGGTGAAATTATATTAGGTTACGACTTTGAAAGTCTTCATTAAGCGATTCGTGAAATCCGGTTAGAATATCTTTAACTGATAGATCCTTGTTATATGAATCTTGTTTTTATTGATTGTTTTGGTTCTCGAACTACAAAGCATGAACAAGATAAATAAAAATTGTAAAGTATTATCCGTCTCAGACTTTGTGACTCGACCAGATAGATATCTAAAACTCTTCTCTTTTGATTTATTAGATTGTTCTTGTGAGGTAGAATCTATTAGACATCTTTATAACTTTTGAAGAGAGTAAGCTATCCTAATCGATTGAGTTTTTCTTGATATCTTATTACCTTGAACATCCCTCATAAGAAAATATGTTTCCACTACCTTGATTGAATATCTTTCTGAAGGAAATCAAATAGGTTATCTGTTAGAGGTAGAATAGTTAAAAAAACTTTACTTAGGTTGAAACAACTCTTGGGAATGTAAAGGATGTCATCCATAGGAATCATGTTTCATATGGTTTTGCGATATCTAAGAGACGTATAGGATCACAACTGAAGTTGAATTGCTCAAAGGGTTGATTCTGTCTCAATTACATTCCAGTCAGAAATCTGATAGTAGGCAAGTATTTTGTAGCGTTTTAATACAGTATGATATTCAAGTTCTGGACTAGGTCCCAGGTTTTTTTTTTTGCACATTGCAGTTTTTCTCGTTAACATAATTTATAGTGTATTGTGTTATTTCTTTTCCGCGTTATATTTTGTTAGATCACTGCTCGGTCGAACTCGCAAGTGGTTCTATCTCAAGCTTGTTTATCAAGTTTAGTTGTTAAAACTATAAGTCTTGATTTCTAGTCTACTTATAGCTATGTCTCGGATTATGATAGAATGTGTAGTTGAGCTTAGACTTCACCGTGTTCATCGATTGAAAACGAAGAACTACTAAGTGGAGTTTGTGGAACTTCATTAACAAAAGGTATGTGGAGACTTAAACTCATATATCCGTCAGATTTCTATTATAATATATCTTTTATTAAGACAAAGTCATATGTCTATATAGACTTCATCATTATGCACATTAGATATTTCGAGCTTAGTATAACTCTCTTATATATCTCTCGAAATATGTGTTGGAAAGCTTTTTTCTTTAAATATGTTCATCATTATTCTTGACGAAAGTCAAAAGATGATCTTGTGAAAATTTCCTTGTAACATCTTACATGATTTGTGTGAGACAGTCATTTGATGTAGACTCAGAATATTTCGTATTGATCATTCGATCACTTGAAAATTGCTTATAAGCTAATAGTTTGTGTGAGACAACTATTGTCGTCTTCTAAGAATATTTTAATGATTGAAATGGTAGTTTAGAACAACTAACCATTGTCTGGATATAACACATCATGCGTACCCGTATGCAAACTATTGCAAGTGTGATTCAGGTTCGGGAACCAAGTATGCATACCCGTATGCGAATGGTTTTAACTGTTAAAGTCCGGGAACTTAGTTTGCGTACCGTTTGTAAACTATTTCACCTGAGTACGGTCTGGAAAGACAGTATCCATACCCGTTTGCGAACTGTCGGAAAAGATCAAAGTCCGGAACGTAAGTTTGCGTACCCGTTTGCAAACTTATGAGGTTAAATTCTAAAATCGGTTAAGTATGATTTCATACTCATGAACAAATACATTTATATACTAAGGAATGCAATCTTTGCAAACCGTGGCTAAATGTTCATGAATTGATTCTCTTGAGTCAAAATCGATTTTGTTTCAATTGTGTCTTGTATACTTCTATGAGAATATAAACAATTGAACAACTCTATGAGTAACACAATTAGATTCATTTGATTATCATTCTTGTTTGATTGATCATCATATGTGATCTATAAGTGTTAGATAAACAAGGTTAATACAAAAGTGTTCATATTGCTAACTTTGGTTAACTATTGTTGAGCCAACTCAATATACACGTTTAGGTACGGTTAACCATATCTAAATAAAAGTATATATTTCATTTGTGTGTGACAAGCAAAGACCATGTAATGGTGGAAAGATATTGGCTTGAATATAATCAGGTATTCATCTAACGGTGAATAATGATTGCTTTGTTCCAAAGTTATCAAACCTTGATTTGAAGAGTATATAAGGGAGAACTCTGGTAACTGGGAAACCTAATCCCCACACCTCATGTGTGATACTAGTTGCGTACTAGATTCGATTCTCCTTTAGCCTAGGTTTTTCTAAAACCATTATAGGTTAACGACTTAAAGACGGGATTCTGAAGCTAGACCCAACTATTTTCTCTGTAGTTGCGTGTTCTGATCTTCTTGTTATATCGTATTGAGTATTATCTTCTCTAAGATTTGCTTGAGATTTATCTACGATAGGTAAGATATATGAGTAATCACAAAGCTCTTCCTCTCATTCTTTGTGATTTCACAATAACTTGTCCACTGCCATATGATTAAGTTATTGTGAGGTGATTGATATTACTAGCCTGTTCTTCGGGAGTATAAGACCTGCGTATCAATTGGTTCCTGTTCACCTAGATTTACCAAAATACGGAACTCGTAGGTATTTCTGTGGGAGACAAATTTATCTACTCAATATACTTTTCTGTGTGAGACAGATTTGCTTATCAAGTCTTCGACTTTGGGTCGTAGCAACTCTTAGTTGTGGGTGAGATCAGCTAAGGTAATCAAGTGCGTAGAGTACTGCTGGGATTCAGATATGTAAGGAACGCGACTGTACCTTGATCAGTGTGAGATTGGTTAGGGGTCAACTACATTCCAATCCGAAGTTAACTTGTAGTAGCCTAGTATCTGTAGCGGCTTAATACAGTGTGGTGTTCAAATCTGGACTAGGTCCCGGGGGTTTTCTGCATTTGCGGTTTCCTCGTTAATAAAATTTCTTGTGTCTGTGTTATTTCTTTTTCGCATTATATTTGTTTATATAACTGAAATGTCACAGGTTGTGCGTAATCCAACCTTTGGTTGTATTGACACTTGAACATTGGTCTTTGGTACCGTTCAAGTTATTTGTCATATCAATCAGGCTCACATCACTGTTTCTGTTCGATCACAGATTGTATTGAGAAATTGAGATATAACTCTTGGATATATTTTCCTTGATTGAGTCTTACTGTCTAGTTGATTCTCTTGGAATTATATTGGAGTTAGTACATACATATTGTCGAACGAATTATCGGGTGTGGTTGTTAGACCCCCGCTTTTTCATATCTTTTTATCTTTATTATAACATAAATAAAATAAGTAATATGTTAAGTAACCTATACAGTTTGTAAGCCTGAAAGACTGTACAGAACATACATGATTTATTCTTGAGAATTCGTATCTTGAAATATAGATCACAAAACTTTTTCTTGTTGGAATTCAGCTCATATAACGGTCCGGGTGCATAATAGGTTGGTTCTTGGATATTGATTTTCGAGATCGTCCAAGTAAACTTTTTTACATATCAGGTACATGATCTCATATATTGACCAATAATACTGATTAAGACAAGTTTGTCCATAAAGGTTTATGAACGAAAAAATTGGTAGTGTACTTGGTACCTTCACCTTTTCACTAACAACTAGTGGTCAATTTTCTATTTAAATATTTATACAAAAATTGTAGAATCCTTCTGAAATTAAACATATTTTAGAGGATTTTTTTTTATCGATATAAAAGCTATGTATTCAGTGAACCCAACTGGATTTTTTAAACACATACATTTTTCTTAAATTGCTCTTATGCTAAATTAGTACGGATGATGCCTCCTTTGGCAGCCTTGAAGCTTGATTTTGCTGTTAGATTCTCCTTTCTTGGAGTATTACTCTAGTTGGATTACAGGTTCAAGTAATGATACTGAAATTGAAGTAGAGCTGTGAAGTTTGGTTAATTTGGAAAGAAAGATGCTTGATAATTTTGCCAAACAAATCCACCGCTAGTTTAAAAACATCAA
Organism: Papaver armeniacum; assembly: GCA_023531295.1. Lineage (NCBI taxonomy): Eukaryota > Viridiplantae > Streptophyta > Magnoliopsida > Ranunculales > Papaveraceae > Papaver > Papaver armeniacum. The sequence continues at coordinate 114,290 of JAJJWW010012153.1, forward strand.
TTGTAGTTGAAAGTGAACGCGCAATTGGGGTATATCCCGATTTATTGGAGGATATGAATTAATATTCTCATCCTTAGAATCATGCTAAGGAGTGTTTTTGGGAGGCGAAAATACTAAACTACCCTTTAAGTTAATTAAAAACATATGGCTTCGTTGAGAAGGTAAGTGACACCCAATTTTATTTAAAGTGTTATTGTTATTTTTTTAAGGTAATGCTTAAAAAAAATTGTAACTAAAATTTACCGGTAGGGTATTCATTAGTATGAATGCCATGCCGATATTCATGATTGTAATTTCAGAATTTTTATGTACATATGCCGACATGGAAACATGTTTGAAGACCATGCCGATACTTTGTTCCGGTATTGTTTCTACTTTTTTAGTTTATGCCGGCACAGACTTGCCGATATGCTCGATATGAAAAAAACAATGCCGACATCTAAGCGAAAAACTTAAGTTTCTGGCCAACTTGAAATATGTGCCAGCATGCTCGATAAAAAAAAATTCAATGCTGGCAGTATAATTTGTAAGTACCTATTTTCTATACATTTTTTTAGAACTGCCAGCATGGTTAGTTTTATATATACGATGCCAGAGAAACATTTTATATTGGGGGATATTGTTTATCGGCATAGTGAGAGTATGAATGCCATGCATATTAGATACTTGTCTGCATGCCTGCATTGAGTTTTTCAGGCGTAATGATGGCTAATTCAATGAAAAAAAAAAAATCAAATTTCATGATATTAATACATATACCTAAGTATTTGGAGTACTTGTATGTTGAGCTTGTTTACTTTCTTGGGTTGGTTCTTCACAAAAATCTTCATGCTCATAAATATCATGATTTAAGGGTGTTTGATCCACAAAAAGTTGTAATTGTGAGTTATTATCTAATCTATTAACTTAAATAAACATAATTAGCCACTAAATATGATTGGTGAGAGTAAACCCTACATTTGTATCAATTTTGTGGATGCTTATTGAGAAATATGATTACTTAGCCGAACAAGCTTGTTTTTCAGCTGAGGGTGTTTTAGCGATTTATGAGGATTAGCCTGGTTGTTTTACGTTTGTGGAATGGCCGGGAACATGGTTTTTAAACTCGTACGATTCACGAGTCAAATCTTACGAGTCGCTTCATTTAGCTGAAAATCGATTCAACTCGTACCAACGAATCGAATCTTCCCAGAATCGGAAGATTCCCAAATAATATTCGTCTTGACCATTTTGTTGACTGCTCAATGAACATTAGTGTTTGAAATCGGTAATAAAAATAAACAATGCAGCCTATGGGATTCGAACCAGACACCCGTGTGTTATATAACTGAGATTCAGACCACTGTACCAAGTCACTTTCTGTGATTATGAACTACATCTTCAGATTTATTTGTTTAATCACACCGAGTTACAACTACACCAACCATAAACTATATTAAATCATCCTAATCTTACCCATTACTAACTAAACTCCTGAAAAATTATATTATCTTAAAAATAAATGGCATATATTTATATGTAAATTGATTTTTAGAGGTATAAAAAGATTGACTATGAATCTACGATTCACGATTCAACATACGATTCGATTCTAAAAAATAAAAAAAAAACGATTTACGTTTCGATTCACGATTTAAAAACCTTGGCCGGGAAGTTTATTATCGTTTGGATAGATTTTCAAGATCGGGTCTGTCTCTAGTCTTGTTGAAGTTTTTCCCTTTGTAAATAATTTTGTTAATGAACTTTTGGACTTAGCAAAAAAAAAAAAAAAAAGACGCGAGGTCGAATTATTGGAGTTTTATCTGAACTCAAACAGCAAACGGGCCAATTTTCCAATGTCTGTTAATATGAACGTATGTGACCACTTAATTTACGCAGCCGCAATTCTGCGAAATTTGGTTGAACTTGCTCCCCTATAACTCCTGGCTTCAACCAAGGATTTAAATTCTACTTGAGATACATACTGATACTGCGTATCAAACTGTATGCACCACCCAAGTCTAACCTGTTAGAGCACTGCTCGGTCGAACTCGCAAGCGTTGCTATCTCAAGATTGTTTGTCAAGTTTAGTTGCCAAAACTATAAGTCTTGATTTCTAGTCTACTTATAGCTAAGTCTCGGATTAGGATAGTAAGTGTAGTTGAGCTTTAGACTCCACGATGTTCATCGAATGAAGACGTATAACTACTAAAGGGAACTTGTGGAACTTCATCAACAAAAAGTATGTGGAGACTTGAACTCATCTATCACTCAAAAGTTTATCTACTCTATCTCCTATTTGAGACAAAAAGTCGTATTACTATATAGACTTCAATTATACATATTTGGTATTTCGAGCCGAGTTTATCTCCCTTATCTATTTCTCAAAATATGTGTTTGTAAGCTTCGCTTTAACCAAGTTCATATTTTATTCTTGACGAAAGTCAAAATATGATCATGTGAAAATCGCCTTGTAACATCTTACATGATTTGTGTGAGACAGTCATTTGATGTAGACTCGGAATGTTTCGTATTGATCATTCGATCACTTGAAAGTTGCTTTGAAGCTAATAGTTTATGTGAGACAGCTATTGTCGTCTTCCAAGAATGTTTCAATGATTAAAATGAGGGTTTAGAACATGTAACCATGATTAGATGTAAACATAGTGTGTATTCACATTTGTGTAAAGTCCAAAACCGGGAACCATGGTATGCGTACACGTACGCGTACTGGTTGGTTGTTGGAAGTCTGGGAACTAAGTATGTGTACCCGTACGCGTACTGGCGGAAGTTCAAGTTCCGTGAATTTCTGCTGGAGTTTGGAAGTGTAAATTCGTATGCGTACTCGCGTAACCAAACTCAGTCCGGCTACTTAGGTATGAATACCCGTTTGCATACTTAAGTAGGTTATGTTCTAAAATTGGTTTGTTCATGAACTAACACATTTATATAATAAAAAATGTAATCTTTTGAAAACCGTGGCTATAATGTTCATGAAATGATTCGAGTGAATCAAAATCAATTTTGCTTCAATTGTGTCTTGTATACTTTTATGAGAATATAAACAATAGGACAACTCTCTAACTAGTTTCATTTGAGTCATTTGAACTAGTTCTGATAAGGATGAATAAGGTTGATATGAAAGTGCTCATATGGATAACCATTGGTTAACTATTGTTGAACCAACTATGTGTACACGTTTAGGTACGGTTACCTTTATCTAAATGATGGTACATTTCATTTGTGTATAACAAGCTAAGTTCGATTTAACGGTTGAAAGATATTAGCTTGAATCTAATCAGGTTTTCATCTAACAGTGAATATTGAATGCTTTGTCACCAAGGTAACATTGATTGCAAACCTTGATTTGAAGACTATATAAATGAGAACTCTAGCAACTGGGAAACCTAATCCCTATACCTCCTGTGTGATACTAGTTGCGACTAGAGTCGATTATCCTTTAACCTTAGGTTTTTCTAAAGCCCAGTAGGTTAACGACTTGAAGACTTCATTGGGCTTGTGAAGCCAACCCCAACTATTTCTCTGTAGTTGCGTGTTCTGATCTTGTTGTTTTCTATTGTGATTGAGTACTATATTCTTTAAGATTTGCTCGATATTTATTCTCCGATATGCAAGATTGAAAAGTAGTCACAAACATCTTCATCTCATCGTTTGTGATTCCACAATATCTTGTTCCGTTAATCGATTAAGATTATTGTGTGGTTATTGATAACACTAGGATGTTCTTCGGGAATATAAGTCCGGTTTATCAATTGGTTCCTGTTCACCTTGATTTATCAAAAGACGGAACAAAACTCGTAGGTATATCCGTGGGAGACAAATTTATCTATTCAATAGACTTTTCTGTGTGAGACAGATTTGTTTATCAATTCTTCGACTTTGGGTCGTAGAAACTCTTAGTTGTGGGTGAGATTAGCTAAGGGAATCAAGTGCGCAGAATCCGGCGTGGATCAAGAGGCGTAAGGAACGCAACTGTACCTTGATCAGTGTGAGATTGGTTAGGGCTCAACTACATTCCAGTCCGAAGTTAACTGGTAGTAGGCTAGTGTCTTTAGCGGCTTAATACATTGTGGTGTTCAAATTTGGACTAGATCTCGGGGTTTTCTGCATTTGTGGTTTCCTCGTTAACAAAATTCCTGGTGTCTGTATTATTTTTTTTCCGCATTATATTTGTTTATATAATTGAAATATCACAGTTTGTGCGTAAGTTCAATCAATTAGATAATCCAACCTTTGGTTGTTGATATAAATTGATTGACACTTGAACATTGGTCTTTGGTACCGTTGATCAAGTTATTTCTTATATTCAATCGGGCTCGCAAATTCCTATTTGTTTGATTGCAGATTGAATTGAGAAATTGAGATACAACTCTTGGATATATTTCCATTGACTGAGTCTGACTGTCTAGTTGATTCTCTTGGAATTATATTGGAGTTAGTCCATACAAATTGCTAAGCGAAATATTAGGTGAGGTTTTTAGACCCCCGCTTTTTCAATTGGTATCAGAGCAGGCAAACCCGTTTAAGACCTTATAAGTCTGTGTTTGTAGCAACCTGACTCTATGGACAGAAGTGTTATCTCTATAAATGTACCACCAGTCTTCGATGACTCGAATTACTTATAGTGGAAAATTGTTATGCATGCCTTTATTCAAGTACATGATTTTTCAATCATGGGTTTACGTTGTTAATGGATATGATCCTCCGGTTGTTACAATAGACACTGTAACTGTTCCAAAGGATATTGGTGACTATGATGTTGTCGAGATTCTTGCTGCAAAGCAAAATTCAGACGGATTGAATGCAATCATCCATGCCATTACCCCTGGATCTTCAAAGCACCATGTAACTATGTGCACTCGGTCTAAAGATGCTTGGGATATCTTAGAAACCGTATTTGAAGGAATACTGTGAAAAGAAGCTAGGCTTCAAAACCTAAATTCTGATTGGGAAAATCTTTGTATGGCAGATGAATATTCATTTGATGAGTTTAATCACAAAGTGTCTGAAATTGTTAATGCATCTTTTTTGTTGGGTAAGACTATTCTTGAAAAGGACATTGTGATGAAAATTCTCAGATCTTTGCCATCTAGGTACGATTCTAAGAAACATGCCATCTTAGAAGGAAATAACCTTGATGTGCTTTCCAGAAATACTCTGGTTGGGAAGTTAAAGATCTTTGATCATGAGCATGTATCCAAATCTGGAAAGGATATTGCTTTTAAAGCACAGAAGAACACCAAATTACTTGATAAAAGTAAAAGTGTTGGCATCTCTAAAGATGATCCTTCTGAGACTGATTCATCAGATAAAGATCTTGACAAGTCAGTCTTTTTGATCTTGTTGAAAGAAAAAGGGGGTCATATAAAACAAGGTCAAAGAAAAACAATCTTGTTGTAAAGTCTAATTTTTAGACTAAAAAATGATTTAAGAACATCAAGTAATATTGATACACTGGTATCCTTCATTAATCTGCTTCAAAGCATGAAAATGAAAAAGAATGTTCAAAAACATCAAGATAGATCTTGCTCCCAAAACAATGGTGAGCCATCAAGTGTTCATTTCAACAACTAAGTGTGTTGATCGGAATTTCTCAAACTCGTGCTTCATCTGAATAAATGGGAAGTTCTTAAAAGAGCACTTAAACCTATGAAAAGCATAGAACTGTACTTGATCTATCTACATCATGAATAACTTAAGTAGTTTTTCTAAAGTTTGGAATTATATTCTAAATTAAGAGAATACTCTTGTATTAGGAATGTTCATGATAAAATTGTTAAAAAATTCAAATTTCTTGACAATAATATTTTCGAGAAATTCCTTTGATTCGGTTTCCGAATGTGTATAGTATTATATAAAGAATACCTGTTTAGGTATTCCAAAAAGGGTAAACTTGGAAATCAAGTTTTTTCTGGTATATAGAAATCATTTATAGAACCGATACTCCCTAACAAAAGTCTTCGGTTCAGAATGGATAGAAATACTATTGACATTGAATCTCAATTACGAAAACTTGAAACCTTTCAAGTTGAGCTCAAATGCTATTTCTCAAAGGAACACAAGAAGGTTGATGATGATGGAATTGGACGCAGAAGTGATCGAAGAAGACTGAAGAGTGAAGGGTGAAGGGAAGTAGGCTGCTGCTGCTCTTCAGAGAAAAAAAGAAAAAACGAAGAAGAAAACTGAGAGTGAAGAGTTACTCAAAGATTAGATAAGATTCTCTAAACCTAGGATGGACGGATAGGATTAAATATATCCAAGATCTCAACGGACTACATTAACCGGTTCTTTTGGTCCGGTTCCTGCCGGTTCTCCCCCCAGAACCAGTGTCTGTACCAGTATACCCGGGTTCTTCAGTTTCAGTCCCGGTCCCTGTACCGTTTACTCCGGTTCCGGTTCGGTACATGGACTCCAGACTGGTTCTTATGTAGCCTTAATGCAGGTTGTTGTGCTGTTGAAACTTGGAATCAAGCGTATGTAATGTATAATGAATTTTTTGTAATTTGTTTATCCATATGTATTAAGAGTTTTGTCACTAAAATTAACAAAGGGGAAGATTGTTAGAGCATAGCTCGGTTGAACCCACAAAGCGTTGGTATGTCAAGTTTGGTTGTCATATTTTAGTGAATCAAAACACAATTAAAGAGTCGCTTGATTATATACTAGAGACAACTTCGTATAGGTTAGGATAAAAAGATTAGGATTATGAGACATACAAGTATTACTCGAAGACTTGAAGAATGTGAAGAAGTAACAAGCTACATCGACGACATCATCCTTCCTCTTGAGGTTAGTAATATTGTGACTTGAACTGTGTCATTCCTAACGTATCTTTCAAGTCGTGCTATATTGAAAACATAACTGCGAAGATGTGAATGATTATACTCTAGTAGACATAGTGTTAAGGAATTAGAATACGAAGTATAACGCTTATCTTTTGAACTTCGTATATAAGACATCGACATAATCATATGAATGATATTGTGATTATGTTTATGGGTAAAGGTGAATATTTTATCCTAGGAAATAATGTCTACATTTTTTTAAAGGAAGTACATTCATGAATCGGAAATCGCTAGGCTTATTGGTATTGTTATTCATTGCATATCTTTGGATTACCAAATGTGTGAGTTAGTAGAACCGATCATAACTTGTTATGTATCTTGGTAAAACTAGTCACAATGTCTGACTTATATATTGGTATGACTTTTATTAGTGTAACCGATCCTAAGTAATCACCTTAGATGGTATGATCGATATTTGTAATTGGTGTAACCGATCCTGGTAATTGGTATGACCGATCACAAAAGAGTTGTAATCGATCCTTGTAATTGGCGAACTTAGGTCGGGTAATTGATGTAACCGATCCTAGTGACTAGTATAACCGATCACAAGTAATACCATGAGAATATGGTAACCGGTCCTGGTAATTGACGTAACCGATCCTGGTAATTGATGTAACCGGTCCCAGTAACCATATTAAGGTTGAACCGATCCTTGTGTTTGGTAGAACCGTAAACCTGTAGTAGCAGGATTTCCCACACTACACCCCTTACTCAATTTTGCTTAATTAGTTCATTGAAAGTTGTATAATTGAGAATGTTTATTGATTAATTTCATGAATTGTCTACACAGGAAAAGTAGAATTACACTTAGCAAGTAAAACACTCTTAAACTTTCTCTCTCCTAATGACTTGCCCAACAATTCCAAAAAAATCTCTCCTCCTCACAGACTCACTCAACCCTTTATATAGGGTGATACATAGTGGATGACAGCTAAGCTACCCTTTATTTTCGGGAATGTCCCGCGAAGTGTCGCAGATGCACAAACATTCGCTTCTCGCGACACTTCTTAACCCTCGCCAGATCTCACGTCTTCTTTATGTTTTGCCTGTCGTTATTCATTGCGTCGTTTATTTTAGCTTCCTGCGACTCCATCGCGACATCGTCGTTTATTAAACCCGCGAGCCCTGTCTGTTGCGATATTATGATCCTACATCTTGCCTCTTTTTCCTTGAATATTGCTTGAAGAGCGATCTTTAAGGAAAAATCTGTTGTTGTAGTATTCTTCTTCTTTGCTGATGAGGGAACGAGCGGAAGAATACTGTACTTGAAAAGTACGTACTTGCCTCTATTCTTTTGCGAAGTTCCAAAGCTTCTATATACGAAGTATCGTCTCCTATCTCTCCTCATATTTCCTCTGCGAAGGGAGGAGTATCACGAAAGTGATTCTTTTGATTTACCGCGACTGCTTATTTTTATTTGTTTCAGTTTTGTACTTTTACACGGATTTTGATTATTAATGTCTTTTCTTGACACGTCTCTTTCAACCGCTTATTCTTGACCGTTCATGTCTCTTCGCGCATTAAATGACCTCGTTTTTCTCGAGGATCTTTTTCCCTATATATAGTTTTCTTTTTCTCTTCTTTTCATCCTTTAGTTTCTCTCTGCAATTTTTCTTTGACTCTCTTCTTCCGCAATTTGCGCTCCTGCTACTGCAAATCTTTTCTTCGTCCTTTCTAGCGCTGATCTTAATCCCCAATCTTCCATCCATTCCCATACTGATAAATGGCTTTTATCAATCGTGCATACAAAGCTTCTTTTGAAGAGGTTCAACAGAAGTTACTCGAGAAGGGTTTTACTCTATCAACCATTCCTGATCAAGAATCTTCATCCATTCTTTCTGCAAAATTATTTTCTGATCATCAATGTGATGATCAAAGGATTATAGTCTCGCTAGGTCAGCTTCTCGCGGGACTTCCCATTCCCTTATACGATCCAGAGTTGCCTCTATTTTATGAAATCTTGGCCCATGAAAAATTCTCGGGCTGTTTATCAATTGAGTGGCGATTGCATTCGCCTAATGCTTGAATTCGCGAATCGTGGTGCTGGCAAAGGATCTTTATACCCCTCACTCTTGTTAGACACCCCGATTTCAAAGACTTGGAAATAGTTCTTGAGAAGTACACTTGTAGAGAACTTTTTTGAAAACTATTAAGTGATAAAGATGGTTAATGCGAAGTCTCGCTGGGGCATTCGCCTGAAAAAGAAGGATAATGTCCCTGAGGATAAATTGCTCATGCAGGATATTGATTGGCACCCGGGCAATAATACTACTCATCGCCACTCCAAAGATGAGAAATGGTGGGTTGTACCCTTGTTTTTAAATGGTCCTTATATCGCGGGCCCGCACGTTCTTCCTGCGAATCTCGCAGGGTATCATCCTTGGGAATTCAAATGGCCTGATAAAGCAAATGAGGTATGTTTCCCATTTTAAATCTTGCCTTTGCAACTTTCTTTTTACATATGTTGAGTTTGTATAATTTTTCAGATCGCCAAATTGAGAAGAAAGTACAAGGATAATCCATTGGAGAGTACTCTGACCATACTTCGATCGCTTACGAGTGAAGTAAGAAACACTTCCTTTGTTATTTGAAACAATATTGTTGCCTCTGTTTCTTATCTTTAACCGTATGCGAAGGTTGGAGTTGAAGAAGCTTTAGCCGCGAAGACTAAAGGTAAAGGCAAAACTATCATTCGCAAGGGTAAATCTTCTGCTCCATTAACTAAGAAGCGAAAGGTTCAATCTTCTTCTCGTCTTAACTCAAGTTCCGAATCTTCTGATGAGGATAACCATGATTCGAATCTCTCTCTTGCTAAGGAGATTCCGTTGGCCGGCTCTCCTATGGATCGATTATCTAGCATCTTCTCAGACTCTTTCCAAGGAATGGGAGATGCTCCCCTAGCTTCCCTTTGCGGTACTCTCGCAAATGTGTGTAACGCTACTTTATTAGAAGGCAATGATTCTTTCAATGGAGCCTCTAGAATCGTGTCTCCTGACTTCTTGAACGCCCTTGGGTCTTTGGTATGTATGCAGTCACATTTCCCTATTAATTTTAAATTTTTAAATATATATGTACTGACAGTTTTTCTGTTTTCTTTCATAGGTTGGAAGAACTTCTTTTGTAGTTGCCTCAGATCTCGAGAGAAGACGCAACAATCTTGAAAAGAAGAACTCGCAGTTGAGCAAGAAGATTCGAGAATTAGAGACTGAAGCTGCGTCATCTCGCGATAAAGACGAGAGAATTCAAAAGTTAAATACCGAGCTTGACTCCCAAAGGGATAGGGTGTCCTCTCTTCAGAACGCTAATCAGCAACTTTATGGTATAAGATTTCACTTCCTTTTATTATTTCTATCTTATCTACGCATACTACTACCTAATTTATTACCTTCGCAGATGTATATAATCTCTCCGATGAGGCTATTCTTCTCCATACGTTTCCGAACCCATGGATAATGACCTTCTTCTCGCACACCCGAATCAATCTCTAAGTAGTTCCTCGAGATAAAACTAACCTCCTTTCATTAAAGGATCTTCGGTCAAACATCAGCTTTTAAAGATCGAACACAGATCTAGTTTAAATTTAACTAACCGCTTTAAACGAATGTACCTTGATTCCGAGAAGAAAATCAAGACTTTAAGGAAGAAAATTAGTGACCTCATAGATGAGAACGATCGCATTACTAACAGAGGTGCACAGGCATTAGCAGAATTCCACAAATCTCTTCTTGGTGTGCAAATTGAACGAGATGAACTCCTTCATCAAAATACTATGCTTAAGCAGCGAGAAGAACAAGTTCGTTCTCTTCTTGTTATCAATAGTGATGATGAATTCGCCTGGGCTGCGAAAGTTTTAGATAATGCCAGGAATAACCTAGGTGTTGATGTTAGTCTTCATGCCGAGCATACTTCCTTGATTAAAGATATGATATCTGATAGAGAAGGTTACTTATTATACCTCATCGCTTCTTACTTGTGGTATTGCTTGTAAATTATTAACTTGTTGTTTCTTATTTACGAGAACCGAGAAGAGGCTTCAAGTTAGAATTAGAGAACTTGAATCAAAAGAACATTTCGCCATGAATTTTCCAAATGAGAATTGAAGAACTCGAAAGCGAAAAACAACAACTCGCCAAGAGTCTCTCCTTCGTAATAACAAGTATTCCAAGTTGAAGAAACAATTTGAAACAATAGTGGAGAACTTTAATAATGATGCTGTTCGTTTTCGCAATGGAGCCATGGAGTATGTTTGTAAGCACCAGAACATCCCTCTGCATACATATCCCTGGCTTCTTGAAAAGGTTCCTGAGAATCTACCTGTCTCCGATGTTTCTGATAGTGAAGCGGCGAAGAAGAAAATTAAGCGATGAGAATAATAAAAGCGAAGAATCGATGAAGAAGAAGAATCACCAAAGATATAACTCTTTTTGTTTTCTTTTCTTTGCGTGTAATATCTGTACATTGCTGTATCTTTGTTATAGTGAACTTCTTGGATTTTTTCCCCATGAATTCAATTTTCACTCCCCTTTTTGGTAGTTCTTCCTTGTAATATAATTGGCCAACATTATTGATGTATAACTCTTTCGTCAGAAGATGAATAACAATGTTCCATCTTTTCCATTCCCATACTTGCCTCTGTTATTTATCTTCAGATGGAAGATTTTAGTTGTCTTCTTGTATTTGATAATAATCTTATTGTTAATTGAAATGGATCATCGCGACGGAGTCGCGGGTATCTTCATGAATTGAGAATTCTATCTCTTTTGTTGCGACAAGGTCGCAGACCGCCTTTACATTTTCATGTGATGGCTCATTGACCCGCCTTATCATTTTTGTGTGGTCTTCCGAGTTAGACCTCCCTAATTAGAGGTCCTCCCCTGCCACCTTTTATGGCGACAAAATCGCAGGACGTCCTTACACTTACATGTAAAGACCCATTGATATTGTCTTATCATTTTCCAAGTATTTTTGCCTCTGCAGGATGTTTTAGTTGCGACAATATGACAGGCCTAGATATCCTCGCGAACATAAAGCCCCATGACATTGCCGTCGTGCGACGAAATCGCAGGACGTCCGTACACTTTCGTGTAAAGACCCATTGATCTCGCCTTACCCTCGCGTTAGTATTATTGCCTCTGCAGGATCATTGCACAAATATGACGAGCCTACGTTCTCTTGCGAAAACATAGCCTTATGACATTTGCGTCTGTTTTGACACCCCCCCTAATGGAGAGCGTCGCCCTTATCATCTCCCCGGTTGCCCCTTCAAGGAGGCGAAACATCGGCCATACAAGACTAGCTCCTCCCATCCGGTCTTAACAACAACCAGTTGTTTTCGCAGCCTCTTATCCCTTATACCTATATGGTTTATGGTTACGAGACTGCACCCTAAGTGGAGTTTTCTTCGGGCGAGTGCAACGCATGCCAAGACTTGCCAAGAATGGCCAGGGTAGGTTCATCCATCCCGGGCACTCTGGCTCAACCGTGTACCTCGGCGCCTTGTGCATACACTGACTCCTTGGAAGAGACCCTCGGTCGCCCAACCAGGGTATAACCTACATATATAGTTGGGAATCCAAGGTATCTCTCCCGGATAGGCTTTCATGGGCCCCAAATTTTCATGGTTCAGGCTTCAGGAGCGGTGTAACCTTCCCCCTGAACCATGGCGAGAGATACCCCCTTATATGACGCACTTTAGGTCTTACATTTGCCTCTTACGAAATGTTATTCGCGAACTAGGGTGTACGCCATAAAGGTTCGTCCCATTCTTTTGCGCATTTGTCTTTGTTAGATCATTCAATCATTCATGTTTCATTATTTGCTGATATTTGTTTGCGAAGTATTCGCATAGTTTTGTTTCACTTGTTGTATTTCACTTTTCTTTCTTAATCGAATTCTCAATTTACTCTTGGTTGCGAGATTCTCGCACATCATTACTCCAGCTGCTACTTTGCCTCCTGCTTTTATTGATTGCTCACTTCTTATGCCTTTTGTTCCTCATATCTTTTGCTTCTTTATTGTCATAACATTTGTCTTTCTCCAGACATTCTCCTCGCGAGATATGTTCAGTCCTCACTTCTATAGCATCTACCATTAGTTTTTCTTTTCTCTGTTCATTTCTCACATGTTTCTTCCAACCCTTTCTTTTGGCATTTCTTTCTTCGCAGCTTTCTATATCGACCTCATGACATTGTTGCGACTCCTTCCAATCTCCCTGGATGATACCAATGCCGTTTGGATGTGGAAATTTTATACATTGGTGGTATGTCGATGCAACCCCCAAGATTTCATGAAGCCATGGCCTCCCAATCAGTGCATTATACGGGGATTCCACGTCAACCACACAGAATAAAATATCAGTTGATAACCCTTGTAGAGGTATTCTCATGTGAACCTCTCCCTTTGGTTTGTTTGCAGTGCCATTAAAGCCATATATCTTGTATGTTGAGGGGATCAAATCCTCATCCTTTCCTCCCATCGTCTTATAAGTATGGTAAAAAAGAATATTCACCGAACTTCCAAGTATCGATTAGGATTCGATTGATCGCTTGACAAGCTTCGCCTCATCATCTTCTCCATCAACTTGGTTTTGGGTTAATCTCTAGTTTTTCACAACCAACGGCTATCATGTGTTTCTCTTCCTTTTGGTACTTCATCTGCAGAGAAAGAAATAGTCTTCACCTGCCACTTCTCTAATCTGCGTCGTTCTCGCTGGACTCATTATTTCTTTATCATTAGCATCTCTCGCAAAGACTCTACCGAGCACGTTGTCATGAAAATCTTCAATGGTGCGATAGGAGTGGACGATAGAGTTGCAATTCAAATTCTTAGCCTTTGTCCCGATTTCTATCACAAATGATTCCTTTCCCTTCGCTGACCCTGTTCTATGCATTTGTGGTGGTGGTGGTAATATCTGGCCCGTTTCTTCTCCCTTCGAAAGTGATTGACTTTCCCCGATCAATCATCCCGAGAATAATTCTCTTTATGTTTCTACAATCGTTTGTTTGATGCCCATGGAAGCGATGGTAAGAACAAAACTCATGACTTCTATCGCTTTGGCGGTGGTTCCATTCCCACGTTCCAAGGTCTTTGGTACATTTTCCATCACAAGTATAGCTTCCCGGATGTTTTCCACACTAGCATTCGGTGGAGGCATCTTAACTGTTCCCATACTATTCTCGTGGCTTCTCCGCCCTCCACGGTTATTTTGCCTTCGTCCACCATAAGTTTCTTGCACATGATCCAACCTCGAATCTTATTATTGCTGCTAACATTACGGTTGTAATAGTTCCTTTCTCGCTCAAACTCTTCTTGATCGTGGCTTCCCATGGCTACTATCTTCGTTGTCCCTCATCGCCTTTCCTTGCTCTTGTCCTTGCGAAGTGCTCGCCACTGTATTTATAAATTGAGGCAGCAAGCTTGCGTTCGCAGCGTTAGAGCTTGTGTTCGCGATCGGATAAGAATTCATTTCATTCTTGTCTTTCTTCTAAGGCAATATATTCTTCCTGTAATTCTCGCATTCTTACGCCATCGTGATTGTATTTTTGATTCTAAAAATTTGAATATATAACAAATTGGTCGCGAAGAGAGCATTCACAAATGAGAGGATGAGGTATCTTTCCTCAACACGTCCCGCCATTTCGCTGCACATGGTCCTCCATCTTATTGTCAATCGCCTTAAACTCTCGCCAACTCTTTGTTTCAACCCGAATACATCTTCAATACCGGTCGCGAAGAATTGTTACTTATGTATGCTCCTAGGAATGTGGCTTGTAAATGGTTGAATGATGTGATTGTATTTCTTGGCAGTCCTTCAAACCATTTTAGTGCTTCTCCTATTAGGCTTGACGCAAAATATTTGCACAATATAGCGTCATGATTCTCCCATTGTAACATGCATCTCATATAAGCCTTGATATGTTGTATCGCACAGGTTGTTCCATCAAAGATGTTGGTTAATGCAGGTAGATTACACTTAGGAGGTATTCCTCCCATTTGTACTTCTAGCGTGAAAGGATTCTTCGCAGCTTCTGCGATGGCTTCGTCCAGTTGTCTCCTTCCTCCTTCCCTTCTATTATTCAGTAATCCTCTCATCTCAGCCAGTTCTCTTAAGATTTGTTCATTTGCCTCAGAGTTTGTTTCTACTGGTCTTTTTAGCTCTGCTTCTCTCCTTCTTCGCTCGTGTCTATTTTGATCTTCTTGCTCGTTATTTTCTCCTATTCTTTCCCCGCGACGCTCTTCTTCGTCTCTTTCGTCAATTCGCACGCCATTATATCGGTTGTTCTCTCTTCTTGGTTGCCTCTCAGCTCTCATCATCTGCACCCTCTCATATTCTTCGTTGATATTTCTATTGGTACGATTTTGTTCCCTTCTTCTTTCGCGGTTGTCATGGTTATTCCGCCGGATTGCTTCTTCCATCTCTTGATTTTCCATTTCTGCTCTTATCCTTTCTCTCTCGCGAGCTAGTCGCGCTTGTTCAATGTAGTGTCTCTCAATGTCATCCTCGATCTCTCGGTTTCTTCTCAATTCTTCTCTCCCGTGCAAGATTATTCTTCCCTCGGAAATTTGGTCATTCGGCCCTTGGAGTTGCATGTTTCCTTGATTTTCCCTATTCCGCTCGTTTTGAAAATTTTCAGGCTGAGGAATATAACGATCTTCCATTTCTCCTCTTCTCTCGCCATGCTCTATGCTTGGATTTTGTGTTTCCTGTTGGTTTTCTTCCTCGGTACTTTCTGTTGGTAGAACTCTCCCTCTTTCTTCCCTAATCGATCTCGAGCTTGATCTCGCACTACTTCTTGATCTTCTATTTTGCAATCTCATATTTTCCATCCTCAACTCATGATTCTGTCTTGTCAAGTTTGCTCGTTCTTCTGCCTCTAGCCGTCTCTCTTCGTGTATTGTTTGTCTCAATCTTTCTAATGCTGTGATTTCTTCGTTTCCTGGATTGGTTTCTCCATTCGTCCCTTGCTCCCCTTGTCCATTGCTCACCAAACCGCTTGCTCCTCTTCTCTCTCATCTTGAATCGGATCTCCAAGTATGCACACTTACTCTATCATAATCCACAGCCGCATTTGCTCGGGGAAATCGGTGGTTGATTTTGATCTTCTCCATCATTTCTCATATTCATCCTTGACGATTCTCTGTTTCATTCCTCCTTTCTCCAAGCAAGTCTCCCACTTCTTCTTACAATCGTTGGTTGCCTTTGTACATTTCTTCTTCTAGCCATTTTTCTTTTCACTGAATTCTTGAGTATCACTCCAAATCTTTTCTCTATTAATCCAAATTCCTTTCGATTGCTGCGTCAATTCCTGCTCGTCCCTGTTTCTAGCGCATATGTAGTAGCAGGATTTCCCACACTACACCCCTTACTCAATTTTGCTTAATTAGTTCATTGAAAGTTGTATAATTGAGAATGTTTATTGATTAATTTCATGAATTGTCTACACAGGAAAAGTAGAATTACACTTAGCAAGTAAAACACTCTTAAACTTTCTCTCTCCTAATGACTTGCCCAACAATTCCAAAAAAATCTCTCCTCCTCACAGACTCACTCAACCCTTTATATAGGGTGATACATAGTGGATGACAGCTAAGCTACCCTTTATTTTCGGGAATGTCCCGCGAAGTGTCGCAGATGCACAAACATTCGCTTCTCGCGACACTTCTTAACCCTCGCCAGATCTCACGTCTTCTTTATGTTTTGCCTGTCGTTATTCATTGCGTCGTTTATTTTAGCTTCCTGCGACTCCATCGCGACATCGTCGTTTATTAAACCCGCGAGCCCTGTCTGTTGCGATATTATGATCCTACAAAACCCATGATTGGTGTATAGATATTTGATCAATCACATAGTTCTTGGAAGTTAGATGAACCAATTCTAAACTTGTTTGGAAGTGTGGTGTAATTGGTTCCAAGATTGTAAATATGAAAAAGGATTTACAAAAAAAAGATGTCGACATACTTTGAACATGTTCAGTAATTCTTATCTTTTATTGTTTAAAGATATTCCTTAATAACTCAAGTAGATCCCGGACCGAAATAAATTGAGAATCTTTTAATTAAGGTTGTTAATTTAATATGCTTTTAATTACCAGCAATTAAAATGCATATCTCTGGAAAATAAAAATTGGTAATGTGCATTTACTAATTTGAGATTTTCTAGTGAGATTTCGGTTAATATTGGACAGAGCATTTCCAGGAATTATGAAAACCGATTTGGACATTTATTTCATATCTTAAGAATATTTCGGGTTTTGAAATTCCTTGGTGTCCAAACTTCCTTGGTCTATTGTTGATGGTGGTTTTTAGTTCAGGGCTAAAATTGTGAAACCTTGTATTTAATGTGCCATCATTCTGCAAAGAGACTGAGCCATTTAAAAGTGATGAGTGCTCAAACCTCTTCACTTACATATGTATTGGGCAATTCAGTATATTTATATGAAATTTATCCAGAATGGTGCGTGTAGCAACAATCCCAAATATTATGTAAATTTCTGAGTATTTATTTTATGCCATGTTCCCCTGTTGAACTTTTAATACTGACATCACATGACGACTAATGTTCGCTCTCAGCCGAGTAGCATGAATCTCCCGAAGTGTCAGGATTAATATGCGTGTGGAAATACTCAATCAGAGGCATGCAAAGTCATTCTACCCTCTGAGATAAGTTCGTGATTTCGTATTGATTTGCGAAACTCACTGAAACTAATTAATTTTGTGACAACTCGCAAAGTTCAAACTTCGACCTGATTAATTTGTAAAAAATTAGGTCTTCTACGCGCTTAAAATCCTTAAGAAAATAATCCTAGACTGTCCATGTCAGTCTTAAAATAATCACGGCCACACGATTTGGCCAGATGATAGACGCATTTATATGTCTAGTTTGTCCTCAATGTTTCGTATTGTTAGTACTCGTTTTTGTCCTTATTATGGTGTTTTGTGTGTTTGTAGGTATTATTTGGAAATAAAGATTGTTGGAAAATTCGGCTTGAAAATTTGCTCGGAACACCCCCGGAAGACATTTGCTATTCGGACTCCCACTTAGGATAAGGGGTAACCCAATTACTAAGGGGCACCCAACTGATATTCGCACCCCCAGCTGTTGGTTAAGGGCTGACCTTCTTCTTCATTTCAAATTTTGAGAAGTGGCAGGAAAAACAAGTTCTCGCTTGGCAGATTTAAGGTTGAGAATTTAAGCATGTTTCGGTGAGACTAAATGACTGAGATTGTTTGGGTAGCTACCTTTGGGCCTAACAGGGTTGTTATGGGTCGATTCGTCGTCCAAATTTGGCTAGATAACTCGTGTTGGAGCAAAACAGAAAAGCATATATTCACGGGATTGCGTGAATTACAAGGAGTTCTACACGTGCTTGGAAGATTTGAGTCACCATTTGGAGCGTGCAGAAGATAAATAAGGAGATTTGACAGCTTCATAGCGTGTGAAAATCAAAATCAGAGGTGAAAAATGAAAAAATACCCCGTATCTTGCATGGAGAATAATCAAAAATATGTTGCAATTACTCGAGATATTTGGAGTTGTTGTGGCTTATAAATAGGTGCTGGGATATCAGTGAGAGGATACAGAGAGATTGGGAGAGTTGCAGAGCATCAGAAAGTCGAGAAAATCAAGTGGCAGGAAACCACCATTTCTGCTGCTGTGAAGAACACGAAGAACAAAAGACTACCAGAGGAAGTCGTTCATTGCTGAAGAACATAAGACACACACAGCGATCGTATTCGCTACAAAGTGACAACGGCGATTTACTATTTATCGTTCTCTATAACAGTTCGGTTTGTAACAAAAATAATTGTTACAAACCCGATTTTTCATTATTTCTCCCTTATTCATCATTTGTAAACCATTTTTGAGCATAAATAAATTCTTTTAGAGGGTTTTCAACATGATGAGCGGCTAAAATACCCAGTGACTGAGGCAACGGTCCAACGGAGGAAACTATTCACTCATATTTGATTGGTAATTTCTTTAATTATTTATTTTATTTAATTCACTAGGATCAACATAAAGATAAAATTGGTTTTCTTAATTAGTTGTGAATCAATTCGATGTGTTATGCTTAGAATCATTTCTTTGATAGTTCATGCTTAGGGATTACAATTTAATGTTTGGACACCATATAGATTAATAGTGAATTAACGAGAAAAAGAGCTTAACAATAATTCTTGAAATATCATTATAAACCAATCAATTAGGAGGAATTGTGGAATCCAGAGCCTTGGTCTATTTTTAAATCTTGAAATCACTTTTTATATTAAGTTTTGTTTGTTTTTAAGTTTTATAAGTCTAAAATCTTTTGCTTTCACAAGTCTCAACGAACTTATTTACTACAACATTATTGAGATCACATCACCAGACAATTCAACAAGCTTAGCCTCTTCCCAGCGGAACTAGGAAACCTCCATGATGTCCACCGGAATCCTTTTAGTTCACCCGCACCACCCCTAATCGCTAGTTAGAACCAGGGTGATTGCGTTGTCGAAGAGAAGCTCAAACGAGCTAAGATCGACCATAACGGTCTCAAATCTGTTAGAGCACTGCTCGGTCAAACTCGCATGCGTTGCTATCTCAAGCATGTTTGTCAATGTTAGTGATCAAAACTATAAGTATTGATTTCTAGCCTATTTATAAATGTCTCGGACTAGGGCATATATAGTGTAGTTGAGCTTAGATTCCACAAAGTTCATCATTTGAAGACGAAGAACTACTAAGGGGAGCTTGTGGAACTTCTTCGAAAAAAGGTATGTGGATACTTGAACTCACCTATCACTTGGAAAGTCTATTTATACTATCTCCTATATTGAGACATAAGTTGTGTTAAGATATAGTTTTCTCTATACACATTTGAGATTGATATTTCGCGCTGAGTATATCTTGCTTACATATTTCTCGAAATATGTGTTGGTAAGATTTCGCTTCGACCAAGTTCATCTTATATCATGAGAAAATTGCCGAGTAAAATCTTACATGGTTTGTGTGATACAATCATTTGATGTAAGCTTGGAATGTTTCGATAATGATCATTTCAATATCTTGAAAATTGATTTGATGCTAATAGTGTGTGAAAACGGCTATTATCATTATAGAAGAATGTTTAAATGATTGAAATAAACAGTTGAGAATGTAACCATCTTTGGATATAAGCATATATAGTGTGTTCGCGCATTAGTGTATAAATCCATAAACCGGGATCCAAGAGTATGCATATGTGTGTATACGAAATTGGTGAAGGAGACAGGTTAAGTATGCGTGCATATACGCATACTAGAGGAAGTTTTTGAACCGAAAATTTCTGCTGAGTTTGGTTTTGACAAACTCTTAAACTAGTCACGCATACTGGCGGAAGTTTTCAAACCAAAATTTTTTGCTGAGTTTGGAAACTAAACAAACTCAAATCCGGTTGCTTAAGTACGCGTACCCGTATGCATACTGACGGAAGTTTTCGAACCGAAAATTTCTGCTGAGTTTGGAAACTAAACAAACTCAAATCTGGTTACTTAAGTACGCATACCCGAACACATACTTAAGCTGGTTACTTTGTCAAATCGGTCAGTTCATGGAATTAAACATTTAAATCATAAGGAATGCAATCTTTGAAAACCGTGGCTATAATGTTCATGATTGATTAAAGTGAATCAAACCGATTTGGTTTTAATTGTGTTGTCTATGCAATTGAACAACTCTTTAACTATTTTCATTTGAGTCATTTGAACTAGTTATGGTTAAGATGAATAAGGTTGATATGAGAGTAATCATATGGCTAACCTCGGTTAACTATTTGTGAACCAACATGGTGTACACGTTTAGGTACAGTTACATAAACCTAAATGAGGGTACATTTCATTTGTGTTTAACAAGCTAAGTTCGATCTAACAATTGAAAGATATTAGCTTGGGAGAATCAGGTTTTTCATCTAACGGTGAATATTGAATGCTTTGTTACCAAGGTAACTTAGATTGCAAACCCTAATTTGAAAACTATATAAAGGAGAACTCTAGGATGTTCTTCGGGAATATAAGTCCGGGTTATTGATTGGTTCCTGTTCACATTGATTTATCAAAAGACGGAACAAAAAATCTTGGGTATTTATGTGGGAGACAGATTTATTCAATCCTATAGACTTTTCTGTGTGAGGCATATTTGTCTATCAAGTCTTCGATTTTGGGTCGTAGCAACTCTTGGTTGTGGGTGAGATCAACTAAGGGAATCAAGTGCGTAGTATCCTGCTGGGATCAGAGACATAAGGAGCGCAACTGTACCTTGAATCAGTGTGAGATTGATTAGGGTTCAACTACAGTCCAGTCCGAAGTTAATTGATAGTAGGCTAGTGTCTGTAGCGTCTTAATACAGTGTGGTGTTCAATCTGGACTAGGTCCCGGGGTTTTTCTGTATTTGCGGTTTCCTCGTTAACAAAATTATGTTGTCTGTGTTATTTCTATTCCGCATTATATTTTTTTATATAATTGAAATATCACAGGATGTTCGTTAAGATCAATCAATTAGAATATCCAACCTTTGGTTGTTGATTTACATTGATTGAAACTTGAACATTGGTCTTTGGTACCGTTCAAGTTGTTTCACATAATAATCAGGCTCACGGATTTCTATCTGTTTGATTTGCTGATTACATTGTGAAATAGAGATATTAAAACTCTTTGACACACTTTATTCTAGATTGAGTCTGACTGTCTAGTTGATTCTCTATAAAGTGTATTGGAGTAAGTCCTCTCAGATTGCTAAACGAATTGTTAGGTGTGGTTGTTAGACCCCCGCATTTTCAAAATCCATCACATCCGTCCAACTCCTTCGAACGATCAAAGAGGTGCTCGTGTGTTCACCCGCGACCCAGCTCTATCCCTAGTTGATCGACCTGCCCATGGCAAGACAAGAGCACGTTAAACCTATTGCTCAAAGAAGGGTTATCAACACAAGTAGCCAGAAACCATATTCTGATACAAGTCATAAATCAACCACACCTTCATAATTCCACATTCTGATCTCAAACACCTTCTTCGCTTCCCTCCCTAAGATAAACCCTTCTCCTTCACTTTGCGACCGAATTGAATCTGGAATGTTTAGGCCAGAGTATTACAACTTGATCTCTCGAATCTAAAAGTACTCCTGTGAAGTACATTTGTTTATGGTTTGAATTCGTTTCTCATCAACACACCCAAATTTACCGAAAATAGCAGAATCAGTTTTTACCCTTAAACAACTATAAATACTAAAATACCCAAGTTTGCATTTCGAGCAAACTATCCTAAGAGCCAGTAAAACTACCTTGTTGTGTTTTTACTGGTGGAGCCGTCTATTCGGAGAGGAAAGTACCTAATTAGGCGAATCTCTTATGACCACTCGCTTAAAGACTTCTGTGGGATCAAGAAGCTTTACGATCGAGTACCGTTGGTGGGAAACTAGATAATTGCAGTATTATTAGTTTTCGATTTTATTTGATGGACTAACAGTTGTTGAAATTTGATTTTACCTAGTTTGTTTATTCTTGAGAATCTTTTCTTCTGATATAAGATTCACTCAAACTAGATCGAAGTGTCGACGGGATCTTTAGAACTGTTTGTAGATATACAGACGTCTTGTGATAATCCATTGTTAACAGACTCCGTTCTGTGCGTGATTGATTACAGGAGATTCAAGTTGTGGTGTGCAGGTGTTTATTGAAGATTAAAGAAGATTTGAAGACAAAGAAGATTTCTTATTGGTTTCATAATCTTTGGTGTGCACAAAACTTAATCGATCGGGATCCAACTATAATCGATTTATCCTTGATAGATTTTATTGATTAGTTGCGTATGTAGTTGCGGAAATCCCACACTACACCCCTTACTATAATTCACTCAACTAATCCATTTGAAGATGAGTAACAATAGATTTTATTGATTATTTTCTTGAAATGTTTACAAAGAAAGATAGAACAGAGCTAAAGAAATTACAATCACTCTTAACTTTCTCTCTCCTAATGACTTGCTTAACAATCCAAAAAGAACTCTCTCTCACAACAGATTTACTCAACCCTTTATATAGGGTATTACATAATGGATGATAGATAAACTGTCCTTTATTTTCGGGAATGACTCGCGAAGTATCGCAAGTGTATAAGTGTTCGTCTTCGCGACACTCCTAAATCTCGCCAAATCTTCACAGTACTTTTCTCCTGTTCTGGCTGTGCCGTCATCCATTGCGTCATTTATATTATTTCCCTGCGACACCTTCGCAATGCTGTTGTTTATTGATCTCGCAAAGTATTGATGTCGCGATATTCTGATCCTACATCTTGCCTCTTCTCATGTCTTTTCTGCGAAGGAGAAAATGTCATGAGAACCAATATTTTAAAATGCCGCAATTGCTCATCTTTATCTCGCGATTGTTCACTTTTATCCGTTTTATTCATGTACGGAATTTATTACAGGTGTTTCTTCTTCCACTCTTTTCTTGACACGTCTCTTTCAACCGCTTATTCTTGACCATTCACGTCCCATCTCGCATTAAATGCATTTGTTTTCTTGAGGATTCTCTTCTCTATATATAGTTTTCTTACCCTTCTCTTTTTCTCTTTTATTTTCCCTCCGCAACTTTCCTTTAACTTTCTTCCTCCGCAATTTGCGCTCGCTCATCTGTAATCCTCCTCCAATTCTCTCAATCTTCAATTGTCCATTCATTCCCATACTATATTAATGGCTTCACTTGGTCGTACATATAAACCCCTTTTTGAAGAAACTCAAAAGAATTTGCAGGAGAAGGGTTTCACTTTATCAATCATTCCGATCAAAAATCTTCATCTATTCCTCTCGCAAGATTTGTTTTCGATCATCGGTGTGATGATCAGAAAATCATAGTCTCGCTAGGTCAACTCCTCGCAGGCCTTCCCATTCCTCTATTCAATCCCGAGATACCATTATTCTATAAAATTCTTGCTCATGAGAAATTCTCGCGAGCTATTTATCAATTGAGCGGCGACTGCATCCGTCTGATGCTTGAATTTGCCAACCGTGGCGCTGGCAAAGGATCTTTATATTCTGATGATTTCAAGGATCCTAGATTCGTAAACTTAGAAATAGTCGCTGAGAAGTATACCGTGGAATTTGTTTTTGAAAATTATAAAGTAATAAATATGAGAAATGATAAATCTCGTTGGGGTGCTTGGTTGAAAAGAAAAGATAATATTCCCGATGACAAGCTACTTATGAAAGATATTGATTGGCACTCGGGCAACAATAGTACTTCTCGTCATTCTAAAGATGAGAAATGGTGGGTTGTTCCTTTAATTCTGAATGGACCCTATATCGCAGGTTCACACGTACTCCCTGCGGATCTCGCAGACTATCATCCTTGGGAATTTAAGTGGCCCGAGAAGGCAAAAGAGGTATATTTCCTACTTTAGGTTTTGCTTTTTGATGAGTGCTAAATAGTGCATATTTATACACCTTTTTATTGGCATTTTACTCATCTTTTGCGCTTAGAAATCAGATATTATCCCAGATTCTGTGTTTTCTTTGTTTTCAAGAATAAATATTTGTATTAATTAATTTTGTGTTTTTAGGTAATAAATAGAGCTCGGAGAATCTGAGGAGCCAAAGAGCAGAAGAATTGGAGTCAAACATCTATGGAGCAGATAGCCAAAGCCCGCGCGCGAATCAGTTGCAACCCAACAAGGAATACATGGGCTAGAGCTACCCACGACCCGGATCCGAGCCCGTCCACTCCAAGCCGTTGAGATCACACCTGGATACATCCTACGGTCGCTGCCTCCACGCGCATCGGAGTTCGGTGCTCCCGTGCAACACCAGATCACTCCAAATCATGCTGAGCCGTTGAGATTCTTCTCCTAGATCTGACGCTCGCTCCATCAGTCTCATCAAAGCTTGCTATCCTCGCTCCACAACAAAACGCCCTAACCCTATACACCCCATCGACCCACCTCATTTCTCTTCTTCTCCTTCTCTTTCTTCTCCCCGACCAGCCTCTCTGCAAAACCTATTCTCCACCTTCTCCTCCCTTCCCCATGGCAGAGCAGAGCTGCCGCTTCCACCACCTCCATCATCACCTTCCTGACATCAAACAACAACTCCAACAACCACCTGCGCCTCATCTCTAACCCTAGATATCTCTTTTGTAGTTTCTACCAACCCTAGAAACTAAATCAGAGATAACTAGAGCTAGGGTTTCCAGTCAATCACCCGCATGGAGCTCTGAGGCGATTAGACAGAAGGGAGAAGCGATTCAGGGTATGGGTTTGTTGATTTTTCGAATTAAAATAGAAATTAGGGTTTAGTATTTTGGAATTACTTTTGCATGTATAAATAAGAGAGGTAGAAGATGATTTTGCTCATGCCTGGATTAGCCAGAGCATCCTTGTAGTTTTAATTTGTGTTATTTTTATGTTTTAATTCAGTTGCTAGGGTTTCATTGAAACCCTAATTCTCTGTTTTGAGTTCAACCATGTTGAGTTGTTCTTGAGTACTTAATTTACAAGATAACCCTCAATTCTGGTATTGCAGTACTTTACTCTCACAATGGATGCCCTGCATCCATTGTAGTTAGGTTACAACTGTATTGTTTATACCTCAGCTCAAACTTAAGAAATAGATGCTAATTCCCTTGACTGGTTGTGCTTAATTAGACAACCAGTGCTCCGGGTTAGTGCCTTAGCTGTTATCTGAGTTATCACTAGGAGAAACTCCTTAGATAGGAGGTAGAATTGACACCCTGCCCTTATCAGCCACAGGACAAGAAAGCTTCAACTCAGTTGAGCACACAATAGGAGTTAGAGGTAGATTTGAAGACCTTAGCAACCCCCATTGTCACTATCTTTTCCTTAGTTTAGAATCACTTTAGTTCAAACTCTGCCGTATCGGCAACAAAAACATCTGTGTTACACATTGTCACTTGAAACTCAGTCTAGCAAACCTTAGATCAAAATCAGAGCACCACAAGTCCTTGTGGGATCGACCCGTACTTGCCGCGTCTCCGATAGACGCCGTGCACTTGCGGTTTATAACATGTAGGCTTAAAATTATACACATTCCGAGGCCTACCAAGTTTTTGGCGCCGTTGCCGGGGACTTGGCGCGTGCCTTGCTGATTTTTGGCTAATACTTCAATGAGATTCATCCATCCCTATACATATTTACATTGTTTTTGCTGTTTTTAGTCCTTTGCTATTTTAACTTAGCTTAAATTCTTTCATATGTTACATTTTTACATTCTGTCATTGCATCTGTAGTTTCCTATTGTTCTTGTTTGACTTAGTATAACTTGTAGTCACCATAACCATGTACTTGTAGCTTAGCTGTTTGCATCTTCTCTTGCATTTGTTCATTGCATCTTCACTAGCCCTGTAACTTGTAGCTCAGCTGGAGCTTTGTCATTAGTTTACAAGGAGACTAAGCAGCCCTGTATCTTAGTGCTGCCTTGTAACTCTTGATCCCTTTCAGTCCAAGATACTCTCAGTGCATATTCTGTAGCACTGAGAACTGAGTTTGACATTGAGCTGTTGCTTAGTCCTGTAGCATAGCCCTGAGTTCTGAGTGCTAAGCTCTGCAGTTGTAGCACTATAGCTCCTTTGCTTCAGCTGTGCAACCGAGAACCGAACTCCTTTTTGAGCTAGCAAGTGCAATTGGAGCAGCTAAACCAACCCAGGGAAACCAAGGAAAAGCCCAGAACTTGAGCTTGTGCTGCTTTGCAAACTGGTAGGTCTGAGCCAACCCAAGGATAAGTGCATGAATTGAGGTTAGTAACTGAACTTCCCCTGTATGCCCAAGGAAAAGTGCAGGTGCCTGTACATTACTAAGCCTCCCATGAAAACCTGAAAGCCCTGTGCATCACCCTGAGCATAACCCTGTTGAATGATTTGTGCATAACCCTATTGGCTGAAACCTGAGCAAGTTGTATGTATAATCTCCGACTCTGCACCTTGACCTTGAGCTGCATCTTAATTGTGCTTGTATGCTCCCTGAGCTTGTGCTCATTAACCATTGCAAAAATCCATCAACCCTGAGCACAGCTCCAGCCCCTGCAGCTGTAGAGCTTGAGTGCAACCTGGTTAGCCTAGGTTAGCTGTAGCCTAAGCATAACCCTGAGCATAACCCAATTGCTGCTTTACCTGTGTTGTGATTCATCTGTGCCTAAACTGTCATGTGCATAAGCTTCTCATTTGCTGTGCATATAATCTCAGCTCGTCTGAGCCCTGTGCTGGAGCACCTAACTTCCAGCCCCTGCAGCTGTGAGTTAGGGCTTGGATAGTCAGGTTAGCCTGCAAACAAGTGTGCAAACCCTGAGCCCATAACTTCAATTTGCCCTGAGCTCCAGCCCCTGCAGCTGTCGAGCCTCAGCTGCAACCTAGCTAAACAAGTTAGCCTTAGCCATAGTGACATCAACTGGGCTGGTTGCCATCTGCCTTTCAATTTTTTTGAATAAACTTGTCACTGAACCTTCTGGGCCTGAACCTGTCAACCCCGTTGAGTCAAGTAGTAAAATGCTAGCTCTGATCATGTGTTGAATCATTTGCCAAAATTGTGAAATTCATATCTGAAATATGCTGAGCTATAAGCCTCATGGTGCTTTGAACTGATTATGCTATATCTGTGGTAACTCCAATCTGTGCTGTATAATCTGCTCTGTGTTGTGCTTTGACCTGCTAAGTTTAGCTGCAATTAGAGCTGTGCTGTGTCATTAAGAGTGAGTTGTGAGTAATCTAATTTGTGATGTGAGTTGCACTTAGACTTGTGCTGTGTAATCACTACCAGCAATGACAAGCACCCTTGTGTGTTTAGCTTTGAGAACTTAGGTGTCTTTTTATAAATCTGTGTTGTTCAGTGTTGTGCTGAGCACAAAACTTATGTTGTGCACCCTTTCATCAGCAGCAACCATTATCCCTTAGTAATTGAAGCTGGTGTATGTCATTTGTGAGAGTTGTGGTCAAGTTGTGCTTGGCCTGACCAGAGCATAAGCTGCATTGAGACCTAGGCTGCACATAAGCTGGAAACCAACCTCTGTGCCCTGCCAGAGCTGGGCATAAGTTTTGCACAATCTGTGCCAATCCCTGCACCAAAGCAACCTGAGTACATGCTGTGCAGTGGACAAAACCCACACAGCTGAAGCCCAACCTGGGCTTTACATTCTGCCAACACACTAAGCCCACATAAGCCTCTCTGCTGGGCTCTGCTCACTGCTGGGCCGCTTCTACCTAAGCTGGGCTGCTCACAATCAAATTGTTGGGCTGTCTGCACATATCTGGGCCTTGCACAACAAATAGGTTTTGCACAAAACCTGGGCTTAAACCAAACTGAGCCCACAGTCCCACTGGGCTGTACATTCCCAACAAACCAAATTCCACATAAACCAAACCAAAGCCCAATAAACCAAATTCCCACATAAACCAAAGCCCATTTTCATGTTCTATGTTTCTGTACATTATCTTTTGGGTTGACCCTCAACTCGTTAGATTGTTAGTAAATTTTTGTATATAATTCAGTAGGACTTGTTAATTTTTCTTTATTGATTCGGTTGAGTCTTCTTGCGCATATATGATGCTAATCCGATATGATATGTTGGATTCTAGCCTTAACGAATGAAGCTCTAACCGTGCTCCGCCGATATCCGGTAATCTCTTCCCTTTTCTCTTATCAGCATAGTTCTCTCGGTATGTGACTGTTTAAAAATTTTTCTATATGTCGACACATTGAGGACAATGTTTGATTTAGGTTTGGGGGTACATTTGCATTTGCATATAGAGTTTTTAGTCTTTTTAATCTTTTATTTTCATATAAAAAAAAAAAAAAAAAAAAAAAAAAAAAATTCAAAAACCCTTTTTGTAAAAACCTCCAACTTTTAGAGATTTTAGAGTCACTAGCATGCTTCTAGCTATGTTTACATAGAGATTTCGAAGTAGAAATAACAAAAGATAGAAGTACCGGAGAACACAATCGGGTTTCTTAGTTGATTAGAGCGTTAAAGTCGGATTTAACCATACCGGAGGGCGAATTAGGTCTTTGTTTAGATATTCGGTAGTAGAATTGTGATCACCCATAGTGGAGACTACCCATTTTACATCAAGTGAGGCACCAACCTTCAATTTTTGCAACTTTCTAGAAAAGTCTGTCGAATGTGTGTCACCGTACGTAAATTCGGGTAGGAATGGTGAGCTACCCAACTTCGCACCAATTTCAAAGCACTACTTTTGATCTCTTGAGTGCTAGTTTTTGTCAATCATGAGGGTGACGTCTAAAGATGAAAACTTCTTCTAAATACCGATTTGCAGTTAGCATCACTTTCTCTCTCTCAATCAGCAAAACCAATAGAAACATATCATCGTCAGCAAGCGGAGCATCATCAGAATATTGAAAGAAAAATTGATATAGTCCAAGGTTTATGTGCAACAAAGAAAAGAAAATAGGATGAGAATTAATAAAATTTATAAAATCAAGACAATACAAGTGTGGAAAAATTGAGTGATAAAGTCCTTTGTCCATGGAGTTAGTTGTTTCATTATTTGTATTTTTATTTTCACTTATTGTAAATTAAAAAAAAAAAAAAAAATGCAATAAAAAAAAAATATATATTAGTTTATTTTTGCTACCACCATGGTAAAGAAGAGTTCAAGAAGAAAAAATCCAAACAACAAGGAATTTGAGTAGAAAAGTTAAAAATTGTCAAGTTTTGTGAAGTTTAGAAGTTCGTCATCAACATTTGAAGACCGAAGACCGAAGATTGAAGACGTTTCTATGGTTCTTATGAGAGAGTGATATTAATTGCCGATCGGGTGAGAAGCGAGTGAGTACTCCACCCCTTGCTAATGGTTGATTTCCTTTCTTAGAGATCATCGAAAAAAAAAAGAGATTCTTTTTATCCACACTTTTGTGGAGTCTCCGCATTTTATTTTCGGAAGGTTATCCTTCTTACCTACAACGTGTGCGGGATTTCTCTCTTTACTCCTGCCTGCACACATGAGAGACTAAAAAAGCGATCTTTTTGAGTGCAATTATCATAAAACCCTAATGGTGAGGAAGAAGTTGAGACTTATGATCACAATCGAATCCGAATTCTTTCATATGGTATGGTTACTTCTCGCTCAAAGACTTAAGGATGAGAATGCGTTCTTTGGTAGTTCTAACTTCATGTTACTAGCTTGAAATTCTATGTCCTCATAGCTTCTTGGATGCTTGAGACTCTTTTACACTCTGAAGTTGGAGAAGGTTTTGTGGGTACACCTCTGGTAAACCCTCACGAGACTACAACTCGTCCACTAGGGACACCTAGGGGTTTAAAGGCTTAGTGCATACGCTAAATGCATTCGAGAGACCTGCGACAGGGGTATAGTTAGGATTTATTATTTTCTGTTTCACTTGAGGACAAGTAAAATTCAGGTTTGGGGGTATTTGATGAGTGCTAAATAGTGCATATTTATACACCTTTTTATTGGCATTTTACTCATCTTTTGCGCTTAGAAATCAGATATTATCCCAGATTCTGTGTTTTCTTTGTTTTCAAGAATAAATATTTGTATTAATTAATTTTGTGTTTTTAGGTAATAAATAGAGCTCGGAGAATCTGAGGAGCCAAAGAGCAGAAGAATTGGAGTCAAACATCTATGGAGCAGATAGCCAAAGCCCGCGCGTGAATCAGTTGCAACCCAACAAGGAATACATGGGATAGAGCTACCCATGACCCGGATCCGAGCCCGTCCACTCCAAGCCGTTGAGATCACACTGGCTACATCCTACGGTCGCGCTCCACGCGCATCGAGTTCGTTGCTCCGTGCAACACCAGATCACTCCAAATCATCTCGAGCCGTTGAGATTCTTCTCCTAGATCTGACGCTCGCTCCATCAGTCTCATCAAAGCTTGCTATCCTCGCTCCACAACAAAACGCCCTAACCCTATACACCCCATCGACCCACCTCATTTCTCTTCTTCTCCTTCTCTTTCTTCTCCCCGACAAGCTCTGCAAAACCCATTCCGCCACTCTCCTCCCATACCGACTGCAGAGCTTCATCATCACCGCCATCTCCTTCTCCTGCCACCACCACCACTCTACCTCCTATCTTCAGTAGCCACTTATTCTTCCTCTCTATCTCGAATCATCTCTCTCATAGCTTCTTTAACCTAGAAGCTAGGTCAGAGATAATTAGGGTTAGGGTTTGTACAACAGCCACGCATGGAGTTGCTCTGAGGCGATTGACAGAAGGGAGAGCAGATTGAGCGACGTGGGTGAGAGATTATCTTCTTATTTTTCTATGTTTGTAGTTTTGGGTAATTTCTGGCATGTATAAATAGAGTTGTGAGGTTGTGTAGAAACGCATGCCTGGGCTAGCCAGAGCGTCAATTAGCTTTACTTGTGTTTAATTTGTATTTCTTGTTATTAAATCATGTTCTAAGTAATTAACTAGGGTGTTGTTGAAACCCCTAATCTTATGTCAAGTAGTTAGCCTTTGGATTTATTTGTGCAGCTCTATAACATGATTAGGATTAGTAGTTAATTGTAAGCTTTTGACCCTGTGATGGAGTGTACTGTAAGAAGACACTCCATACTAGGGGGAGATAGTGGATCAGTTGATGGATATCCACCTGAGACCTTCATGTGAAGGCTCAAGAGCATAACCATAGGAAAATTGCTTTAGCATAAGGTTGGAGGGTGAATGCAATCACCCTAGTGCCCTTCAATTAGCTATAATCTCCTTTGCTCCTTAGTTTAGAGTCACATCTAAATATCAGTCGCATCGACACTCAAACTTTTATGTTACATACTCACTTGAATTCAGTTAGCAAGCCTTGATCAACATAAGCACCACAAGTCCTTGTGGGATCGACCCCACTCTGCCGCGTCTCCGATAGACGCCGTGCACTTGCGGTATAACATGTAGGCTTAAATCTAAACCCTTTCTCGAGCCTACCAAGTTTTTGGCGCCGCTGCGGGATATTAATTGAAGACCGAAGACCGTTAAAAAGTTTTTGAGTAGAAAAGTTAAAAATTGTCAAGTTTTGTGAAGTTTAGAAGTTCGTCATCAACATTTGAAGACCGAAGACCGAAGATTGAAGACGTTTCTATGGTTCTTATGAGAGAGTGATATTAATTTCCGATCGGGTGAGAAGCGAGTGAGTACTCCACCCCTTGCTAATGGTTGATTTCCTTTCTTAGAGATCATCGGAAAAAAAAAAGATTCTTTTTATCCACACTTTTTGTAGAGTCTCCAAATTTTATTTTCGGAAGGTTATCCTTCTTACCTACAACGTGCGCAGGATTTCTCTCTTTACTCCTGCCTGCACACATGAGAGACTAAAAAAAGTGATCTTTTTGAGTGCAATTATCATATAACCCTAATGGTGAGGCAGAAGTTGAGACTTATGATCACAATCGAATCCGAATTCTTTCATATGGTATGGTTACTTCTCGCTCAACAATTAAGGATGAGAATGCGTTCTTTGGTAGTTCTAACTTCATGTTACTAGCACGCAGAAATTCTATGTCCTCATAGCTTCTTGGATGCTTGAGACTCTTTTACACCGAAGTTGGAGAAGGTTTTGTGGGTACACCTCCGGGGTAAACCCTCACGAGACTACAACTCGTCCACTAGGGACACCTAGGGGTTTAAAGGCTTAGTGCATACGCTAAATGCATTCGAGAGACTGCGACAGGGGTATAGTTAGGATTTCTTATTTTGTTTCACTTGAGGACAAGTAAAATTCAGGTTTGGGGGTATTTGATGAGTGCTAAATAGTGCATATTTATACACCTTTTTTATTGGCATTTTACTCATCTTTTGCGCTTAGAAATCAGATATTATCCCAGATTCTGTGTTTTCTTTGTTTTCAAGAATAAATATTTGTATTAATTAATTTTGTGTTTTTAGGTAATAAATAGAGCTCGGAGAATCGAGAGCCAAAGAGTTAAGAATTGGAGTCAAACATCTATGGAGCAGAGATATCCAAAGCCCGAAAATCAGTTGCAACCCAACAAGGAATACATGGGCTAGAGCTACCCACGACCCGGATCCGAGCCCGTCTACTCCAAGCCGTTGAGATCACACAGCTACATCCTACGGTCGCTGCCTCCACGCGCATCGGAGTTCGCTGCTCCGTGCAACACCGAGATCACTCCAAATCATGCCGAGCCGTTTGAGATTCTTCTCCTAGATCCGACGCTCGCTCCATCGGTCTCATCAAAGCTTGCTATCCTCGCTCCACAACAAAACGCCCTAACCCTATACACCCCATCGACCCACCTCATTTCTCTTCTTCTCCTTCTCTTTCTTCTCCCCGACCAGCTCTGCAAAACCCATTCCGCCACTCTCCTCCCATACCGACTGCAGAGCTTCATCATCACCGCCATCTCCTTCTCCTGCCACCACCACCACTCTACCTCCTATCTTCAGTAGCCACTTATTCTTCCTCTCTATCTCGAATCATCTATCTCATAGCTTCTTTAACCTAGAAGCTAGGTCAGAGATAATTAGGGTTAGGGTTTGTACAACAGCCACGCATGGAGTTTCTCTGAGGCGATTGATGGGAAGGGAGAGCAGATTGAGCGACGTGGGTGAGAGATTATCTTCTTATTTTTCTATGTTTGTAGTTTTGGGTAATTTCTGGCATGTATAAATAGAGTTGTGAGGTTGTGCAGAAACGCATGCCTGGGCTAGCCAGAGCGTCAATTAGCTTTACTTGTGTTTAATTTGTATTTCTTGTTATTAAATCATGTTCTAAGTAATTAACTAGGGTGTTGTTGAAACCCCTAATCTTATGTCAAGTAGTTAGCCTTTGGATTTATTTGTGCAGCTCTATAACATGATTAGGATTAGTAGTTAATTGTAAGCTTTTGACCTGTGATGGAGTGTCTTGTAAGAAGACACTCCATACTAGGGGGAGATAGTGGATCGATTGATGGATATCCACCGAGACCTTCATGTGAAGGCTCAAGAGCATAACCATAGGAAAATTGCTTTAGCATAAGGTTGGAGGGTGAATGCAATCACCCTAGTGCCCTTCAATTAGCTATAATCTCCTTTGCTCCTTAGTTTAGAGTCACATCTAAATATCAGTCGCATCGACACTCAAACTTTTATGTTACATACTCACTTGAATTCAGTTAGCAAGCCTTGATCAACATAAGCACCACAAGTCCTTGTGGGATCGACCCGTACTTGCCGCGTCTCCGATAGACGCCGTGCACTTGCGGTATAACATGTAGGCTTAAATCTAAACCCTTTCTCAGGCCTACCAAGTTTTTGGCGCCGCTGCCGGGGATATTAATTGAAGACCGAAGACCGTTAAAAAGTTTTTGAGTAGAAAAGTTAAAAATTGTCAAGTTTTGTGAAGTTTAGAAGTTCGTCATCAACATTTGAAGACCGAAGACCGAAGATTGAAGACGTTTCTATGGTTCTTATGAGAGAGTGATATTAATTTCCGATCGGGTGAGAAGCGAGTGAGTACTCCCACCCCTTGCTAATGGTTGATTTCCTTTCTTAGAGATCATCAGAAAAAAAAAGATTCTTTTTATCCACACTTTTGTGGAGTCTCCATATTTTATTTTCGGAAGGTTATCCTTCTTACCTACAACGTGTGCAGGATTTCTCTCTTTACTCCTGCCTGCACACATGAGAGACTAAAAAAGCGATCTTTTTGAGTGCAATTATCATGAAACCCTAATGGTGAGGCAGAAGTTGAGACTTATGATCACAATCGAATCCGAATTCTTTCATATGGTATGGTTACTTCTCGCTCAACACTTAAGGATGAGAATGCGTTCTTTGGTAGTTCTAACTTCATGTTACTAGCACGCAGAAATTCTATGTCCTCATAGCTTCTTGGATGCTTGAGACTCTTTTACACTCTGAAGTTGGAGAAGGTTTTGTGGGTACACCTCTGGTAAACCCTCACGAGACTACAACTCGTCCACTAGGGACACCTAGGGGTTTAAAGGATTAGTGCATACGCTAAATGCATTCGAGAGACATGCGACAGGGGTATAGTTAGGATTTCTTATTTTCTATTTCACTTGAGGACAAGTAAAATTCAGGTTTGGGGGGTATTTGATGAGTGCTAAATAGTGCATATTTATACACCTTTTATTGGCATTTTACTCATCTTTTGCGCTTAGAAATCAAATATTATCCCAGATTCTGTGTTTTCTTTGTTTTCAAGAATAAATATTTGTATTAATTAATTTTGTGTTTTTAGGTAATAAATAGAGCTCGGAGAATCTGAGGAGCCAAAGAGAAGAAGAATTGGAGTCAAACATCTATGGAGCAGATAGCCAAAGCCCGCGCGCGAATCAGTTGCAACCCAACAAGGAATACATGGGCTAGAGCTACCCACGACCCGGATCCGAGCCCGTCCACTCCAAGCCGTTGAGATCACACCTGGCTACATCCTACGGTCGCTGCCTCCACGCGCATCGGAGTTCGCTGCTCCCGTGCAACACCAGATCACTCCAAATCATGCTGAGCCGTTGAGATTCTTCTCCTAGATCTGACGCTCGCTCCATCAGTCTCATCAAAGCTTACTATCCTCGCTCCATAACAAAATGCCCTAACCCTATACACCCCATCGACCCACCTCATTTCTCTTCTTCTCCTTCTCTTTCTTCTCCCCAACCAGCTCTGCAAAACCCATTCTCCACCTTCTCCTCCCTTCCCCATGGCCAACAAGCCTCGCTTCCACCACCTCCATCATCACCTTCCCGACATCAAACAACAACTCCAACAACCACCTGCGCCTCATCTCTAACCCTAGATATCTCTTTTGTAGTTTCTACCAACCCTAGAAACTAAATCGGGAGATAACTAGAGCTAGGGTTTCGGTCAATCACCGCATGGAGCTTTGAGGCGATTAGATCAAAGGAGAAGCGATTCAGGGGTATGGGTTTGTTGATTTTTCGAATTAAAATAGAAATTAGGGTTTGGTATTTTGGAATTACTTTTGCATGTATAAATAAAGAGGTAGAAGATGATTTTGCTCATGCCCGGGATTAGCCGTGAGCATCCTTGTAGTTTTAATTTGTGTTATTTTTATGTTTTAATTCAGTTGCTAGGGTTTCATTGAAACCCTAATTCTCTGTTTTGAGTTCAACCATGTTGAGTTGTTCTTGAGTACGTAATTTACAAGATAACCCTCAATTCTGGTATTGCAGTACTTTACTCTCACAATGGATGCCATGCATCCATTGTAGTTAGGTTACAACCGTATTGTTTATACCTCGGCTCAAAATTAAGAAATAGATGCTAATTCCCTTGATCGGTTGTGCTTAATTAGACAACCAGTGCTTCGGTTAGTGCCTTAGCTGTTATCCGAGTTATCACTAGGAGAAACTCCTTAGATAGGAGGTAGAATTGACACCCCGCCCTTATCGCCCACAGAAAAGAAAGCTTCAACTCGGTTGAGCACACAATAGGAGTTAGAGGTAGATTTGAAGACCTTAGCAACCCCCATTGTCACTATCTTTTCCTTAGTTTAGAATCACTTTAGCTCAAACTCTGCCGTATCGGCAACAAAAACATCTGTATTACACATTGTCACTTGAAACTCAGTCTAGCAAACCTTAGATCAAATCGAGCACCACAAGTCCTTGTGGGATCGACCCGTACTTGCCGCGTCTCCGATAGACGCCGTGCACTTGCGGTTTATAACATGTAGGATTAAAATTATACAAATTCCGAAAGAAAAGAAAATAGGATGAGAATTAATAAAATTTATAAAATCAAGACAATACAAGTTGTGGAAAATTGAGTGATAAAGTCCTTTGTCCATGGAGTTAGTTGTTTCATTATTTGTATTTTTATTTTCACTTACTTGT
Organism: Papaver armeniacum; assembly: GCA_023531295.1. NCBI lineage: Eukaryota > Viridiplantae > Streptophyta > Magnoliopsida > Ranunculales > Papaveraceae > Papaver > Papaver armeniacum. The sequence goes on from JAJJWW010012153.1 coordinate 150,947, forward strand.
AAAAAAAAAAAAAAAAAAAAAAATCAAAATCAAAAAATCAAAAAAAATATTGTAGTTTATTTTTGTCCTTTGTTCAAACTTTGTTTACCAATAGAATTGGCACCGTGAAACCACCGGGATCCGTGCACTTTGTAGGCATCTTCTTCAATAGCATAGCCGACGCACTCTCGCCAACTTTAGTAATTTCATTATCAAGCAACCTATCCTTCTTGATGCATAATTCCTTCATGAACTTGGCATACCTTTGGAATTGTCTTGATTGCCTCAATGAATGGGATGTTGATTTCAATCTTCTTGAAGATATCCATAAAGTGCCTTGTCTTGAGCTTCTTTCTTGGATTTAGCAAACGACTAGAAAAGGAGGTGGAGTAGTGAAAGTAGAAAAGGTTCCTTGGATTGGTCGCTTGGTGTGGAATTCTCCTTTAAAGCAGTTTCCTCCTTGTCATTGATCACCTCTTCACTAACTTCCTCATAATGACTTGGACCCTCCACTTGCCTTCCACTTCTTAAAGTAACCGCATTAACATTCTCTCTTGGATTCACAAATGGTTGTGAAGGAAGTTTTGTGGATGCTTGAGATTTCAATAAATTCACATCGGCCGCCAATTGTCCCATTTGAGTTTGTAAGTCCTTGATGGCCAATCGGTCTTTTGTTGGTTTTGTTGGCTTTGTTGGAACATAGAAGTAAGACCTTGCATACCTTGCATTAACGCATTGAGCTTGTCATCATTCAAAGAATCACGCTCCTTGACTTGTTGTGGTTGAAATTGTTGTTGAGGTTGGAAACGTGATTGTTGAAAACCACCTCGTTGCTCATATGGATTAGAAAACCGCTTGCTTGTTTGCATAACTAAAATTAGGATGATCCCTCCACCGGATTATAGGTATTGGAGTATGGATCGTATTTTGGCCTTTGATTTGGATATAAAGCATTCACTTGTTGGTCTCACCATCCAGAATAATTACTAGCGCCATCCTTTGAATCATTGTCTCCATGTTACTCATCCTTTGATCAAGATGTGATGAAGAATCACTAACTTCATGCACTCGCCTAACCATTGGTTCATCCCTTGTGTAGAATTATTGCGAGTTTGCCGCCATACTTTCAATTAACTCTCTAGCTTCGGTCAAAGTCTTGTTCATTAGTGCACCACCACCACAAGCGTCAAGAAGAGACCTATCACTTGAGTGAAGAGCTTCATTAAGTATTGGAGTATCATAACGTCACTAAATTGATGGTGTGGACAACTTGCCACCAACTCTTGTATTTTCCCAACATTCATACAATGGTTCTCCCACTTGTTGTTTCAATCCACAAATCTCCTACCGCATTTGAGTAGCTTTGGATGCGGGAAAATATCTCTCGAGGGAAAGTTTCTTCATCCCATTCCATGTTGTGATACTTCCTAAGGCAAATAATATAACCATTCCTTAGCATTGCCTCGCCAAAGAAAACGGAAAGCTTTCAACAATGCTCCATCCGCATTAGTCTCCGGTGGAAGCATAGCCATAACTATGGCATAGAAGTCCATAAGATGTTTATTTGGGTCCTCATTCACCATGCCATGGAACTTTGGTAACTCTCTAATCAACCCCGGGTTTGATTTCGAAGGTTGAGTTAGTTTGGATACACCATTGTTGTGTATCAAGCTTGTGAGAAGCTAGGTCCTTGAGTGTACGATCACCCATTGTTTCTTCCTCTTTATCCAATCACTTGATGAAGAAGGAGAAAGTGGAGTGTATCGCACGAATGAAATCCTTTAGTTGAGTGCCGGATCAAGACGTATTGACTCTGGTCTACCCCCTTTAAGCATTCACCAAAGGAATAACACTCCGAAACAAGATTTCACAAACTTGATGCGTGTCGTAGGTGCAATCAAATTAATTCAAAATTTCCACTCAATTAAAAATAATATAATGGAAGTCAAGTTCGTTCCTACGAGGAGCAAGAGATCTTAGTTGTAAAAGTTGTCACGAAAGGGGGTGTAAAAAGCAAAATAAAAATAAACAAAGCAATTAAAATCGAAAGTTGAAAGATGAAAGCAATAAGAGAGACAAGATCAAGGAATCCTTCTTCGTTACGAAACAATGAATTAAAGTTATGTTCTTTTCTACTTGTTATTAGTCATGATTATCACCAACCGTAGGATAAAGGGTCCGCTTAGCTAAGCCCCAAAATCCCTAATTTCATCACCTGAGTAACTAAGTTCGCTTAGTTATCGATTCTATTCAAAAGAACCACCTTGAGGTCCGCTTACAAGATGTAATTCCCGAGAATGCATTAAGATTTATGAATTTAGGTTTAGTACTAGTAGTTAAACTTTAGTTCGCTTGGTCCACTTTCTAGCGTTGTTTCTACACACAATTGCTCCACGGAATCCCTCCGCAAGGTCTCGTGTTTTCTACTTGTGTAAAGAGTCAAAGAACGATTACGTATTCCCTAACTTATACTAGATATAGATCAATTAACAAATCAATTTAGCGTGCACTCCAAACAATCTATCAATCAATCATGAATGTCTTTAAGATCACTCCTATTAGTAAAAACAATCGATAATCATGTGAAAAATCTCAAGATAGAATTGAAAACAAAAACTCAAATCATGTTAAGAACTAGGAATTCATCCTCAATCAATAAGAAAATTAGCTACTCATGTTTTTGAAATTCACACAAATAATAATAATTAAAAGAAGAATTTTCAAATTCACACAAGTAATTAAAAAGAAAAATCTTAGAAAAGCAAGCAAAAACACAAGTGTTGTGTGTGTAGAGAGGTGTGTAGAAGTTGTAGAAAACTTCTCTATTTATAGGCTTCAATATTCTCCAAATCTTCTAAGGAGTAGAATCCTTTTCCTTTTGCAATTCAATTTCCAATTCCAAGCTTTTCTCAACTCTTCCACCTTCTCTTTCCAAATTTGAGTCCAATTCTCCATCCAATTCCTAGCCCAAGTCTTCACACCCATGAGAGAAGTCCATAGAAAATTTCGAAATTTTGGTCGCCGGAAAATCGGGATTGTGGCCGGAATTTAGCCGGAATTGTCACCGTCGGCCATCCTGAAAATTTCTCCGTCGGAGAATATTCGACGGAATATTCCGTCGGTCCTCCGTTAGGACTAACGGTCAAAAGTCAACCCGTTAGTCAACTGTTAGTCAGTGGGTCAAGGGATAGGACTGAGTCAGCATCGAGTCAGCAGCGAGTCAGCTGCTTAGTTAGCTGAATAATCTTACTCAGCTGAGCTGGATCGGCTAGATCACTGAGCTGGATCGGTTCATCGCCGGGTTAACTCGCCAGAAGAGAAATTTGGCAGAGTTCTGTTTATTTCGTGGTTTCCTGTGCCAAATTCAGCCGATCTATGTCTTCATTCCCTGTTAAGAATTCCTAGCACATACATCTATTGAGCATTTCAACATTGCTTCAATCTTCCAATCTCTCAATTCTATGCACCTGTCACTGCATCTTCTCACTTTCCACCATTCTCAAACCCACCAGCATAATCTCAAGACTTTGATTCAAATTTGCCTCTCAACCCCTGCAACTCTTGCAGTTCAGTTCCACCAAGCAACAGCAGCACACGCCACCGATGCTTCACTTCAACACCAACAGCATCATACACCATTTCTTCCTCCTTATCTGCAGAGCAAAACAACTCAAAAATGAGCTTTAATCAGCAGATCACCAACATCACTAACCCATTGTACTGTCTCAGCCACAAACTCCAACTCAGCCTGCAATCACACTCTTATTTGGCTCAAAACCACCTCATTGCCACAAAGACAACAAAGACATGTCAAGCCAACCACCAGCACAGCCATTTTGGACTGCAACTCCATTGCTCTGTAGGACTGCACATTACAGCTCCTACACATTCATTAATTCTTCGGCTCCATCCTAAGTCGCAATATCCTTGACATCCATCTCTTCACTGCAGTTGTAATCTCACAAGACCACCTCCATATTCTGCAAAAACCATCAAAGCCTTGAAGCTCAACTCATCCTTCCCCTGCAATATCTGTAACTATACTGCAAAACCATTCCATTGCCAGCACCAGCTCCATAGCCAGCTCATGCCTGCAACAGTACACTTCATTGAGCCCACCTTTCTTTGTAAAATGCTCCCACTCAACCAGACTCCGCAACACAACCAGCTTCCAATGTTCACCAGTCCCAGCAACTCAACCTGCATCCACCAGAGTAGCTCATTACTCCTGAGATACCACCATTCAGAGCACAACCGCAGCAGCCTTCAAACTCAGAACCAATGCTCCATCTCAGCAGCACAAACCTTGCCTGCACAGAGTTAACCACCACTACCATTTCAACAAATGCACATCACCGAACCGATTGGAACCAACATCAACTTCTCCCGAGACTTCAACCAACAAACCCTAATCGATTCAAACAACTCTTTAAACCCTTAATTAGCCATAACCCATCTCTCGATTCATCCTCCTCTCGAGCTCCTCTTCAAATCGAAACCCTAATTCGACAAACACCCATTTTCTATTGAGCTTCAACTCTTCAATTGGAGACTACCAAGAAACCCATTAATTCTTCTTATTCCCGATTTGAATCTCTCGTATCAATAAATCATCTCCAATTTCTCTCGATCTCTCGGACAGCAAATATTAATTCTTTGACTACATTAATTTATTTCCTCTCGTGCTCTTGATTTCTTCTCTCGTATCTTCTTCACCTCCATTTTCCCTCTTGTTTTCTATCTTTCTCGATCTCTACGATTTTCACCTCTCCCATAGTTGTTGTTCGGTGAATTTCTCAATGAAGTAATAAAATGAGAGAAAGAACTCTCGAATTTAGGGTTGTATTGATTTGGGTGGATATTTACACCCGGTGATAAAAACCAACCCACTCATTAGATAAGGGATACCCATTGGCCTCCCCTTAACCTTGGCTGGTTTGTATTTAGTACTCCTCCAAAAGAGTTACCCTTAAACTTTAACTTGGCTCCAGATAGTGCTCGCTTTCGTGAAATGACCTTTTTGCCCTTTTTGCTCAAATTGGGTGATTTCTTCTTCTTTTCCTCCGTGCGACTCCAAAGTAGCTATAAAACTCAAAACAAGCGTAAAATACATAATTTACAAGAAAAATAGCAAAGAAAGCATAAACTACTAGATAGTAAATTAGGTGTATTCTACACCTATCAAATTCCCCCACACTTAGACTTTGCTAGTCCTCGAGCAAATCAAACTAAAAACTCACAACTTCAAAGCGTTCAAGCGTCACAAGCATCCAAAAAGTTATGAGGACATAGAGTTTTCGCATGCTAGTAATAAGAAGTTAGAAATACTAAAGAACATATTCTCATTCTTAAATGTTGAGTGAGAAATAACCACACCATAATGAGAGAACGCGTGTTTGAGAAACGATCAATAAGCATTTCGCCTCGACTTCGCCTCACCAAATAAGATTTTATGATAATTGCACTCAAAAGACAGACTTTTTATGGTTCTCACATGTGTGCAGGTAGGAATGAAGAGAGAATTCTGCATCACGTTGAATGGTGGGAAGGATAACTTCCGAAAATTTTGAAAAACCCACATCTTTTAATATTTTGAAAAACCATTTTTCTCGACGATCTCTAAGAAAGGAAATCAACCATTATTGTTGAGGATGAGATTACTTACTCACCTTCACATCCGATCGCCAATTATGATAACACCACTCTCACGGCATCCAATAGAAACGTCTTCCGCTCCTCGTCTTGATCTTCTTGGTCTTCGTCTTCGGTTTCAACTATTGATGATAAACCCTTGAATTTCATAAATCCATAACAATTTATAACTCTTTTACCTTAAAATCCTTGTCGCTTGAAACTTCCTTATAAATTTTCCTTTCCCACGGCTCATTCAATAAAAATAAGAACAAATATTTCTCTTGTGTTTTTCTTTTCTTTTTTTTTTTTTTTGTTTAATTTTTTTTAATTTTTTTTTTTTTTTTTTTTTTTGCAACAAAAGAAATTAAATACAAAAATAAACCATGGCCGTGGGAGAAGTATTTTACCACTTGATTCTTCACAACTTGTATCGTCTTGAAATCATAAACTTCAAAAATTCTCACCTTTTAATTTTCTTTGCTTTCATGAATAAGTCTTCATACTTGAATATAAAATTACCTCATTGTAGTGTAAGTCTTCAACATATATGTAAAATCCGCTCTTTGTATGTTGCTTTACTTGAATTTGAAATTTGCTCTTTTTCTCGTTCCGTTGCTTGTAAACCTTAAACTTTTCCAACTTTCCTTGTAGATTTTGATGTCGCTCCTTGTTGATGATGAGAGTGTTTCTATGGATCCGTTGTTGTCGAGAGAGAGAATGGTGCTAACGCAAATCGAACTACAAGAAGGAAGCTTTCATCCATGGACGTCACCCTCATGATTGACAAAATTAGCACTCAAGAGATCAAAGAGTAGTGCTTCTATTGGTGGGAGGTTGGGTAGCTCACCATTCTACCCGGAATTAACTTACGGTGACACACACTCAAAAGAAGCTCTTTAGTAGATGGAAAATTTCTGGTCGGTGCCTCACATGATATGAATACGGGTAGTCTCCACTAATGATTGATCAGCAACTCTAATAACGCATTTCTCATTGCACCAAATTCGCATCACCGGCATGATTAAATCCATTATTTAACACTCAAACAAACAAGAAATCCGAATGTAGTTCTCTAACATTTCCAAGTTCAATTATGTCGGTCAAAATCTCTATGTAAACATACCTAGAAGTATGCTAGGGACTCTAAAATCTTTAAAAGTTGGAATTTTTAAGTAAAAACTTTTTTTTTTTTTTTCAAAATTTTTAATTTTTTTGTAATTTTTGTTTTAAAAACATGCTTAACCACTCCCCCACACTTAAACCTTACATTGTCCTCAATGTAATTGAATCCTCCTAGTAAAGTCAAGGTGGGAAATTTTAACATGATAAGAAACAAGAAAAAGAAATAACAAAAAGCAAAAGATAAGAAATACAAAACCGATGGGTTGCCTCCCATTAAGCGCTTGTTTTAAAGTCGACGGCCCGACTTAGCTCTTGCGGCACATTACTCCTCCAGAGGGAGTGCATCTTGAAGTCCAATTACGTCCACATGCTCCGTTGGAAAGTTTTCATAATATGGCTTTAACCTATGGCCGTTGACTTTCAATTGTTGTCCTGTTTTTTCGCTAACAATATCAACTGCACCATGAGCATAAACATTAGTAACAACAAATGGTCCCACCCAACGGGACTTAAGCTTTCCCGGAAATAAACGTAAACGAGTATTAAATAAAAGAACTTTTTGCCCCACAACAAAACTTTTCCGCGAAATCATCTTGTCATGAAAAAGCTTAGTCTTTTCCTTGTAAATCCGGGCACTCTCGTAAGCATCATTACGTATCTCCTCTAGCTCATGTAGTTGTAACTTCCTTTGTTTCCCGCTTCATCATACTCCATGTTGAATTTCTTTATCGCCCAATAAGCCTTATGTTCAAGTTCAACCGGAAGATGACAAGCCTTACCATAAACCAACCTATATGGAGACATACCAATTGGTGTCTTATACGCCGTTCTATACGCCCAAAGTGCATCATTGAGCTTAAAGCTCCAATCTTTCCTCGTGGTATTCACCGTTTTCTCAAGAATGGACTTGATCTCACGATTTGAAATTTCCGCTTGTCCACTAGTTTGTGGATGATAAGGCGTACCAATTTTGTGTGTTATGTTGTACTTCTTGAGGAGAGCGTGGAAAGCCTTCTTGAAATGTGAGCCTCCATCGCTTATCACCACTCTTGGTGTTCCATGCCTATTGAATATATTTTCCCTTACAAAATCACAAACAACTTGAGAGTCATTAGTCTTGGTGGCTCTAGCTTCCACCCATTTCGAAACATAATCAACGGCAAGAAGTATATAAAAATTCCCATTCGAATTGACAAAAAGGGCCCATAAAATCAATACCCCACACATCAAAAATCTCAACGGCGAGAATTGGTGTGAGTGGCATTTGATTTCGAGCACCTAGGTTGCCCGTTCGTTGACATCTATCACACGATTTACAAAAAAACATATGAATCTTCAAACAAGGTGGGCCAATAAAATCCACTCTCGAGAACTTTGAGAGCGGTACGTTTAGAACCAAAGTGGCCACCACAAGCAAAAGTGTGGCAAAAGGAGAGAATGGATTGAAATTCGAATTAGGCACGCACCTTCGCATTATTTGATCAACGCCATATTTCCATAAGTATGGTTCATCCCACACATATTGCTTAGCTACCTTCTTAAGTTTCATCTTTTGGAAATTGGACATTGTACTAGGTACTTTCCTTGTCACCAAGTAATTCACTATATCCGCATACCAAGGTGTTGATTCGTCCATGGAGAAAAGTTGTTCGTCCGAAAGCGGTCATGTAATGGAAGTTCCTCTTGAGACATAACAAGTCTACTAAGATGATCCGCAACGGTATTCTCCACACCCCTCTTATCACGAATTTCTATGTCGAACTCTTGTAACAATAGGATCCACCGGATTAATCTTGGCTTAGCTTCTTTCTTCTTTATTAAGTGTTTTAGTGCGGCATGATCGGAATACACAATAACCTTTGTACCCACCAAGTATGATCGAAATTTTTCCAACGCAAAAACTATAGCCAATAACTCCTTTTCCGTGGTAGAATAATTGATTTGTGCATCATTAAGGGTCCTAGATGCATAATAGATAACATGGGACAACTTGTCCACCCTTTGACCCAAAACGGCTCCAACCGCATAATCACTAGCATCACACATTAATTCAAATGGAAGATTCCAATCCGGTGATTTGATAATCGGCGCACTTGTCAACATCTCCTTTAATTTGTCAAAAGCATCCTCGCATTCCTTGTTGAAGTCGAAAGGTACCTCCTTTTGTAATAACTTGCACATCGGCATGGAGATTTTGGAGAAATCCTTGATAAACCGCCTATAGAAACCTGCATGACCAAGAAAAGAACGGATTCCCTCACCGAAGTGGGATATTGTAAGTTTCTTATTAAATCTATCTTTGACTTGTCCACCTCGATCCCTCGAGAGGACACAATGTGACCAAGTACTATGCCGTGGTTTACCATAAAGTGACATTTCTCCCAATTAAGGACAAGGTTTGTGTCTATGCATCGTTTAAGAATTAGTTCAAGGTTATTTAAACAACCATCAAAAGAATTGCCATAAACACTAAAGTCATCCATAAATACCTCGATGATGCGCTCCACATAATCCGAGAATATACTCACCATGCATCTTTGAAAAGTAGCCGCGCATTGCAAAGGCCAAACGGCATCCGATCTATATGCAAACGTTCCAAACGGACAAGTGAAAGTGGTCTTCTCTTGGTCCTCCGGTGCAATAACAATTTGATTGTATCCCGAATAACCATCCAAAAAGCAATAATAAGAATGCCCCGCTAACCGCTCCAACATTTGATCAATGAAAGGTAAAGGAAAGTGATCCTTGCGGGTTGCGGAATTAAGCTTTCTATAGTCAATGCACACTCTCCAACCGGTTTGAACTCTTGTAGGAACAAGTTCATCGTCTTGATTTCGAACAACCGTGACTCCGGATTTCTTTGGTACCACTTGAACCGGACTAACCCACTTGCTATCTAAATTGGGTAGATTACCCCCACACTTAGCAATTTGAGTATCTCTTTTTTCACAACCTCCATCATGGGAGGATTAAGCCGACGTTGAGCATCACGTACCGGCTTCACGTTCTCTTCCATTAGAATCCTATGCATGCACATGGATGGACTAATGCCTTTGATGTCCGCAATTGTCCACCCAATAGCCGTTTTGTGCTCTTTCAAGACTCTAAGCAAACGGTCTTCTTGTACCGGTGTGAGGTTCTTAGAAATAATCACCGGAAGCTCATCTCCATCTCCCAAGAAAGCATACTTCAAATGGTCCGGAAGCGGCTTCAATTCTAGCTTGGGCGCCTTCACAATAGATGGTACAAGTATTTCATCATTCACGGGTAAAGAAATATAAGAAACATCACCCTTTTTAGCTTCTTGCAATGTCGCCAAAGCACCACACATCTCCACCAATTCCTTGGAGATTTCAACATCCAAGTTAGATAAGCCATGGACGTCCAATTCAATGCTCTTTTGCAACACCACATCAAGTTCATCCTCTTGGTTCAATTCCACCATTTGTTGCGCTAATGAATCAACCACATCAATGGAGTAAACGGAATGCACATCACTTGGGTAGCGCATGGCTTCAAATATGTTAAAGTGTATTATCTCCTTGTCGAATTCCATAGTGAGTGTACCCTTATCAACATCAATCTTCGTCTTTGCGGTCTTCATGAATGGCCTCCCAAGAAGTAAAGAAGTAGATGATCGGTTCTCATTGTTGTCCATATCCACCACAAAGAAGTCCACCGGAAAAATAAGCTCATTTACTTGCACTAGCACGTCTTCTACAAGCCCCCTTAGGATATATGTTAGACTTGTTTGCCAATTGGATAATAACTCTTGTCTCTTTCAAAGGTCCAAGATTCAAGGAGTCATATATTTCGCCGACATCACACTAATGGAAGCTCCCAAATCAAGTAAAGCATGTTCAAACCTTTGTTTACCAATAGTAATTGGCACCGTGAAACCACCGGGATCCGTGCACTTTGTAGGCATCTTCTTCAATAGCATAGCCGATGCACTCTCGCCAACTTTAGTAATTTCATTATTAAGCAACCTATCCTTCTTGATGCATAATTCCTTCATGAACTTGGCATACCTTGGAATTGTCTTGATTGCCTCAATGAATGGGATGTTGATTTCAATCTTCTTGAAGATATCCATAAGTGCCTTGTCTTGAGCTTCTTTCTTGGATTTAGCAAAACGACTAGGAAAAGGAGGTGGAGTAGTGAAAGTAGAAACCGGTTCCTTGGATTGGTCGTTTGGTATGGAATTCTCCTTTGGTGCGGTTTCCTCCTTGTCATTGACTACCTCTTCACTAACTTCCTCATGATGACTTGGACCCTCCACTTGCCTTCCACTTCTTAAAGTAACCGCATTAACATTCTCTCTTGGATTCACAAATGGTTGTGAAGGAAGTTTTGTGGATGCTTGAGATTTCAATAAATTCACATCGGTCGCCAATTGTCCCATTTGAGTTTGTAAGTCCTTGATGGCCGAATCGGTCTTTTGTTGGCTTTGTTGGCTTTGTTGGAACATAGAAGTAAGACCTTGCAAACCTTGCATTAACGCATTGAGCTTGTCATCATTCAAAGAATCACGCTCCTTGACTTGTTGTGGTTGAAATTGTTGTTGAGGTTGGAAACGTGATTGTTGAAAACCACCTTGTTGCTCATATGGATTAGAAACCGCCGCTTGCTTGTTTGCATAACTAAAATTAGGATGATCCCTCCACCCGGGATTATAGGTATTGGAGTATGGATCGTACCTTGGCCTTTGATTTGGATATAAAGCATTCACTTGTTCGGTCTCACCATCCGGAATAATTACCGCGGCCATCCTTTGAATCATTGTCTCCATGTTACTCATCCTTTGATCAAGATGTGATGAAGAATCACTAACTTCATGCACTCGCCTAACCATTGGTTCATCCCTTGTGTAGAATTGTTGCGAGTTTGCCGCCATACTTTCAATCAACTCTCTAGCTTCGGTCAAAGTCTTGTTCATTAGTGCACCACCACCCGCGGCGTCAAGAAGAGACCTATCACTTGAGTGGAGAGCTTCATAGAAGTATTGGAGTATCATAACGTCACTAAATTGATGGTGTGGACAACTTGCCACCAACCTCTTGTATCGCTCCCAACATTCATACAATGATTCTCCCACTTGTTGTTTCAATCCACAAATCTCCTTGCGAATTTGAGTAGCTTTGGATGCGGGAAAATATCTCTCGAGGAAAAGTTTCTTCATCCCATTCCATGTTGTGATACTTCCTAAGGCAAATAATATAACCATTCCTTAGCATTGCCCGCCAAAGAAAATGGGAAAGCTTTCAACAATGCTCCATCCGCATTAGTCTCCGGTGGAAGCATAGCCATAACTATGGCATAAAAGTCCATAAGATGTTTGTTTGGGTCCTCATTCACCATGCCATGGAACTTTGGTAACTCTCTAATCAACCCCGGCTTGATCTCGAAGGTTGAGTTAGTTTGGATACACCATTGTTGTGTGTCAAGCTTGTGAGAAGCTAGGTCCTTTAGTGTACGATCAGCCATTGTTTCTTCCTCTTTGTCCGAATCACTTGATGAAGAAGGAGAAAGTGGAGTGTTAATCGCACGAATGAAATCCTTTAGTTGAGTGCCGGATCGAAGACGTATGGGACTGGGGTCCGCCCTTTAAGCATTCACCAAAGGAATAACACCCGAAATAAGATTCTCACAAACTAAGTTAGATACGGTAAAGAATCTAACAAAGCAAGAATAAAGCAAAAAAAAATAAAAACAACTAAAAATCGCCCGTTGCTCCTAAGAACGGCGCCAAAATTTGATGCGTGTCGTAGGTGCAATCAAATTAATTCAATATTTCCACTCAATTAAAAATAATATAATGGAAGTCAAGTTCGTTCCCACGAGGAGCAAGAGATCTTAGTTGTAAAAGTTGTCACGAAAGGGGGTGTAAAAAGCAAAATAAAAATAAACAAAGCAATTAAAATCGAAAGTTGAAAGATGAAAGCAATAAGAGAGACAAGATCAAGGAATCCTTCTTCGTTACGAAACAATGATTAAAGTTATGTTCTTTTCTACTTGTTATTAGTCATGATTATCACCAACCGTAGGATAGCAGGTCCGCTTAGCTAGCCCCAAAATCCCTAATTTCACCGAGTAACAATGTGTCCGCTTAGTTATCGATTCTATTCAAAAGAACCACCTTGAGGTCCGCTTACAAGATGTAATTTGGAATGCATTAAGATTTATGAATTTAGGTTTAGTACTAGTAGTTAAACTCGGTTCGCTTGGTCCACTTTCTAGCGTTGTTTCTACACACAATTGCTCCACGGAATCCCTCCGCAAGGTCTCGTGTTTTCTACTTGTGTAAAGTGTCGAGAACGATTACGTATTCCCTAACTTATACTAGATATAGATCAATTAACAAATCAATTTAGCGTGCACTCCAAACAATCTATCAATCAATCATGAATGTCTTTAAGATCACTCCTATTAGTAAAAACAATCGATAATCATGTGAAAAATCTCAAGATAGAATTGAAAACAAAAACTCAAATCATGTTAAGAACTAGGAATTCATCCTCAATCAATAAGAAAATTAGCTACTCATGTTTTTGAAATTCACACAAATAATAATAATTAAAAGAAGAATTTTCAAATTCACACAAGTAATTAAAAAGAAAAATCTTAGAAAAGCAAGCAAAAACACAAGTGTTGTGTGTGTAGAGAGGTGTGTAGAAGTTGTAGAAAACTTCTCTATTTATAGGCTTCAACATTCTCCAAATCTTCTAAGGAGTAGAATCCTTTTCCTTTTGCAATTCAATTTCCAATTCCAAGCTTTTCTCAACTCTTCCACCTTCTCTTTCCAAATTTGAGTCCAATTCTCCATCCAATTCCTAGCCCAAGTCTTCACACCCATGAGAGAAGTCCATAGAAAATTCTGGAATTTTGGTCGCCGGAAAACTGGGATTGTGGCCGGAATCCGGCCGGAATTGTCGTCGTCGGCCACCTGAGAATTTCTCCGTCGAGAGAATATTCGACGGAATATTCCGTCCGGTCCTCCGTTAGGACTAACGGTCAAAAGTCAACCCGTTAGTCAACTGTTAGTCAGCGGGTCAAGGGATAGGACTGAGTCAGCATCGAGTCAGCAGCGAGTCAGCCGCTTAGTTAGCTGAATAATCTTTACTCAGCTGAGCTGGATCGGCTAGATCACTGAGCTGGATCGGTTCATCGCCGGGTTAACTCGCCAGAAGAGAAATTTGGCAGAGTTCTGTTTATTTCAGGGCTTCCCAGGCCAAATTCCAGGCCGATCTATGTCTTCATTCCCTGTTAAGAATTCCTAGCACATACATCTATTGAGCATTTCAACATTGCTTCAATCTTCCAATCTCTCAATTCTATGCACACATCACCGCATCTTCTCACTTTCCACCATTCTCAAACCCACCAGCATAATCTCAAGACTTTGATTCAGCTGCCTCTCAACCCCTGCAACTCTTGCAGTTCAGTTCCACCAAGCAACAGCAGCACACGCCACCGATGCTTCACTTCAACACCAACAACATCATACACCATTTCTTCCTCCTTATCTGCAGAGCAAAACAACTCAAAAATGAGCTTTAATCAGCAGATCACCAACATCACTAACCCATTGTACTTGTCTCACCACAAACTCCAACTCACTCGCAATCACACTCTTATTTCAGCTCAAAACCACCTCATCACATAAAGACAACAAAGATGTCAAGCCAACCACCAAAGACTGACCATTTTGGACCGCAACTCCATTGCTCAGTAGGACCGCACATTACAGACTCCTACACATTCATTAATTCTTCCGGCTCCATCCTAAGCCTGCAATATCCTTGACATCCATCTCTTCACCGCAGTTGTAATCTCACAAGACCACCTCCATATTCTGCAAAAACCATCAAAGCCTTGAAGCTCAACTCATCCTTCCCCTGCAATATCTGTAACTATACTGCAAAACCATTCCATTGCCAGCACCAGCTCCATAGCCAGCTCATGCCTGCAACAGTACACTTCATTGAGCCCACCTTTCTTTGTAAAAGCTGCCGCTCACTCAACCAGCTCCGCAACACAACCAGCCTCCAATGTTCACCAGTCCCAGCAACTCAACCTGCATCCACCAGAGTAGCTCATTACTCCTGAGATACCACCATTCAGAGCACAACCGCAGCCTTCAAACTCGTAACCAATGCTCCATCTCAAAGACAAACCTTGCCCGCACGAGTTAACCACCACTACCATTTCAACTTGTTTGCACATCACGTAACCGATTGGAACCAACATCAACTTCTCCTGAGACTTCAACCAACAAACCCTAATCGATTCAAACAACTTCAGAAACCCTTAATTAGCCATAACCCATCTCTGATTCATCCTCTCTGAGCTCCTCTTCAAATCGAAACCCTAATTCGACAGCGACACCCATTCTGCTTGAGCTTCAACTCTTCAATTGCAGAGACTACCACCGAAACCCATTAATTCTTCTTATTCCCTGATTTGAATCTCTGGTATCAATAAATCATCTCCATTTCTCTCGATCTCTGACAGAGCAAATACAAATACGATGTGCCTACATTAATTTATTTCCCTCTGTGCTCTTGATTTCTTCTCTGTATCTTCTTCACCTCCATTTTCCCTACTGTTTCTCGCTGAATTTCTCGATCTCTCTGATTTTCACCTCTCAATTTCAGACACAGCCGTTGTCTGGTTTTATTTCTCAATGATGATCGAGTGAAACGAGAGAAAGAACTCTCGAATTTAGGGTTGTATTGATTTGGGTGGATATTTACACCCCAGTGATAAAAACCAACCCACTCATTAGATAAGGGATACCTAGTTGGCCCCTTAACCTTGGCTGGTTTATATTTAGTACTCCTCAAACAGAGTTACCCCTTAACACGGACTTGGCTCCAGATAGTGCTCGCCCCTGAAATGACCTTTTTTGCCCTTTTGGCTCAAATTGGGTGATTTCTTCTTCTTTTCCTCCGTGCGACTCCAAAGTAGCTATAAAACTCAAAACAAGCGTAAAATACATAATTTACAAGAAAAATAGCAAAGAAAGCATAAACTACTAGATAGTAAATTAGGTGTATTCTACACCTATCAACAAATGAAAGTGGTGCGAAGGTTGGGTAGCTCACCATTCCTACCCTATTTTACGTACGGTGACACACACACTAAATGCAGCCTTTTCTAGAAAGTTGCAAAAAATTGAAGGTTGGTGCCTCACTTGATGTAAAATGGGTAGTCTCCACTATGGGTGATCACAATTCTACTACCGAATATCTAAACAACACCTAATTCGCCCTCCGGTATGGTTAAATCCAACTTTAACGCTCTTACATTTGCATTTGCATATAGAGTTTTTAGTCTTTTAATCTTTATTTTCATATTAAAAAAAAAAAAAAAAATCAAAAATCAAAAAAATATTGTAGTTTATTTTTTGCTACCACCATGGTAAAGAAGAATTTAAAAGAAAAATCAAACAACAAGGAATTTGAGAAAAGTTAAAAATTGTCAAGTTTGTGAAGTTTAGAAGTTCGTCATCAACATTTGAAGACCGAAGACCGAAGATTGAAGACGTTTCTATGGTTCTTATGAGAGAGTGATATTAATTTGTCGATCGGGTGAGAAGTGAGTGAGTACTCCCACCCCCTTGCTAATGGTTGATTTCCTTTCTTAGAGATCATCGAGAAAAGATTCTTTTTGTCCACACTTCAAAGGGAGTCCGTATTTTATTTCGGAAGGTTATCCTTCTTACCTACAACGCTAGATTTCTCTTTACTCCCGCCCACACACAGAGAGACTAAAAAAAGCAATCTTTTTGAGTGCAATTATCATAAAACCTTAATGGTGAGGCAGAAGTTGAGACTTATGATCACAATCGAATCCGAATTCTTTCATATGGTATGGTTATCTCGCTCAGCACTTAAGGATGAGAATGCGTTCTTCGATAGTTCTAACTTCTTGTTACTAGTATGCAGAAACTCTATGTCCTCATAGCTTCTTGGAGGCTTGAGACTCTTTACACTCGAAGTTGGAGAAGGTTTTGTGGGTACACCTCTCTGTAAACCTCACGAGACTACAACTCGTCCACTAGGACACTAGCGGTTTAAAGGCTTATAACAATCGACGAGGCTTATCGACATACCCGAGGAAAGTCAGATGTGATGAAAAGAAGTACACTGAAGGAAGCAGGAGGAAGCTCATACATGTACAAGAGGAACCAAAGCGACTCACCGGATCAAGTCCTGCTTCCTTCGCATCCTTAATCAAGACCGACCAGTTAGGAAACGCCCGACAATGTGAAACTATCAGGTAAATATGTATTCACTCAAGCTTGGTCATTTCGTATGTCACTTCATCTCATGCCTACCACACAACAAGTGTAACCATTATGTGCTAGGCGGGGACCAATGTTGATGGTGGATTTTCGTATAAGGTTAAATTTGTAAATAACCTTGGAAAGCTCATGCCTGACATCTTGTAAAAGATAAAGCCATTTATAAGTGATGGGATACTCCTCACTTAATTCACCAAGAATGGAGCATGTAAAGAACAATCCCATTACGTGAATACATGAAATTCCTCCGAGGTTGGAGCATGTAGCAACAATCCCTTCCTGTGAATTTCATATCACCTTGTATTTCAGAGTACTCATTATCGGTGTGGCATGACACCGAGTGTTACTCTTTCTGATGTAACACGAACCTCCAAGCACTATAATGAAACCATAAACAAATACCGTCTGCAGTTGATTCTCGGTGTGTTATACTGGCAGGCCCTCTCGGTGTGTTATACTAGCTGAGTTGAGCCCCTCTCGGTGTGTTATACTAGCCCGATTGAGCATCCCATGACTTGACCATATCGTCGGGATATGACACTGATTGCGGTCATCCAACTCACACAAGTGACCGCCGTGCATAATGGCGACACAAATATAATTACACTTTCTCACAACTCAAAAATATAAATATAGCAAGGGCAGAAAGGATCGATCCATGTAGAGGTCTAGGTTGTCAAATTGTTATGGTTTCCTATATAAAACACCCGAGATTTTCTGATTGTGTAAATAAAAATAAATAAAAAGCAAATAAACAAAGCACATAAATCGAGGGATGTGAAAATATTGGATAAAGGTTTCATCTTCAATTGTAAACAAGTTTATGAATATATGAATAGAATTAAGTATTTAATCTACGCTATCATCAAAAGCCATAGAATACCTTATTGCAAGAATACTAAAGTAATTTCCAAAGTTATCAACACACACATTAGAATCTGCGCATGTGAATTCTACCTAAAGAATAACCTAACGCATGTGCAAGGCTAATCAAGTTCAATTCCTAGGAGCATTAAGTTTGAAATAGGCTAATCAATGCAATTGAAATACATTGCGCAAACAATTCGAACAAAGGTCAATTTCTACATATGAATACAAGGATGTATCACTACAACCTAGAATCATATCATGCTACTAGTATTCAAGGTTATCGCTCGATGAAAACCCTAAAATAGCTATAGATATGGATGTGAGTTCAATCAATTCTAGACTCGACTAAACAAACATTCAATCATATTGCAATCCATCAATCATGCAATTATTGTAAGAAGTAGAAATCATACGATAATATTGAGAGAAAACTAATTCATAAAAATCATAACTTGGTTGCAAAATCCAATTCACATCTTCAACCAATAATAAAAACTTAGTTCATATTCATGGAGTTCATAACAAGAAGAAAGAGAAAAGACTTCATGTTATCTAAACCCTAGAATAAAGTAGAAGTCTCCCTAATGGAGATATCTCTAGGTTTAGAGAAAAAGTTCTATTTATATGCTTTTCTCCCCATAAGGATACTTTCCCAATTAGGTTAATTCTTCTCCAAACCCCGTCTCCAAGTTGGTCCACCAAGCCGGGAGGAAAAATATGTCTCTCGGGGAATTTTGGGTCCAAAAAGCGTCGCCGGATTGCCGGCGTCATCACCGGAGCTCGACGCGTATGGCCAATCCGGTCACCTGGAAAATCGTCTCAGCCGCTTTTGTCGCCTGAGCTGTCACCAGCGAGTGCACGCTCCCAAAGAACTCATCTCCATATCTCGCAATTCAAACAATCACAAAATACCATCTAAACCAATTCCTCTTTCTTGCAGAAAACGCAGCCAAAGCGTGATGCGTAGCTCATATGTCCCATCGATTCTTGCATCCGACTCATACCCCCTCGTGATTCACTTTGAATCATTGTGATCGACACTCTAAACTCCAAATCCGACAAGGAACTATGCTCATAGAAGCTTGCCAATTTCGCTCCATTTTCGCACTATTGCGACCACGGCTCGAGCCATTCTCGACTGCGGTGCATCAATTCCACCAATCCAGCACCTACGCAGTTTGCAGTTCCTGCTTGGCTCGCAGCGTACCGCATGCCATGACACACATCCGCAGCTTTTCTTTACTGCCACGCACCCAATCCTGTGCATCATTCACATTCTCAATCACCAGCTGAAGCTAACCTGCTTACTGGCCTGTAACATCACTCTGTGAGCTTCATTCCAGCCATACTAGCACCATTCATTTCCACCAAGTCTAGCTCCACTGCCCTTTGTCAAATTATTGCACCACCAATTTAGAGCTGCCCCAGACATGGCAGTCACCAAAATCTTGCCACACTCCTGTAAACCACCGAGTCCAGGCCACTAAGTGCAGAATGAGCTCAATCCTTTGCCACTTCTTCACTCTTGCACCGCAAATAACAACATGACACCAGTCGACTCACATGACTTGCAACCAGGCTCTGAGAACTCAAACAAGCCATTCTACCCTTCATTCACTCTTGCCCAGTTCACATCCCAGGAGCCACTTTGACCTGCACCAAATACCACGAGAACCCATGGTAAACCAGTCTTCATAAGCACCTTCATTCACCGACCTTCATAGCCTCGCCAAGTGACCATCTTCACCGCCTTCGAACCATGGATCACAGACTGCATATAACTAGCACCCTGATGGTACTTTCTTCTTGCAGAAACTCACTCATTTTGCACAACAAAATAGAATAACTGACAGCTCCGATTCAATGCTCAATTTGCATCTCTGCCATCATTCCCTGCCATCTACAGCTCAACTTCATGGCTGCATTGCCATGCCAGTTCACACACAACCCCCTGGCTTATCATTCCCAACCACAAATTAACCTACGACCTGCCAAACATCACTCCCTGTATGTAGTCACCATGTTGACTTAACCTTCCGGTTCCATTTCAAACTCCTGCATCTCAGTGATAACACCATCTGGTTCAAGTCACTTGCGTGTTCCGCCATCGCTTCTATGCAGTTCACCTTGAGCTCATCTGCACCAACTTAACGGAACCGGCAAAGTTGCTTGCTTGTTGTGACGACTCATCCCTTTGTCAATCACCACAAACCTGCACTCTTGAACTCAACCTCAAGCCATAGTCTCATTGCACTTGCATTCCCCTGCAGTTCACATCCATCGCTTCCCGTCGCGACTCGACCACACCAGATCCATCTTCTTTAGCTCCATTCTCTCTTAGCTGCTGCCTCTAAGTGACCGGTGCAATAGTATTTCACTCAGGCATTTTATCAAGCAGGCTGTGTGTATGAACCTGGTAATGGAGAATCGATTGTGTTGTTGTCTTCTGAGCTTCTCCACATCTCCTTCCCTGCAAAGATTTCACATTCAATCACCAACCCATTCATCTCTAAATCATTCTAAACCTTCCTGAATTCAGAGGATACTCATTAATCATCTTTGCGGCAAGCTCATCCTTCTTTCTGGCATTCGACATAAACTTCCCCAAAACCCTCGAGCTCTCGTTCTCTCTGAACCCTTGATACTCAGCTATCGAGCCTAGCCTTGCCGGAAGGTGGGCCGAGCTAAACGAAATGAGGCTGGGACTTGGGTGAACTGGGGAGAATTCTCGACCTAGCTTTAGTCTTTAAGTTGTAGAATAGAAGTTGGTGGCAGCCCCTTAGCAAAGAACATTGTCTGCCTTTAGTGAATCTGTTAGAAGGTTGCCCCTTATCCTTGGCTGGGCTCTAAATAACACTTCCCTTAACCAAATCTGGCTACCCCTTAACATGTGGCTGGGCTCTCATTAGTATTAGCCGATGAAATGTCCGGTTTACCATTCCAGGAGTTCTTCTTTTGCCCATAACTTCTTCATACGAACTCAGAATGACTGGTTCTTTCGCCATTGTCTTCATATTCTCGTCCTCTACACAATGAAAAAGTAGAAATCTTGTATTTGAACGAGTTCTAATTGGTCTTTTTGCTCCAAATGACTCCATTGCACCTAATAAACTCAAAAGCGCACATAAGATACATAATTTACAAGAAAACTCGCAAAGAAAGCATAAATACTAGATATTAAATACGGTGTATTCTACACCTATCAAATTCCCCCACACTTAGACTTTGCTAGTCCTCGAGCAAATCAAACAAAATAAAATACAACAACTCCGTGTCGTCGAGGCTACGGTCACTTTTAGCATAAATAACAAGCCTTTAAACCCCTAGGTGTCCCTAGTGGACGAGTTATAGTCTCGTGAAGGTTTACTAGAGATATACCTACAAAACCTATATTTCAAACTCCGTCTATTCGTGACAAATCAATGAATGACTCCAAAATGACTACAGGAGGAGGTACCTTGCAAATTCAATTCATATTATTAGTAAATAAACTCTAATTAGATAGTCGAACAAGCCACAATACTCGGAAACTAACAAACCACAATCACAATGAAAAGATTAAGAAGATGGATATAGATGTAGATGTTGGCGAATATTCCAAGTGTTGATGTTTCCCATATCTGTGTCGAAGGTCACTTTGCTAAGATGAACCTAATCCTATTGGATTGAGCTACTTAGTGCTGAATGCTACATCAATCAATTGGCATATACAAGGGAACCAAAAGTGACTTTATTCAACACAATAATAATTTTTTTTTATGATTGGATCAAACTGGATCCAATTTTTTAGAGCGGCATGATTAGATCTTTTGGATCCAAGCGCATGCTTCTTGTCGGCAAGTACATGATAGTTGCCTTGGATCCTGCATTCCACGCTTGTTTAGGCGACGGAGCGGGGACTACGTTTCACACATCTTGCCCTATTCCCAAGTGTCTTTTTATACCGTTTTGGTCTAATTGGTCGGTCTTTTTTTCTTTTCTCTTTTTTTTTTTTCTTTTTCATTTTTTTTTTTTTTTTTTTTTTTTTTTTTTTTTTAGTAACTCAATCACTCTATTTCATCCTAGCAGTAATAACACGTCGATGTTTAGTGACCCACCAAAGCACTTAGAGAACAATAGATAAATATGGAAAAATAAAAATAGAATGCGATATGGTGATATTCCGAGATATGGTAACAACTATCATGTTAATTTATGATTTCTGAGCTATGTTCGTCCCTTTTAGTTAATTGGTTCCTCAACTCCTGCATTCAAAATGGTTCCATCCACTAATGGTGACAAAAACAAACATATAAATGCTCCCCCACACTTAAACTTCACATTGTCCTCAATGTGTAAAACCGAAAGTTCTGAATTCTGACGTAACAGAAGATAAAACGCAAAAACTGTGCAAATTAGTAAGGAATTTGGAAAAACTCCATTTCACAAAAGTTGTTCATCTACGTGTTTTCTACACAGTGTCAAAATTTCACAGTGTTTCGATAAACGGTCTGACAGTTATGGTCTCTGGACTGAACTACGCGCAGTCTGAAATTTTCTGACGAAAAGGTATTCGGCATAATTCTCTTCTAAGATAGATTCCGGACTCAATGAAATTAAACATAGGGATGCAAATATGATATGAAAACAGTAAAAAATAAAGAAACAAAACAAAAATAAAATGCAAAAGGATAAGAGGTACAAAACCGGTGGGTTGCCTCCCACTAAGCGCTTGTTTTAAAGTCGACGGCCCGACTTAACTTCTTGTAAGATTCATTCCCCATACACCAATAATCGGAAAAGTTGAGGATCCGTCCATAGAACCTGTTTTGGAAACACTAGCTTCACACAAATATTAGTAATATAAAGCAAAAGCGAAGCTATGAACCGATAAAAGCTTCCCCCACACTTATTCTTGTCCACACTTGGAAGTGTATAAAGAATATAGAAGTCGGGTACATCCACGGTTTCTTGTTCCATAACCTGCATAGTATGAGAATCAAGTATCTCCAATGACGGAAAACGAGAAACAAAGTCATTCAACAATGTTTTCGAAGCACATAAATTCAAACCAATAAGAGGTAAAGGAGAAGAAATAATAGGCAAAGGGTTAGATAAACCTTTCACAATCTCTTGTATCACGGAATCCTCTTCATCCTTGAAAAACTCAAGCGAATTATTCACCTCTTGTATATCATGGTCCTCTATCAAACGTTGCAACCATTCTTCGTCCGTTTCTGCCGTAACCAAAGTCTCGACATAAACATCATCATTACAATCATTTGCAAGCTCAATTGGGTCTTCCACAATATTGGTCATAACGGTCTCATTCTCAACATAACCCTCCTTGTTGTAAGGCACATACTCTTTTGCGGATCCAAATTTTATTATAAGAAACTTTTTTAGAACACTCGTAAATGCATCATCCTCAAGCTCCACCCTTTGAATAGGCTCTTGATCATTATTAAGATCAATGCTTGAGTAATCTACACAAGTGTCGACATATTCCTCTTCATCTTCATCTTGATCCCAAAAAGACTCCTCGGAGATGTCACCATGAGTTGTTTCAAGCAATGTATCATAATCACCGTCACTATCATAGTCAACATAAGATTGTTCCTCGCTGAATTTAGTGTTGCTAATCTCTAACTCATCCTTTTGAATAGGTGAATGATCATTATTAAGATCAAGAGTTGAGTTAACTACACAATTATCTACGAAAATGCCCAAGGATTCGCCTTTTTCAACATAATTATTCAATTCCTCCCTGTACTCATCAATGCCCTGTCTTAAAGTGGAAACACCTTTTTGAAGCTCTTGGAGTGTTCCATCCAAATTCTGAATATAGTGTTCCATTTGTTGGTAAAACTCATTCGACATAGACAAAGTAGAATCACTTACCTCGGTATTGTTAGGCCAATTATATTCCTTTGAATGGGTGAATGATCATAACTACGATCACAAATTGGGCTAAACATACTATTAGCACATTCGGTCGATGAAAGTTGTTCCATGCTTGGTTGTCCACAAATTGACTCCATGCTGTCCATAAATTGTTGCATTTCATCTACCAAACTAGAGGAAAAATTATAAGGAAAACAACTATTCTCCCCTCCTTGTGGTTGCTCACTTACATAACCACCATAAGAAGGTTGATATGTATGAGAATAACTCATAGGGTACGTGGAGTATTGATCATAACCAAATGATTGGTTTTGATTATACTCCCCATAAGTGATAATTGTTATGTTGTTGAGGTTGAAAGCCGTATTGATTGCTCCAATATGCTCCGTCCATAATAGGTACACGAAATACGATTCTCAAACCAAGGTTAAAAACCGAAAAATAAAGAAAAACAAAAATAAGACTAAAAACAAAACAAAACAAAAATAAGAAACCAAACAAGTGACAACCGTTGCCTCTAAAACACTTGGCGCCAAATTTTGCCATTTGTCGTAAAGGCGACACAAATATAATTACACTTTCTCACAACTCAAAATATAAATATAGCAAGGGCAAGAAAGGATCGATCCCACAGAGAGGTCTAGGTTGTCAAATTGTTATGGTTTCCTATATAAAACACCGAGGATTTTCTGATTGTGTAAATAAAAATAAATAAAAAGCAAATAAACAAAGCACGCAAATCGAGGGTGTGAAAATATTGGATAAAGGTTTCATCTTCAATTGTAAACAAGTTTATGAATATATGAATAGAATTAAGTATTTAATCTCGCTATCATCAAAAGCCATAGAATACCTTATTGCAAGAATACTAAAAGTAATTTCCAAAGTTATCAACACACACATTAGGGCTGCGTATGTGAATTCTACCTAAAGAATAACCTAACGCCTTGCGCTAATCAAGTTCAATTCCTAGGAGCATTAAGTTTCAGAAATAGGCTAATCAATGCAATTGAAATACATTCGCAAACAATTCGAACAAAGGTCAATTTCTACATATGAATACAAGGATGTATCACTACAACCTAGAATCATATCATGCTACTAGTATTCAAGGTTATCGCTCGATGAAAACCCTAAAATAGCTATAGATATGGATGTGAGTTCAATCAATTCTAGACTCGACTAAACAAACATTCAATCATATTGCAATCCATCAATCATGCAATTATTGTAACGTAGAAATCATACGATAATATTGAGAGAAAACTAATTCATAAAATCATAACTTGGTTTCCTATATAAAACACCCGGAAGATTTTCTGATTGTGTAAATAAAAAGCAAATAAACAAAGCACGCAAATCGAGTGTGAAAATATTGGATAAAGGTTTCATCTTCAATTGTAAACAAGTTTATGAATATATGAATAGAATTCGTATTTAATCTCGCTATCATCAAAAAGCCATAGAATACCTTATTGCAAGAATACTCCGTAATTTCCAAAGTTATCAACACACACATTAGGGCTGCGTATGTGAATTCTACCTAAAGAATAACCTAAGCCTTGCGCTAATCAAGTTCAATTCCTAGGAGCATTAAGTTTCAGAAATAGGCTAATCAATGCAATTGAAATACATTGCGCAAAACAATTCGAACAAAGGTCAATTTCTACATATGAATACAAGGATGTATCACTACAACCTAGAATCATATCATGCTACTAGTATTCAAGGTTATCGCTCGATGAAAACCCTAAAATAGCTATAGATATGGATGTGAGTTCAATCAATTCTAGACTCGACTAAACAAACATTCAATCATATTGCAATCCATCAATCATGCAATTATTGTAACAGAAGTAGAAATCATACGATAATATTGAGAAAACTAATTCATAAAATCATAACTTGGTTGCAAAATCCAACTACATCTTCAACCAATAATAAAAACTTAGTTCATATTCATGGAGTTCATCACAAGAAGAAAGAGAAAAGACTTCATGTTATCTAAACCCTAGAATAAAGTAGAAGTCTCCCTAATGGAGATATCTCTAGGTTTAGAGAAAAAGTTCTATTTATATGCTTTTCTCCCCATAAGGATACTTTCCCAAAATTAGGTTAATTCTTCTCCAAACCCCGTCTCCAAGTTGGTCCACCAAGCCCGGGAGTGAAAAATATGTCTCTGGAATTTTGGGTCCAAAAAGCGTCGCCGGATTGCTGACGTCATCGGAAAATCGTCTCTGGCCGCTTTTGTCATGAAGCTCATCACCAGCTGAGTGCACGCTCCCAGCAACTCATCTCCATATCTCTGCAATTCAAACAATCACAAAAATACCATCTAAACCAATTCCTCTTTCTTGCGAAAACGCGCCCAAAAGCGTGATCGTAGCTCATATGTCCGTGCCGTCGATTCTTGCATCAGAGCTCATACCCCCTCGTGATTCTTGAATCATTGTGATCGACACTCTAAACTCGAAATCCGACAACCGGAACTATGCTCACCCGGCTTGCCAATTTCGCTCCATTTTACCCACTATTTGCGACCACCGGCTCGAGCCATTCTCGGCTGCGAGTGGCATCAATTCCACCAATCCAGACCACTGCCTGATTTCGGTTCTGCTTTCGGCACCTTTGTCCGCATGCCATGACACTGTCACGCGGCTTTTCTTCATTCTGCCATCGCTGCAATCCTTGTGCATCATTCACATTCTCAATCACCAGCTGAAGCTAACCTGCTTACTGGCCTGTAACATCACTCTGTGAGCTTCATTCCAGCCATACTAGCACCATTCATTTCCACCAAGTCTAGCTCCACTGCCACTGTCAAATTATTGCACCACCAATTTCGGCTACCACTGAACTTGTAGCAGTCACCAAAATCTTGCCACACTCCCTGTAAACCACCAGGTCCAGGCCACTAATTCTGCAATGAGCTCAATCCTTTGCCACTTCTTCACTCTTGCACTGCAAATAACAACAGCACCAGGTCCACTCACCGCAGCTTGCAACCTGAGCTACAGAACTCAAACAAGCCATTCTACCCTTCATTCACTCTGCCACAGTTCACATCCCGAGCCACTGACCTGCACCAAATACCACCAGAACCCATGGTAAACCGGTCTTCATAAGCACCTTCATTCACCGACCTTCATAGCCTACGCCAAGTGACCATCTTCACCGCCTTGAGAACCATGGATCACGGCTACATATAACTAGCACGAGCTGGTACTTTCTTGCTTTTGAGAAACTCACTCAAGCTGCACAACAAAATAGAATAATGACGACTCCGATTCGCAATGCTCGTGCATCTCGCCATCATTCCACCGCCATCTCTGACTCAACTTCATGGCTGCATTGCCATGCCAGTTCACACACAACCCCCTGGCTTATCATTCCCAACCACAAATTAACCTACGACCTGCCAAACATCACTCCCTGTATGTAGTCACCATCAGCAGCTTAACCTTCCAGTTTCCATTTCAAACTCCTCCGCATCTCAGTGATAACACCATCTGCAGTTCAAGTCACTTGCGTGTTCGCCATCGCCTGTAACAGTTCACCTTGAGCTCATACTGCACCAACTTAACGGAACCGGCAAAAGTTGCTTGCTTCAGCCGCAGCGACTCATCCCTTTGTCAATCACCACAAACCTGCACTCTTGAACTCAACCTCAAGCCATAGTCTCATTGCACTTGCATTCCCCTGCAGTTCACATCCATCTGACCACGTCTAGCGACTCAGCACACCAGATCCATCTTCTTTAGCTCCATTCTCTCTTATTAAGTGGATAAGTGCAATAGTATTTCACTCATGCATTTTATCAAGCGGTTTGTGTGTATGAACCGTAATGGAGAATCGATTGTGTTGTTGTCTTACGAGCTTCTCCACATCTCCTTCCTACGCAAAGATTTCACATTCAATCACCAACCCATTCATCTCTAAATCATTCTAAACCTTCTGAATTAGGAGGATACTCATTAATCATCTTTGCGGCAAGCTCATCCTTCTTCTCGGCATTCGACATAAACTTCCCCAAAACCCTCGAGCTCTCGTTCTCTTCAACCCTTGATACTCGCCTCTCGAGCCTAGCCTTCTTAGGAAGGTGGGCTTGAGGCTCGTGCGAAATGAGCCGGGACTTGGGTGAACTAGGAGAATTCTCGACCTAGCTTTAATCTTTAAGTTGTAGAATAGAAGTTGGTGGCAGCCCCTTAGCAAAGAACATTATGCCTTTAGTGAATCATTAAGGTTGCCCCTTATCCTTGGTGGGCTCTAAATAACACTTCCTTTAACCAAATCTGCTACCCCTTAACATGTGGCTGGGCTCTCATTAGTATTAGCCGATGAAATGTCAGGTTTACCATTCCGAGTTCTTCTTTTGCCCATAACTTCTTCATACGAACTCCGAATGACTAGTTCTTTAGCCATTGTCTTCATATTCTCGTCCTCTACACAATGAAAAGTAGAAATCTTGTATTTGAACGAGTTCTAATTGGTCTTTTTGCTCCAAATGACTCCATTGCACCTAATAAACTCAAAAGCGCACATAAGATACATAATTTACAAGAAAACTACTTAAAAGAAAGCATAAATACTAGATATTAAATACGGTGTATTCTACACCTATCAACAAGCATGATTGGATGACCCGAGATCATTCCATCACCCCCAGCGGTATGGAATACACATCCCGACCCGCATGAGTGACCATTGGCCTTGCTTAAGAAACCGTCCATACCAAGCATTATGGGCGGAAAACCTAAATTAGGGTTTGCGGCATATTACATGTGCCGCAAAAGCGGTCTCAACCATCCATCTTCGCGGTATAGATGGAGGTGGAGATGTAACTCAAAGGGCGTCCGGAGCATGTCGACACAATCACCATGTGACCGCCTACACACTTGACCATCGGTCAAAACCAACCATGGTTGGTTACAACCACGTTCGTCCACTGAAATAGCATGGTCGCGGCTTTGAAAGCCAAAATTAGGGTTGAGCCATCACGCGCGTCCATCTTCTCCGGCACGAATGGAGGGTCACCAGTTAGATTAAGCGAGTCGGTCATGCCCGGCGCTGACCCACCGTGGGCCCATCTACCTCTTCATGGTCGGCCAAGGCATATCATGCGGCCAATCCAAAACGCCCACTCAAACATGCGTGGTTACACTTCCCAAATTGCAAATCGATCTCGACCACTCAACTTCACCTAGGACAAATTGGGTGGCTTAGATTGCGTTTTCATGGGACGGTGAGACATGGGCGTGAACATCAGCCTACTATCTTCACGCCAAACCAACTAGGGCCAAGACCAGAGCCAAGCTAGGTCGTCTTGGAAACGCAGCCGGAAGAGTATGGCGCTGCGGCTTCTTGCGGTATCAAACTCTTATCACAAAATCGATCTCGACCACTCCCTCTTTGCGGTCAAATTGAGTGGCCCGAGATCGCGCTTTCATGAGGGAACGGAATACGGGCGCCTACACCATCATGCGCGTCAACACGCATGTATGGTCGGTCCTCTCAAAATCCTTCCCATGCTTGGTTACGACCAAACCAAGAGTGATGCTTGCACACCTCTTCAAAAACCTAGTATTCATTAATCGGTCGCGAGATGAGTGTCTCAAACTCATCTCATCCGTCCGACTTCACCGACTTTGCTATACAGCCACAGTCGAGTCAATTGGTCGATGGCGTCATTACCCATCACCTTACCACACCACAATGCGCATACGCATAAAATACACACGATACTTCACAAGTATCGACTTTACAACTCTTGATTATTCAATTCAGCATTACATGCTATCTTTCGTGGATCCACGATCCACATTCAGGACATCAATCATGTCACAAGGCGGGGATACATGTTTGGGGTATTGGTCTGGCGGTTTACGGCGTGCTGACGTCCAATGCGCCATCACAAGAACGTGTTAGGAAGTCATGGACCCGGTTAGAGATGAACGAGGAAAAGTGGGCAGAATTTGGTGTGTGTTACCCGACACACAACTCACTACTCCATCATTCCACTACCTCCACTTCCCATGAGAAACGTGAATGAGGCTCAATGACTTGTATAAATAGGTTCTCCGCCTATTTCCAACAACAAGGAATAATCTCGAGAACAACACAAGTTCAGACGAGAAAAACCAAGTGTTAATACAAATCGTATTCAAACTTAGAGCCTGCTTGCATCTACCGTAATCTTGCTCATCTTTCTGTTTACAAGTCATAAGCAAGCCAACACCTTCACAATCTCAACACCTTCTTCGCTTCCCTCCCTAAGATCAACCCCATCTCCTTCACTTTGTGACGGAAACAAGTCTCTGGAGCGGCCATTTCTTGGTTTAGTCCGGACTTGCACGCAGTTGATCTCTCGAATCTATAAGCACTCACTCACCGTGATGCATTTGTTGAAGGTTTAGATTCATTCCTCATCCACACCCCAAATTACCAAAGTGCGGGAGTAGTTTTCACCCATCAACGGTAGGAT